>JAOWBW010000561.1:0-419966 GCA_026119855.1 Campanula takesimana | reverse complement strand
ATTTCTGCATCGGATGCTGCAAAGGAAGCTGTTTGGATTAAAAAGGTTCATAACTGAACTTGAAGTGGTTCTAGTATTGCTAGTCCAATAGACCTTTATTGCGACAATAATGGTGCTATTCCCTCAAGCAAAGGAACCAAGAGCACATCAGAAATCCAAACACATACTTAGGCGTTTTCATATCATTCGAGAGATCGTTGATAGGGAGACGTAAATATATGCAGAGTACCTACTGATGACAAATGTTGCGGACCCGCTAACAAAGGGACTTCCACAAGCTAAACATGATGGTCATGTTAGGTCCATGGGTATTAGATACATGGGAGATTGGGCCTAGGGCATGTGGGAGATTGTTGGTAGTTGTGGCCCTAGGCACGTTTAATAAACGTTGTAATTGTTATCATTTATTTCATATCAATAAAGAGAATGTTTTGATTATTATTGTTGTTTCATGTTTTACTTATAATAATCCCGTCCCTAGTACTTGTTAAGCACTAGTATAAAGGCTAAATGATCATGGGATGATCATGTTAGATTTATGGGTACTTGTTTGAACAAGGTACTGGACATGACCCGCTTTATGAGATTTATGTCATGGTCTATGTCATACATATATCTCATATTAGTTATGTCATTTGAATCCTTAGACATGAAGTTATTATAGTCTTCCACTTGATGAACATTATGTTTGACATATTCAAACGCTACTTTTAACCGAGTAGTTATAAAGGGTATGATTGGCATAATCGGATTCCCGTTGGGAAGAATAATAAGCTAAATGTATTTGTCCCTCCACGGAGAGATGTCAAGCTTGGGCCCCTCGAAGGAATGATGTTGATGAAATGTTCGGCCGGAATCAAATGGATTGATTGGATCAATAGCATTTGGATTATCAACATATTCAGAATCGAGAAAGTATTGAACAAAACAAGTTGACTGTTTGACCATGACTTGTGTTCAATGACGTCGAGGACAAAAGGATTATGACATATTCTAAAGGAATGCGAACTTGTATCTAGTTATACTATTTGGGTAGGTATGACGGTTTGCTAGAACCTAATCATATCTTATGGTTTCATGTTTGAACCCATTGCCAACTTAGTATAATCCTAGAGGGTTACACACAATAGAACTAATCTTTAAAAGGACTACATTGGAATTTTGGAAATTCTGGACATTCTGGGGAAGTGGGCGACCGCACATAATGGACTGGGCGGCCGCACACTTAGCCCATTTTTGTACCAGTTTTGTTTCAGATAGTTTGTGCGACCGCACAGTGCATTCTGGGCGGCCGCACAGTACTGTCGGGTGGCAGATTCCTAATTTGATTATGAAACAAATTTTGGACGGATTTTGACACAAGTTTCCTATTTGGAATAGGTCATACTTGTGTAAAAAGACCAAATTCGGCCAGCACTCTAAGCTAATGATTTTGTGAGTGCTCCAAGAGTTTGAGAGAGGGTTTATTTTGTTCTAAGACATTCTTGTTGAAGAACAAAATAATACACAAATAAATTCCATATAGTTCTTTTGATTGTGAAAAAGTGTTTCACAATTGGTCTAGCAACCAAGATCAAAGAAGCTCCTTTGATATTCGTTCGAAGTGTGGATACCGCTAGAGGGTGAAAATCATCATCTTCAAGTTCGTGTTCAAGCTTTGTGATCGTGATCAAGTCTTTCAAATCTCCACCAAAGACCAAGAGAATTTGATAGCCATCAAGGGGTTAGCTTATTCCTTTATTCTTATGTTGTATTTTGATTTAATCATATGAACGGATCCATGGCTTTGGGTTTCAAAAATTTTAAATGCTGTATTCCGCTGGCGCATGTTTGATCGAAACCCAACACTTGTGTGTGTGATTCTCTCTAATTTGTGCTTGTGGGTTTATTGTGTTCTTAATCTAGATTGCAACGGGGTACCACTAAATTCCCAACACAAACAGCCTTGAAGCTACCATTGGTAGCAGTATTCAGCTGTCCACTGATTACACCATTATACGGAACTTCAATGGCATTGTCCTCGTGCTTCAGGATTGCCGCCCCTCCTAAAAGGGGCCCACCCTGAATGGAGCCCAGCAGCCATTCGATCTCCATGGTAACGACAGCTAACCCTTTTGATAATACACAAGATCATATTCGTGACATCGGGACTGGCTTTGAGATTGCTACTCCTCTAGCGATGGGGTCAGGCCACGTTGACCCGAACCGAGCAACTGATCCAGGCCTTGTATACGATGCAACTCCACAAGACTATGTGAATCTCCTCTGCTCCATGAATTTCACCAAACCAATCTTGACCATCACAAGAACAAAAATTTAAACTGCTCAAATTTGTCCTCTGATTTGTTACCCGTCGTTTATTGCACTGTATCTGATAACTCAACAGGTATATTGAGTAAGACATTTGAGAGGACTGTGACAAATGTTGGAAATAACGCTACTACATACAAGGTTAGTGTGACAACGCCAAGTGGTTCAGTGTCGCCAGAAACGTTGGTGTTTGAAGAGAAGTCCGGGAAGCTAAACTACTCATTGACGATTCAATACATGAAAGCTAAACTACCTATTGTGGTGTCACCATTGTTCTAAATTCGATGATCAATTCGATGAGAGCAAGGATAATTTGCCAGGTTTAATCATTGATTTACCTTTATGTTTTACTACATTAGTATTTCGATAATGGTAGTTGTGGATTCAGCCTTTCCGAACATTCCGTGTAGTGAGATCTCTTCTAAGGGAGGTCGCCTTTTTTTTCTTTATTTATCTCTAGCGTCTATATATCTCTGAAAATCAATACTACACTTATCATTTCAATGAAATTACAGCTCTTTGACACTTCAATAAGGGATTTATAGCAGCTTACCATGACATTACAGTCACCATGAACTCTAAAAGAGATACAGTGGTGGTCACGGTAGTCAAGGAGCGTGGAACGTTAGGGAGAAAGTCACGAACGAGGAATGTGACTTAGTAAAATTAGGGTACGTTAGGGTTAGGAGTAGTTGGTATAATGGGTACGCTTTTAAAAATATTATGGGTGACCACTAAATTTATTATGTATATAAAATTATACGTACATGTATCCATCCTATAACTATGTGGACAAAATGAGTTGCGCACGAGAGAGAATTAAGAGAACAATAGTAATGGGTTGTTGTGAGTGTGAAAAGTGAAGTAGGAGAGAGAAAGTGAGGTAGAGAATAGTAAGTTGATTGGTGTTGTGAGTATAAAAGTAAAGTAAGAGAGAATGAGTGAGATGAATAGTAAATATTCCTTCCGATTTTAGGAAAGTGTAACTTATCAATAGGACGCCCAAAAAGGCAATTTGTCCACATAGTTATAGTTATAAGACGGAGGGAGTAGTATATAGTCACAATGCTAAATAACATAACTAGAAACTAGTACTCCCTCCGTCTCAGTTTAAGTTATAGGACGGAGGGAGTAGTATATAGTCACAATGTTAAATAACATAACTAGAAACTAGTACTCCATCCGTCCCAGTTTAAGGTTCTTACTTTGTTTTTTGGTATGTACCAGTTTTAGATTCTTAGTTGCTTTATTCCTTAAATGACAAAGGATGAATAGTGTTTTGGACAATCTTGTCCTCATAAATTTCATATATTACAAAAAAATCATCACTTATCTATCTACTTTTTACCCACTTGCTTTATGAATGGACAATTATATCCTCCACCCACTATTATTCTTGACCCAAGTTTGCCTTAATTCCTTAATAACCGTGCAAAGTCAAACTAAGAATCTTAAACTAGAACGGAGGGAGTAATTAGTTTTTTTAATGATAATCAATTAAATTCAAAAGAAAATGATGGGCACTGAAATTTGATCAAACCTAAAAGGTAGGTAGTGAAATTAACCCATTAGACCATCTCCAATGGTTTAGTGCAAAAATTACACTATTCTTTATAATAATGCAATTTTTGCACCAAATATTTCCAACAATTTGCTTCAAATCTTATACTAAATAAAAATATTGTGAAAATATTCATTATTGTTTCACATATATCAACGATTTTAAGTTGCATAATTTTATATTGTAAACCCTTTCATATGTATCAAAAAGAAAAACAAAAAACAAATATTTAAAAAGAAAAGGAAGAAGAAAAACGGGATAGCGCAGCACTATCCCTTGCACCAAATTTGAAGCAAGGGATAGAGTTGCTCTATAATAGAGCAATGTTTAGAATGATAAGAATAACATCCCACCAACCTCCTCTCCATCCGAGATCTCCACTCCTCCATCCAAGATCTAAGAAAATCCCAAGATTTGATTTGTTATTTGTTTGTTAATTAGTTTTGATATATTATGTTTTTCAAATATTATAATGTATATCCTCTATATTTAGGTTTACCCTTTCTTGATTGTTAAGCTAGAATAGGTTCATTGTAACTATAAATATCACAAGTGTAAATGAGAAAATTATCTTGCCTTTTATTCTAAATATGGTATTCAGAGTATAGTGATCCCCTAAAAAAATTTCACGGCATCCCCTTTTCCGCACACCCTACTCTCCTCCTTTCTCTCTTCATGGCAGCCTTCGCTAGCACCACCATACCGAATCCCACCGACCCAAACAACCCGATCATTCTCGTGAACCTATCTCAATGCAAAACCCTCACTCCATTAACCTATCTCTCATGGTCATCCCAAATTACATCCATTCTCTTCGGTCTCGACCTCCTCAAGTTCATTGTTGGAACCTACCCACTCCCTCCCCTACCATCAAAGCCAATGATATCGACAAATCCAATCCCGCACTTGAAACGCCAAGACGGTCTTCTTCTTGGTGCTCTCATTGGCACCCTCGACAACACTGTCGCCCCTCTTGTCCACCAAGCCAAAACCTCTAGTGAGGCTTGGACAATCCTCATAACATACGCCAACCCATCTCGAGGACACATCCTCCAAATAAAATCCCAACTTGACCACCTCACCAAAGCAAATCAATCCATTAGTGACTACATGCATGCCGTGAAGACTTGTACCGACAAATTTGTTGGATATTATGCCCTAGGCCCTTGAGGAAGGCCTATGCGTTATATCATAGCTTCGCTGTTATAGAGATAACAAACCCGATTATTATATCTTTTGCATGTTTATTATAATGATCATTGTCCCTAGCACTTATGAAGGGCTAGCATGAGTTTAATGGATAGTCATATGATGATTATAGCGCATAGGATGCGGATTAAACTTGTGGGTACATGTTGGAGAACAAATACTGGATAGACCCGTTATGAGATTTATGTCATGGTCAAATGTCATAATTAAATCTCATAATAGTTATATCATTTATCCTTAGACCTGAGATTATCATAGTCTTCCACATGATGAACATTATGTTTGACGTACTCAAATGCTACCCCTAACCGGGTGGTTATAAAGGCTACGATTGGCATAATCGGATTCATGTAGGGAAGAATGATAAGTCAAGATGGGATTTGTATCTCTCTCAAGAGAGATATCTGTTTGGCCAGTTAATGAGTGAGATTGATAATAGTGTACGGCCGTACCCAAATGAATTGAAGCGTTCAATGTTATTTCTCATATCAATCTATTCGAGATCGAGAAAGCATTGGACAACATAAGTTGACGTGGACCATGACTTATGTCCAATATGATATCGCGTGACAAATGGATTGTGATATGTTCTATAAGGTTACTTTGGACTTTTAAAGTTATACTAATTGGGTAGTCATAATGGCTTGCTAGAGTCCGCTTATGACTTACGGTTTTGACTCGTTCGGACTCGTTGCCAACATAGTATAATCCTATTAGGTCACACACAATAGAGTGGATTGATAAAGGCTAAAAACTTGGGATTTCAGAACTGCATCCGTACGGCACTGTTTATGGCGTACGGCTCAGTTTGAGCCGTACGGCTGTCGACTCCGCACCAGTCCAGTTTGTTCAGTTTTCTGTTGCAAAAGGAATCCCGATCCCAAATGGAATTAGGTCAAACCCTTATATAAGATATACAGCACCAGTCCAGTTTGTGATTTTGGAAATCACAAACCATTGTTTTAGAAACAATAAATTATAGAGAGGTGTGATTATTTATTGTGAGATTCATGATCGTCAAAATACAATAATCAACGAAGCAAGATAATTCCGACGAAGAAATCGTTTCTTCATCAAGCCTTGGGTCTAGCAATCCAGATCAAGAAGGTGTTCTTGATATCCGTTCGACGTGTGGATACCGATGGAGGGTGTTTCTTTTAGCACCTCAAAGTCCGTGTTCATGGATGCGATCTTCAAGGGTTAGTTTCTTTCATCTTGTATTTAATTTAATCAACATGCACGGATCCGGGCTCTTGGGTGTTTGATTTAATTTATTTATTCCGCTGCGCATGATGCGTCAAAACCCAACAGTGGTATCAGAGCCCCGTTCGTTGTTGATTATTTTAGTATATCATGTTGAAATTGTTTAATTCGATTATATGATATCTACATAACAATAATATGAATGAATGATTTGAGTTTTATATATGAGATATAAAATCGATGAGAATGTTTATATGGGGATTATGTGATTGTAATATTAATTGGATTCATATGTATAATCGCATGTTTAGATTATTATGTTATAATTGGATTATTTTTATTGATGATCTTGATCTAATTTGTATGAGGAATAAATTGATTATTGATTACATGAATTAGATGGGTTAAATTCGTAATCTGGAATTTCATGTCGTTATAATCTGATTATGCATGAACATAATAATGGCATTGATCGAATTTCTAAAATTCTGGAAATCTGGGAATTCTAGGCATCATCACCGTACGGCGGCTGTGGAGGCGCACGCCTTCCACAGAGCCGTACGACGGCCTCAGTTTTCCCGGGTAGATTTGTTTGTTTTCTGGTGTTCAGATTATTCTGTAAATTGTTTACAGAATTCGAATCTGGAAACTGAAACTGCTGTCAGACGGCTGGTTTTCGAAACCGTGTTTCCTGAAACAGTTTTCAATCGAAAATCCAGAAAAGAATTGCAGAAATCAGAGTTCTGAAGAGTTCATAATTGCTGTAGTCTATGAAATTGATGAGACAACGAATGATCTTGGAACAAGTTATTTTTTTATATGGAATTGTGGATGCCTTTTGGCTTAGTATCGGCCGTATACAAAATTACTTGGTTTCTTGATTTTAGTACGGGATTGTGGATGCCTTTTGGCTTAGTTTCGACCGTACGGTTTGTGCTCTCAATATATAGATGTTCTGCGGAAACAAAGTTTCAGAATTTAACCCTATGAGCAAAGTGCAAATAGTTTGCAAGAGATGGAAACTAAATTTGGACTAATTCATTGCATGGACCAATGGCAGGCTTACGCCTTGTTTCTGGGAATGCGAATGAAATATCCAGTCTGTAAATTGTTTACAGATAATTTAGATTCCGGCCCCATAAAGTTGCTTCATAATTAAATCACAAGGTTTTGCTTCTGTTAATTAATTTGATTAGTTAACATACATTATGCAAAGACTATATTATATTATGTTTGACATAATTAAATATATGATGCATGTCTCTAAGCAAATAAACCTTCTTTAAACTTAAGTCATGTGCCAATCCATTATTAAAACACTTGTGCGTACACCGGGTATTTTTATGTGGGCTCTGCCAAAGCGAGGTGCATTAATTCTATCAGTGTATGAGCAAGATGAGGAATGATAGTTTCCTATACGTTTAACATGGTTTGACTTAATTAGGCTATCAAAAGACAAAGTTTTGAGCCTAAGGCACAAGGTGAGATTAAAACATGTTTGACATAAGATGTCTAACAATCTCATAAAGGATCTAAGAATCACATATGATGTGATTGATAAAGTGTTATCTACCTAAATAGCTTATTTTGAGCAGTCGTGCCAAAGCCGACTCAAAGTTAAGTGAAATATGGATCTTACCCACTTAAATTATATTATACAATTGTTGTATTTGAATGTGTATAATTTAGTGAGAGTATTTATGAAATACATTATGTCTCTAAATGATAATGGTATGAAATATATGTGTATATTTATTTGCATATTGTGTAGAATGTTCTAAACTATTAATCATGTATAATAACTGCAATTGACCCCACTTAAAGAGAATGAGATTAACTTCCTTGACCTAGTCATGAGCTTAAGAATTGTTCTAAAGTAAGAACGGAAGTTATGAATTCTTAATAAATCTTATTCCTAATAAACCTAATGCCTTAAGGATGGACAAAGACATAAATTAGATACATGTGGATGAATCTATGGATGTCAATTGTCCTATGACAAACTACCATATGTTTAGAACTTTAGAAGTATTTGAAACACATGGATGCTTATTTGATAAGCAAACTCGTAGGAAGCGTTCCTACAATCAAAAAGGCAAGAATAGTTTGAGATTGATTAGAGCCTAACATTCATTTGATGAATGAAAGGTATGTTAATAAGTTCTCATGTTTTGAACATGGAGAGACATATTGTAACGACCCCAAAACCCGTCCCTATTTATTTTATATTTTTGGGAATTTTAATTTGACATTATGTGTGCATTTTATGTGTTAGAAAATATTTTTATGACTTGCTTATATTATTTGCTTCATTGTGTTATTTATTTGGTTAATGGTAATAATGGTTAAAGGAGTTAAATGATTAAGTTGAAACTTTAGGGTTCAAAGTGTAACTTTAAAGTTTAGGGGGTTAATTGCTCAACTTGAAAGTTGGAGGACCTAATTGTAAAATGGGTAAAGATATTTTTTAAAAGCAAACTTATCTCATCTCTCTGTGCGCACAAAACACACATACACACACTGAAATTCTCCCTGTTCCTCGTAGAAGAAAAAGAAAAGGGTAAGTTCGTCCTATTTCTATTTAGTTCATTTTAATTACTTATCCGTTTTAAAAAATAATTATATATAAATGATCAGGGCGTTGAGTAGGTCATTTCTACCCGAACAAAATATATTTCTGCGATACTTTTTCCGGAAATAGGTAAGTTACTAATTCCCCTTAAATAGTAAAATGGTCATATATTTGCTATATGTGTGTTATATGGTGAAATTATTGTGAAAAGAATTTAATTGTGATACTTGTTTATTTGGGATAAAGGGAGTATAATTATACTGGTTAAGTGACTTGGTTTGTATGCTAGGATGTATATGGATATGTTTATATACTTGATAATGTTAGTATAAGTGTTTGAAAGTATACTCCTACTCGTGGGACGGTAAATTATTAACTTAAGTTAAATGTTAAATAAGTATATTATAAAAATTATACTATTATTCGTGGGACGGGGAAATGAATGAAAGTATCCTAAATGAGTATATTAGTATATTAGAAAAATTATACTTATACTTGTGAGACGGTGAAACGAAAGGAGTGCAATTTTGGTACATTTGGAGGTTTGGGCGGTTGCACACTTTTTGTGGGCGATCGCACACTCTTTCTGGAGCAATTTGGCCTTAATTGAGTGTTTTGGGCGGCCTCACACTATTTTTGGGCGATCGCACACTTTTCCCAGAAAATGGTTCAACCTTCCGAAGGCCATAACTTCTTCATACGGACTCCGATTTAGTCGTGTAAACTATCGTTTCGAAGCTCTTCTTGTGTACTACGTGATGAGGTGGTTTATTCAGTTGGGTTCTAAATATTATATTACGGAAATCCAGTAGGTGTTTAATAACAAAAAGAGTATTAATGGTCCGTTGTTGTAGAGTTGGTCCTTTGTGATCGAGTTTGGAATAATGTAACCGTTTAGGTTCATTTTGAGTGTGGTACATTTTTATGATGCTTTCGTAGGATTTCTTACTTTGGAATCCCTTGTGTGAGAAATGGATTCGACATACTTGGTTGTTGAGGATCGTGTTCAAGTGTGTGCAAGATTGTTGTTTGACTTAATGTCATTAATAAAGGATTGTGTTGTGGCCTAATGTCAATGTTGTGAACTCTTTTATGAGTAACGTGGTTGCATCTTTTGATGTGTTTGTCTTGGTTTCTTGTGTAGAACCATTGCCCCGGTTGTTGTTGTTTTAGCAAGTATTTATTACTGTGCTCTTTGTTGAAAGTCCAGCTGGTTTTGTGTGTTATCGAGTGGAGGTGGAAAGCATTAAGGCTTTTCCACTGGACCTATTTCCCCAGGTTTGGGTGTTATCGAGTGGAGGTGGAAAGCATTAAGGCTTTTCCACTGGACCTATTTCCCCAGTCCAGATTGGCCTTGGATGGGATGAACTCGCTCCCTCACGTGAGCATTTAGGGGTATGACTTTGTGTCATTTTCTCCCGCTATTGTTGTTGTGGTGTTATATGGTTTCGGAACCTGCTTCAGCTATTGATGCTGCCCCGTTGTTACTTTGGTTCAATTGATTATGGTTTAGTTTTTGGGATCCCGGCTTCAGCTATTTATGCTACTCAACTGGTTTTCTCAACTGGTTTTCTCAGATGGTATTCTCAGATGGTTATGTTATTTCGGTAAACCTTGGCTTGGTATTCTCGTAGGAGTGTTTACTCCTACACTATGTGTTGTATGATGAGTTGGTCGTTATTTCCAACCGGTATGGGACGGTTGGCGATAGGGAGCCTCTCATGTTATGTGCTATATGCTATATGATTATTTGTTGATATTGTTTCTTTATGATTATCATATCAGCATGTAACGTAGTTGCATTTTAGTAGCTTACTGAGATTTATTCTCACCCCTTATTTGTTTACTGTTTTAGATAAAGGCGAGTCCAGGGGATAGGACACTTTGGCACGGGAGGACGTTGAAAGTGGTAAGAGTTGGGATTTGTTTTGGTCAAGGTTACATTACATAGATGTATAACCTTTTGGGTAGAGTTTCCTTGACTTCATCATCTTGTAATACCTATATTTTGGATAAGGTCGGTGTGTGTACATTTGTATAAAAGTTTGTAAGCCTTCGGGCTAAGTACTTTCGTTTGTGAAAGTGGTTTGAAAAGTTGGTTTGAAAGTCAGTGGAAGTCTTTGAACTTCAGGTGTTGATTTTGTTAAGTTTTATGAAAGTATATTTCGAAAAATTTTCAAAATGTGTTTTATAACGTCTTCCATTCGTGTCCCGAGCGTGGGGCCAAGTAGGACCACGGGTCTGGGGCGCGACAGTTGGTATCAGAGCTAGGTTGTAGATGGTCTAGAATGACTAAATGACCTAGGAGGGTAGTAGATTATAGAGTGAGTAACGTTGAGTGTTCTATGCAGGTATTCATTCAAAATGGTTGGGACAGAAGGAGATAATTCTGGGCAATCAGGGCAAGATAAGGCAAGAGAAGAGGCTCGAATAATGTTCCAAGGCATGTTTGAGGCTGCAATGAAAACTTTAAATGATCAGAGGCAAGGAGGAGAACAAGTACCTCCTAGGTATGGGTTAGAACAGTTCCTGAAGATGAAACCAATGGGTTATGAAGAAGAACCAGAAGTGACAAAAGTTGAAAGGTGGATTGAATCAATGGAAAAGATCTTTGATGCTATGAGATGTTCTGAGGAAGATCAAGTCCGGTTTGCTACTTATAAGCTGAATGGAGCTGCCGAGCATTGGTGGAAGGCTTTGAAAACTAAATGGGATGAGACTCATGTACCCTATACTTGGGAGAATTTCCTGGGAAAGTTTAAAGAACACTTCATTCCCTGGGTAGATCAAGACAGGAAGGAAATGGAGTTTCTTAACTTGGAGCAGAATATTATGTCAGTGGCTCAGTATACAGCCAAATTCACTGAGTTATCCAGGTACTGTACTCACTTAGTGGCAACTGAGGAGAGGAAGGCTATGCGATTTATAAAGGGATTGAGAACTGTGATCCAAACTCAATTAGTATCCCACAAGTTACAAGATTTTCAAGATGCTGTTGATCGAGCCTACCAGGTGGAGCATGATATTGAGGAACACAAGAAGAAAATGGAGTTGTTAGGTGCAGGGAGGCAAGGTAGGCAACAACAACAACGTGATGGTAATAAATGGAATCAAGGTGGATCTTCACAATCAAAAGGGTCTTCTCAAAGACAGTCAGATAATAGAAATCAGGGTAACCCTTCAGGGAGTCAAAATAAGAAGGTTTGTAACTATTGTCAAAAAGAAGGGCATTCTGAAGAGAAATGTTGGAAGAAACTGAATTGCGGTCAGTTGGGTCATTTTCAGAGGAAGTGTCCCAGGTTTAAAAATCAGTCTTTGGGAAGTGTAGTTGGGTCTTCTCAGGGCCAAAAGAGGGATTCTTCAGGAAAGCCTAAGGTGCAGGGTCGTGTCTTTGCCATTACTTAACAATAGGCTTCAGATTCCTCTAATGTGATAGGAGGTATTATTTCTGTGTCTGGTTTGAGAGCACGTATACTTATAGACCCTGGTTCATCGCATTCTTATGTGTCTGTGCATTTTGCTTCTTGATTACATGTGTCTCCTGAGTCTCTACCTTATGTGTTAGAGGTGTTCGTCCCTATGGGGAAGTGTTTGGCAACTGATAGAGTGTTGCGCACTTGTGATGTGCAAATTTGTGAGCATGTTTTACTTGCTGGTTTAGTGATGTTGCCATCGCAAGATTTTGACGTTATTGTGGTGGAGTTTTATATGCTAGTGTGATTTAATTAAGCATGGTAGATATATGTGTCTAGCATTCATGCTATTTATGCATTAAAGTTTGAATTTTTTTTAATCACAAGATTATGCCTGGTATTTGGTTTATGGGGTTGGCAGCAGAGTGTCTATAGCTAAACTAGAGAATGTATTCTTTCTTTGTGGGATCTCAGATATATTTTCTATTGAGTAGTACATGATTGATGAAAACCTTGGGTTATCTTGAGTTGTTACGGTATAATGCTATAGTGTTGATATCTAGTGCAATGTATCCATAACATCGGTTGAGTTAAAGGAGTAGAAGATTCAACTTGAGATATTTCTTGACAAGGGATTCATTATGTTTCATATATCTACGTGGGATGCATCTGTAGTGTTTATTATAAAAAGGTATGGTAACGATGTGTGCTTTGAGAAGATTGATTCCTTATGAACAAAATCATCCTACCCATAATTTGAGATTTATTGCGATTAAACATCCATTTCATTAGCGAATGACTTTGATGGAGCTATATTTGAAGTGTTTTCTGTCCATAAAGTTGAAGTATTGATTTTTTCAAAGAGAGTTATACATGAGATAATGCAGATTGAGTACCATGGTATATCATCCGGGAAAGGTAATGTGTTAGAGGAATTAACAATTTGGAGTCTTTGTGAGTTGAGACATGGTGTGATTTTGCGATTGCGGAAGCTTTAAGTTTCTATTATATTGAATTATTTCAACTATAGAAAATTACTAGTGGAATGAACGATGATAGACAACACGATTTTGTTCGTTGCTAGTGATGGAACTTTAACTTTTGTAGCAGAGTATGTAGTCAACACTTAGTGGAACCAACATACATAATGGAATTCAACTACAGAAGATAGCTTGATTTTATGGGATGCCTACGAGCATGATATTAAATATGAGTTCCTTATTTACTTCTCTATTTTGGCAAGCATTTCAGAAGGCTTTGAATTCAGAATTTGGGGTTCAGAACGACTTTTCAACCTCAGACAGCTGGTCAGTTAGGAAGAACCATTCAGATTCTTGAGGATATGTTGAGAACTTGTTCAGTTGATTCTGAGAATTCGTGGGATATACCTTTACTTTTCATGGAAGTTTGCTTAATATATCAGTTCTTTTGGGATTTTGGGAAGAGTTGGAAATTGGGTTATCATCTTATGTTACTTCCTTCTTTTGACAAGGTTTATAATGTGTTTCATGTGTCGAAGCTACGCAAATTTGTTAATGATTCTTCTCATGTATATCTCATGAAGAGCATCCAGTTCAGGTGATTGATTCTAAAATTCGAAAATTGAGAACTAAAAGTATTCCTCTTGATAGAGTCGTGTGGAGGAACCATAATGTGGAAGAATCAACTTGGGAGCTTTGAAAGGAAATACCTTTGGTTATTTGATTTATTTGATAAGTTACCCTAAAATTCGGGACGAATTTTCTTTAAGGGGGAGTGATTGTAACGACCCCAAAACCCGTCCCTATTTATTTTATATTTTTGGGAATTTTAATTTGACATTATGTGTGCATTTTATGTGTTAGAAAATATTTTTATGACTTGCTTATATTATTTGCTTCATTGTGTTATTTATTTGGTTAATGGTAATAATGGTTAAAGGAGTTAAATGATTAAGTTGAAACTTTAGGGTTCAAAGTGTAACTTTAAAGTTTAGGGGGTTAATTGCTCAACTTGAAAGTTGGAGGACCTAATTGTAAAATGGGTAAAGATATTTTTTAAAAGCAAACTTATCTCATCTCTCTGTGCGCACAAAACACACACACACTGAAATTCTCCCTGTTCCTCGTAGAAGAAAAAGAAAAGGGTAAGTTCGTCCTATTTCGATTTAGTTCATTTTAATTACTTATCCGTTTTAAAAACTAATTATATATAAATGATCAGGGCGTTGAGTAGGTCATTTCTACCCGAAAAAAATATATATCTGCGATACTTTTTCCGGAAATAGGTAAGTTACTAATTCCCCTTAAATAGTAAAATGGTCATATATTTGCTATATGTGTGTTATATGGTGAAATTATTGTGAAAAGAATTTAATTGTGATACTTGTTTATTTGGGATAAAGGGAGTACAATTATACTGGTTAAGTGACTTGGTTTGTATGTTAGGATGTATATGGATATGTTTATATACTTGATAATGTTAGTATAAGTATTTGAAAGTATACTCCTACTCGTGGGACGGTAAATTATTAACTTAAGTTAAATGTTAAATAAGTATATTATAAAAATTATACTATTATTCGTGGGACGGGGAAATGAATGAAAGTATCCTAAATGAGTATATTAGTATATTAGAAAAATTATACTTATACTTGTGAGACGGTGAAACGAAAGGAGTGCAATTTTGGTACATTTGGAGGTTTGGGCGGTTGCACACTTTTTGTGGGCGATCGCACACTCTTTCTGGAGCAATTTGGCCTTAATTGAGTGTTTTGGGCGGCCTCACACTATTTTTGGGCGATCGCACACTTTTCCCAGAAAATGGTTCAACCTTCCGGAGGCCATAACTTCTTCATACGGACTCCGATTTAGTCGTGTAAACTATCGTTTCGAAGCTCTTCTTGTGTACTACGTGATGAGGTGGTTTATTCAGTTGGGTTCTAAATATTATATTACGGAAATCCAGTAGGTGTTTAATAACAAAAAGAGTATTAATGGTCCGTTGTTGTAGAGTTGGTCCTTTGTGATCGAGTTTGGAATAATGTAACCGTTTAGGTTCATTTTGAGTGTGGTACATTTTTATGATGCTTTCGTAGGATTTCTTACTTTGGAATCCCTTGTGTGAGAAATGGATTCGACATACTTGGTTGTTGAGGATCGTGTTCAAGTGTGTGCAAGATTGTTGTTTGACTTAATGTCATTAATAAAGGATTGTGTTGTGGCCTAATGTCAATGTTGTGAACTATTTTATGAGTAACGTGGTTGCATCTTTTGATGTGCTTGGCTTGGTTTCTTGTGTAGAATCATTGCCCCGGTTGTTGTTGTTTTAGCAAGTATTTATTACTGTGCTCTTTGTTGAAAGTCCAGCTGGTTTTGTGTGTTATCGAGTGGAGGTGGAAAGCATTAAGGCTTTTCCACTGGACCTATTTCCCCAGGTTTGGGTGTTATCGAGTGGAGGTGGAAAGCATTAAGGCTTTTCTACTGGACCTATTTCCCCAGTCCAGATTGGCCTTGGATGGGATGAACTCGCTCCCTCGCGTGAGCATTTAGGGGTATGACTTTGTGTTATTTTCTCCCGCTATTGTTGTTGTGGTGTTATATGGTTTCGGAACCTGCTTCAGCTATTGATGCTGCCCCGTTGTTACTTTGGTTCAATTGATTATGGTTTAGTTTTCGGGATCCCGGCTTCAGCTATTTATGCTACTCAACTGGTTTTCTCAACTGGTTTTCTCAGATGGTATTCTCAGATGGTTATGTTATTTCGGTAAACCTTGGCTTGGTATTCTCGTATGAGTGTTTACTCCTACACTATGTGTTGTATGATGAGTTGGTCGTTATTTCCAACCGGTATGGGACGGTTGGCGATAGGGAGCCTCTCATGTTATGTGCTATATGCTATATGATTATTTGTTGATATTGTTTCTTTATGATTATCATATCAGCATGTAACGTAGTTGCATTTTAGTAGCTTACTGAGATTTATTCTCACCCCTTATTTGTTTACTGTTTTAGATAAAGGCGAGTCCAGGGGATATGACACTTTGGCACGGGAGGACGTTGAAAGTGGTAAGAGTTGGGATTTGTTTTGGTCAAGGTTACATTACATAGATGTATAACCTTTTGCGTAGAGTTTCCTTGACTTCATCATCTTGTAATACCTATATTTTGGATAAGGTCGGTGTGTGTACATTTGTATAAAAGTTTGTAAGCCTTCGGGCTAAGTACTTTCGTTTGTGAAAGTGGTTTGAAAAGTTGGTTTGAAAGTCAGTGGAAGTCTTTGAACTTCAGGTGTTGATTTTGTTAAGTTTTATGAAAGTATATTTCGAAAAATTTTCAAAATGTGTTTTATAACGTCTTCCATTCGTGTCCCGAGCGTGGGGCCAAGTAGGACCACGGGTCTGGGGCGCGACACATATTAATTACTTTAGTTGTCTTGGTTATCAAGTTAGTTTGGAACTAACAAACGAATTTGACATTAATACATAAGCGACATTTGATGTTTAAAATGCTATGTCCTAATATCAACTGGAAACATTCTCAAACTGTAAAGGTTAATATGAAAAGGATTAAAGAAAAGGGCAAGACAAGAGTTGTCAAGCCTAAGGAAATATTTATGGTTAAAACCTAAAATCCAAAGGATGTAACTGCTACCATGGCAATATGATTGACCATTGGAAGAATTACAACATAAAGGAAAGATCAAAAGGAAGTGTAGTAGGACTAACACTTCAAGTATTTATGTTTATCTTTCTAAATCTAAGTTCTTGGGTATTGGATACCGGATATGGATCCCACATTTGTATAAATGTGTAAGACTTGAGAAATAGAAAGACTACTTAAAAGGGTAAAGATTAACCTATTTGTTGATAATGATGCAAAGGTTGCGACATTATTCATAGGAACTTGCGAAGTGTCTTCACCTATTGGGTTCATATTTGTTTTGAACAAATGATATAATCTTCCCATTTTAAGTAGAAATATTATTTTGGTTTCATCATTAGAAGATTATGGATATTTCTTATTCGAATAAGAAAGTGTTCCATTAAATATGATTTGCTTTATAGTATTGCTAATCATATAAATGGGACTTTATATCCTTATCTTGGAAGAACAAAATAATGAGTATAACGTAAATAATGGAAATCTGAATCTAAGGATGTAAGTGTTGCATTCTTAAAAGCATTAATGTCTATATCAAATGAAAAGAAACGCATATCTAAAATTCCATGGGACGGAGTTTTAAATTCGCATGATTTCGAATCATGTGATTTATGTGAATCTTGTAAATTGATTAAGACACCTCTTACTAATAGTAGTAAAAGAAAGTACTCTTTTGGACTAATATATATTGATGTATATAGTTCATTAAATTAACAATGCTTGGAAAAGGATTTCAGTATCTCATGGCAAACATATTAGTGTACTCTGATCTGATCAAAGTAGTGAATATTTAAGCTTTGGACTTTATGAGAACTGTCGCGCCCCGACCCGTGGTCCTACTTGGCCCCACGTCCGGGACACGCACGGAAGATGTCATAAAACAAACCAACTTTCACAACGAGTACTGAGCCACTTGGCCACAACTTTACTTACAAATATACAATACCGACATCTACTAAAAGAGATGATACAAAACTAAGTCACGGGTACACTACCCAAAAGGTGTTACATTTACATAATGTATCCTTTAACATACACACCACTTCCCAAAAGTCTTACCAAAGATCCTCTTCCCGACGTCCTCCCTGTGTGTGAACTATCCCCTGGGCTCCTTATCTAAAACGGTAAACAGATAAGGGGTGAGAATAAATCTCAGTAAGTTACTAAAATGCAACTACATTACATGCTTATATGATAAACATAAAGGAGCAATGTCACAAATGATCATATAGCATATAGCACATAATATGAGAGGCTCCCTATCGCCAACCGTCCCATACCGGTTGGAAATAACGACCAACTCATCATACAACACATAGTGTAGGAGTAAACACTCCTACGAGGATACCAAGCCAAGGTTTACCGAAATAACATGATCATCAGAGAAAACCATCTGAGAAAACCATCTGAGAAAACCATCTGAATAACCATCTGAGAAGACCATCTGTCTGAAACCATCTGAGCAGCATAAATAGCTGAAGCCGGGATCCCGAAAACCAAACCATATCCAACAGAGCCAAAGTAACAACGGGCAGCATCAATAGCTGAAACAGGTTCCGGAACCATATAACATAACAACAACAATAGTGGGAGAAAATGACACAAAGTCATACCCCTAAATGCTCACGCGAGGGAGCGAGTTCATCCCATCCAAGGCCAATCTGGACTGAGGAAATAGGTCAAGTGGAAAAGCCTTATAGTGCACTTAACTGATGCCACTACAATGCCTTCCACCTCCACTCGATAACATCCCAAATCTGGGAAATAGGACCAGTGGAAAAGCCTTATAGTGAACTTGGCTAGTGTGCCACTATAATGCTTTCCACCTCCACTCGATAACACACAAAACCAGCTGGACTTTCAACAAAGAGCACAGTAATAAATACTTGCTAAAACAACAACCAGGGCATGATTCCATAGAAGGAAACCACACAAGCTCATCATAGAGAAGTAAACACGTTTTCACAATAATGTGCACAATCTTGACATTAAGTCACCACACAATCCATCTACACAATCACATTAAGTCAAACCCGATCACAAAGGACCAATTCTATCATTTTGATACCTCATAACAATTATCTAGGCATCCTAGGACATCTCCTAAGACCTAGCCCAATACTTAACGAAAAACAAACAAGTTGTTAAAACTCAGACTGCTCGGCCGCTCTACTTACTTGACTCGGCCGAGCGGATCGGTCGAGTCCTTTACTTTGATCGGCCGCTCTCCTAGAACTCAACATTCGACAATAAGGGGATCGGCCGCTCTAATTTACTGACTCGGCCGCTCCACTGCAGAATGGCCAATTCCCAGGAAAAATCTAACAAAGTTCACTTTCATTACCAAGTTGTTACCCAATCCTAAAGCACAACAACATCATTATAACTTCACAACACTACCATACCAACCTCATCTAGCATATACCCATAATAATAAAAGTTATTACTACTCCCTCCGTCCCAAATTTACAAGTATATATAAAAGTTATTACTACTCCCTCCGTCCCAAATTTACAAGTATATATAAAAGTTATTACTACTCCCTCCGTCCCAAATTTACAAGTATATATAAAAGTTATTACTACTCCCTCCGTCCCAAATTTACAAGTATAATAAAAGTTACCCAAAACCTTATTTTATCACATATAAAGCATATAAAGCATGTTTATGACCATTTTAACATTTAAAAGGGGGGATTAGTAACTTACCTACTCCAAAATACGATCAATCAAACTCACGTTTGTTTCGATAGAAATAATCATTTGTTCGAGCTTTGCCATTCTACGGTTTCGTTAGTTGAATTTCAAGACGAAAGTAATTTTATGGTGATTTTTTTCCACTGAGAAAACCCCTGACTGCTCATCTCCTCTTCTTGTGTTCTAGTTACTGTTTTGTGAATAGTTAGGATTTGCTTGTTAATGTAACCGAGCCAGAAAAAGAGTGTGGGTGAGTCGGTCGGTCGGTCGGTCTAGGACGTGGCACAAAGTTGATGAAGCCAAAATGGGTTTCTATTGTTTTCTTTATCAACCTTAGATATATAATATTATATCAATTAATAATTTAAACAATAATTTTTCATCCCCATTTCACAAATAAATCACCCAAGTTTTAGTTTTATCAATTAAACCCCTCAACTCCCACTTTCACTAAAGCCCCCATATAATTCCACTAACTCAACTAACTCCAAAATAATATTAGTACCAACAATCTAATTAACTCAATGATCAAATAAAATGTGAAAAATTCATATATTATGATGCAACACCTAAAATGCACACATAATTTTAAATTAATATTCACAAAAATATAAAATAAATATAAAATAAATAATAACCGATTTTGGGGTCGTTACAAGAACTCTGCAGAAAGTCTGCAGAATAAGAAAAACAGAATCTGGCAACAACCACCGTACGGCTACAATTTAAGCGCACGCCTAGTACTGAGCCGTACGGCTCCTGTTTACAGAAACCTGCAGATTGTCTGCAAACTGCTGTTCTTCGCCTCATGATATGTCAAAGATGATCTTTAATTATCCTTCTGGATTATATGCTGGAAACAGCTGCGCTTACACTAAATTGAGATTCGTCTAAAGAGGTTCGTAATACCATATAAGATATGGGATGAAAGAAAACTTGGTTTATCTTTCATAAAGATTTGTGATGTGAAGTGTTGTCTTGAACAAAATCACAGCAAAATCTAATTAATATATTTTATGGGATATCTTAAAGATATTAATTTTACACCCTTTAGAGTACAAATCGTTGTTTACTCTAAATAGCACTTTCTAGATAAATCATTTATCTCTAAAGAGCTAGTGGGAGTAAAATGTATCTTAAAGAGTTCGAGACCCATAAAATGACATAGAACCTAAGATGGAAGTTGAACAAATATTCACAAGGAGTTGTGGAAATTCGTTCAAGTATACACAAGAAATTTACATACATGATAGGATACTATCTATGACACGAAATATTGATTTCTCATAATAGAAAGTAATAAGGAAGATATCATTGCGAATGATTGACCTATTACCTATCAAGATGCAAAGTCCGCTCCGGATTTAGATCAATGACTTGGAGTCATAAAGTCTAAAAGTGCAATCCATGTATCATAATCAAGTTTCGAACTTGATTGTTCTACCCTAAGGCTTAAAAACCATAGGATAAAAAATGAGTTTTCTTGGAGAAAACAAACATGGATCGCAAGGTGCATATTAATAAAGCACGACTAATTGAGTAAAGTTAATTCATAATGTTGATTATGATGAAACTTTATCACCCGTAGTCATGCTTAATGTTATTAGAATTCTTATTGTCGTGACTTCATATTTCGAATATGTAATATGACAGATGGATGTCAAAACTATATTCCTTAACAGGAACTTACATTAGGATGTGTTTGATACAACCTAAAAGTTTTAATTGATCCATAAGATTCTAATAAAATATGCAAGTTGCAGAAATTCATGAGATGGATTGAAGCAAACTACTTAGAGTAAAATTTCATTTTGATGTAGTATTCAAAGAGTTTGAATTCATCAAAGATGAGACTTGTGATTACAATAAATTTAGTGGGAGCGTAATATTATTCCTAGTCATATATATGTTGTTGACATATAATTCATTTTGAAAGAGTTTCTAAATGAAAGACTTGGATAAAATCCACCTATATCATTGCAATTTAGATTTATGGAGATAAATCTAAAACGTTGTTTGGTTAAAGTCAAAGTACTAGTAAAGACAAGATAGTGAAAAGTTTACTATGCAAACTCTTGGAGAGATTACTTGTGAAAGTCTAATGGCATTAATCTTTGCAAGATTTAGTCTTACTGGAAGACTAATGAGCAATAGTACATGATTAGGATTCCATATGCTTCGGCAATTGGTTCTATCATGTAAGCCATGTAAATGTACTAAGATCGGATATCTTATATACTTGGAGTATGATGAGATAATACCAATCGGATCCTAGTGAAAGTCACTAGTTAAGAAACACTCTTATGTTCTCTAAAAGGAACTAAAGGATGCGTTCTTGATCTTTGATGGAACGAAAGATGATCCTGTAATAGTTACATAGATGCATTCTTACAAACCAACAAAGATAAATATTGCAGTATAAAATACATGTTTACGTCTAATAATGGTGTTAGAAGAGTTCTAAATGGACCATTACTATTCTACAAAAGGGTTCAGTGTCAGGTGGCATGAGATGCAACTAGAAAATGTTAAGATTAAGATTCTAATTAGTAAACTAGAAATCGTTTCTAGTGTCACTAATTTAATGTAATTTCATTGTGTCAATAATCGTTATTACACAAGTCAAGGGACTAATATCTTATCTAAACATATACTCAGACATTTCTATCTTACTCGAGAAATCGTCAAAGATGAGAGATGTCAAAATATGCAAAATACCTTATGATAATAACAAGGATAATCATCCTACATAAACTCTTTTGCAATTATGATGGAGATCATAACTAAGCTCAATGGGTATTTGATACACTTTGATTGGGCCTAGTGCAAGTGGGAGATTGTTGGATATTATGCCCTAGGCCCTTGAGAAAGGCCTATGCGTTATATCATAGCTTCATTGTTATAGAGATAACAAACCCGATTATTATATCTTTTGCATGTTTATTAGAATGATCATTGTCTCTAGCACTTATGAAGGGCTAGCATGAGTTTAATGGATAATCATATGATGATTATAGTGCATAGGATGCGGATTAAACTTGTGGGTACATGTTGGAGAACAAGTACTGGATAGACCCGTTATGAGATTTATGTCATGGTCAAATGTCATAATTAAATCTCATAATAGTTATATTATTTATCCTTAGACCTGAGATTATCATAGTCTTCCACATGATGCACATTATGTTTGACGTACTCAAACGCTACCCCTAACCGGGTGGTTATAAAGGCTACGATTGGCATAATCGGATTCATGTAGGGAAGAAAGTCAAAATGGGATTTTTCCCTCTCTCAAGAGAAATATATCTGTTTGGCCACTCGATGAGTGAGATTGATAATAGTGTACGGCCGTACCCAAATGAATTGAAGCGTTTAATGTTATTTGCTCATATCAATCTACTCGAGATCGAGAAAGCATTGGACAACATAAGTTGACGTGGATCATGACTTATGTCCAATATGATATCGCGTGACAAAGGGATTGTGATATGTTCTATAAGGTTACTTTGGACTTTTAAAGTTATACTAATTGGGTAGTCATAATGGCTTGCTAGAGTCCGCTTATGACTTACAGTTCTGACTCGTTCGGAATCGTTGCTAACATAGTATAATCCTATTGGGTCACACACAATAGAGTGGATTGATAAAGGCTAAAAACTTGGGATTTCAGAACTGAATCCGTACGGCACTGTTTATGGCGTACGGCTCAGTTTGAGCCGTACGGATGTCGACTCCGCACCAGTCCAGTTTGTTCAGTTTTCTGTTGCAAAAGGAATCCCGATCCCAAACGGAATTAGGTCAAACCCTTATATAAGATATACAGCCGGGTTTGACAGCCCCTAATGGTGATTTTGGAAATCACAAACCATTGTTTTAGAAACAATAAATTATAGAGAGGTATGGTTATTTATTGTGAGATTCATGATCGTCAAAATACAATAATCAACGAAGCAAGATAATTCCGACGAAGAAATCGTTTCTTCATCAAGCCTTGGGTCTAGCAATCCAGATCAAGAAGGTGTTCTTGATATCCGTTCGACGTGTGGATACCGATGGAGGGTGTTTCCTTTAGCACCTCAAAGTCCGTGTTCATGGATGCGATCTTCAAGGGTTAGTTTATTTCATCTTGTATTTAATTTAATCAACATGCACGGATCCGGGCTCTTGGGTGTTTAATTTAATCTGTTTATTCCGCTGCGCATGATGCGTCAAAACCCAACAAAACTCGCCCTCATGGGCAAACCCATGGATCTTGAGGATATCATTGCTAAAATCCTCAAGGGCCTCGACTACGACACATAGAAAGCAGTGATTGACACTATCCGAGCCCGTGACAACCCCATCTCTTTCGAAGATCTCCATGAAAAACTTATCACCCATAAGTTAACCCTCCATACCCAACCCGCCCCACCCACCTTCCCCGCCACTGCCCACCTTGCTCACCATCACTCCCCTCCTATCCGCAACACTACCCATCCTATCATCAACCATCCCTTTTTCCCCAATCTCGCCCCACCCAACACTCGATCCAACACCTCCACCCCGGGCAACTTCAAAGGAAAATGCCAATATTGCCGCTACATTGGGCATGTAATCTCCCAGTGCCGCTCCTTCAAAAGAGACTATCCAAATGTCACCTTTACCTCACCTCCTACCTCCAACCGTACCACCCGTCCCAATAACCCTTCCCCCCAAGTCCACACTGCCGCAGCCCATCATCCCACACCACCAAAATCTTGGCTCATCGATAGTGGCGCCACCAACCACATCACTCATGATCTCTCAAACCTTGCTCTCCACAAACCCTATGATGGTAATGATGAAGTTCTTATTGGGGCGGATCCGCCCTCCCAATTTCAAACATAGGTTCCTTTTCTCTCTCCACATCCTCCGCCTCTCTATCTTTCACTAATGTTCTTCATGTTCCTCTTATTTCTCGTAACATAATTTCAGTCTCTCAATTTTTTCTTGATAATAATGTTATTATTGAATTCTCTGCCTCTTCTTTTCTTTTCAAGGATATCTCAACCAATTACCCTCTACTCCAAGGGACTCTTGAACATGGCGTCTACGTATGGCATCCCACCCCTCCACAAGATCTTCTTGTCACTCTCGGCTCTCCTCATCCTTGGCATCATCGTCTTGGACACCCTTCTCCACCAATAATTTCTCTTATTAGTAGACAAGTTTCATTAAATAGACCAGTTAGTTCCTTTTGTAATTCGTGCAACATTAATAAAAGTCACAAACATGTCATTTTTGTTGACCACTTTACCAAATACACTTGGTTATACCCACTCAAACACAAATCCGACACTTTTCCCACTTCAATCGTTTCAAAGCCCTAGTCGAAAAATACTTTGCCCGCCCCATCAAACAAGTATACTCCGATAACGGTGGTGAATACCTAAAACTCACCCCTTCCTTGCTTCAACAGGGCATCTCCCATCTCACCTCTCCACCTCACACACCCGAACATAATGGCTATGCCGAACGTCGTCATCGACACATTATCGAAATGGGTCTCTCTCTCCTAACCCACTCAAATCTCCCACTTAAATTTTGGCCTCACGCTCTCTCTACCGCCACGTATCTCATAAACAGAATGACCTTTCCCTCTTTAAACAACGCCTCCCCATTTCTTCACCTATTCAAATCTCCACCCAACTATCACAAACTCCGCTGTTTTGGTTGCTTATGCTACCCGTGGCTCCGTCCTTACACCCCCACAAACTAGCACCAAAGTCCATTCCTTGCATCTTTGTTGGTTACTCACCCTCTCAAAGCGCATACTATTGTCTCGATCCAACTACAAACCGTGTCTATACTTATAGACATGTTAAATTTGTCGAAGCCCAATTTCCCTACCCCTCTTTGTCCTCCTCCCCAAGTCTGTTCCCCACTCTCTCCTCATCACAGTGGTGCACTCTCACACTTCCCCTCATAAATACACCCACCCAAACTCCATCCTCAAATACTCATACTCCACCCTCTGCCCCTCCTCCTAACTCCTCACCAGCCGTCACTAACCTCACACCCGAGGCTGCTGCCACCACCCCTCCCAAGCCTCTCCCCTCTTTCCCACCTCTCTCGGCCACCTCTCCTACACCCCCCGTATCCAACACCCCATCCGCCCCCTCTTCCTCCAGCTACTACACTCACCTCTCCTTTTCCACCACTACCCCCTCCAACCCACACCACCACCACTCGCTTATCTAACAACATAGTCAAACCAAACCCTAAATATGCAAACCTTTCAACTCTATCCTCCCCTACTAGCCTACCCACATCCACCAAACAAGCCCTTCCTTCTCCTCTTTGGAACACTGCTATGCAAGAAGAATACAATGCCCTCCTAAAAAACAACACCTGGACCCTGGTCCCATCCCATAAAGCTCCCAATATTGTTGGTTGCAAATGGGTTTTTCGCATCAAATACAACCCCGACAACACCATCCACAAATACAAATCCCGCCTCGTAGCCAAAGGGTTTCATCAATGACCCGGTGTTGATTACTCTGACACATTTAGCCCAGTTGTAAAATCCGTCACCATCCGCCTCATTCTCTCTCTTGCCACTGGCAAAAGGTGGCCCTTACGACAACTAGACATCAACAACGCCTTTCTTCAAGGCCAACTTCAGGAAACTGTTTTCATGGCATAAACTCCTGGCTTTATTAACTCCTCTCCATCTCATGTTTGTCGCCTTACCAAGGCAATCTATGGTCTCAAACAAGCTGCCCGTGCTTGGTACACCGAACTTAAGTCCTTTCTTCTCACCTTCGGCTTTTGGTCCTCAATTGCCGACCCCTCTCTCTTCATCTACACTAAAGATTCCCAAACCATATTTCTCCTTGTCTATGTCGATGACATTATTGTCACGGCCCTTCTCCACAATCCATCTCCTCCTTCATCACAACCCTAGCAACTCGGTTCTCTCTCAAAGACCTCGGACCTCTCTCCTACTTTCTCAGAATAGAAGTCCAACTAAACTCTAATGGTCTCCTCCTTTCCAAATCTAAATACATTCATGACCTTCTTACTCGCCATAACATGATCAACTCAAAACCCTCATCTACGCCTATGGCTACCTACCCTCCTCTTCCTTCCTCTAACCGCACACCCATTTGCAGTCCCACTGAATACCGCCAAATAGTTGGTAGTCTTCAGTACCTCTCTCTTACCCGCCCCCGACATTGCCTTCTCTATTAACAAACTTGCTAAGTTTCTCAATCACCCTGATGAGTCTCATTGGTCGGGCCTCAAACACTTTCTTCGGTATCTTCATGGCACCATCCATCTAGGTCAACTCTTCCGGCACACTCCCCCTGAACTTCATGCCTTCTGTAATGCCGACTGGGCTGGAGACAAAGATGATTTTGTTTCAACCACTGGCTTCTTGGTTTACCTAGGCCGCAACCCTATAGCATGGTCCTCTAAAAAGCAACGAGCGCTTGCTAGATCATCCACCGAGGCAGAGTTCCGGTCCGTTGCCGCCACTACTGCGGAACTCCTCTGGGTCCGGAACCTGCTCACTGAACTTGGCATATCTCTCATGCTCCGGTCATTTACTGCGATAATCTTGGAGCAACCCATTATTCAGCCAATCCAGTCTTCCACTCCAGAATGAAGCACCTTGCTTTAGCATTCCACTTTCTTCGAGAACTAGTCCATGATGGTTCTATTCGCGTCCAACATATTTCAAGTTCAAATCAACTGGCAGACGCACTCACCAAACCTCTCTCACGGGCTCAGTTCGTCTCACTCATTTCCAAGATAGGATTTATCCAAGGATCGTCTATTTTGCGGGAGCATGATAAGAATAACATCCCACCAACCTCCTCTCCATCCGAGATCTCCACTCCTCCATCCAAGATCTCAGAAAATCTCAAGATTTGATTTGTTATTTGTTTGTTAATTAGTTTTGATATATTCTGTTTTTCAAATATTATATTGTATAGGGGAAATTGCACTTTACTGCCACGAAGTTCACATCAAGTTACAATGTAGGACTTAAAGTTCCGACTTTTGCAATTTAGTACACTATGTTTACAATGTGTTGCAATCCAAGTCAAAAATGGATGACACGTGACAAAATCTAACTAAATGGATGGAAAGTGTAACGAGCGTCTTTTAAAAATGCATTGTCCACCCCTGAAACATTATAGATTTTCCATTTCCATTAATTCGTCAATTATATTTACAACACACTCACAAAAACATTTTTTTTCCAAAAAAATATTAATAACAAGATTATAAAAACACCAAACCACCACCCCCTTCCCCTGTAAACTCCTCCATACCACCCAGTACCTCTCAGCCTCCTCTAGCATTCCCCACCACAGCACCAGCACTGATAAATTCATTCCAATAAATAGTGTATAATTACATAATGCTATTTAATTTTTTTTTTTGAAGAAACTATTTTTTTTTTTTAATATTTATCATTTATTTTGTTTTATATAATTAGTACACACTCACCACCACCCAACCATCACATACCACCACCACCAAAACCTATAACTGATACACAGATTTGAATGAAATAGCTTAATTGAAAATTAAAGCTCAAAATCGGACTGCTCATTTAAGGAAATTGGCATTGTCTTACGAAAATCGGACCGTTTCTTCAAATGATATTGTCAAAAAATTGTTAAATCTGAAGACAGAAGAAAAAAAAAGGATTTGAAGAAGACGGAGAAGAAGGTAGCGGTTGTGGCAAAAAATGGGTCGACTAATGCTTTGAATGGGGTTTGGGGCCACGATTGCAAGTGATTGGGTTGCTAAAGGTGTTAATTGTCGATGTTAAAGAGAACACACATGGAAAGAGATTTGTTGTAGCTCTGTTAAAGGGGGAAGAAATCGGGTTGTCATCATTGTTTGGGGAAGGGAGTGGGTGGGTGGAATTGTGGGATGTGGTTGACCATTATAGCTGAATGCTATTCAGTGAGTGGTGGTTTGGTGTTTTTATAATCTTGTTATTAATATTTTTTGAAAAAAAAATGGTTTTTGTGAGTGTGTTGTAAATATAATTGACGAATTAATGGAAATGGAAAATCTATAATGTTTCAGGGGTGGACAATGCATTTTTAAAAGACGCTCGTTACACTTTCCATCCATTTAGTTAGATTTTGTCATGTGTCATCCATTTTTGACTTGGATTGCAACACATTGTAAACATAGTGTACTAAATTGCAAAAGTTGGAACTTTAAGTCCTACATTGCAACTCGATGTGAACTTCGTGGCAGTAAAGTGCAATTTCCCCTATCGTATATCCTCTATATTTAGGTTTACCCTTTCTTGATTGTTAAGCTAGAATAGGTTCATAGTAACTATAAATATCACAAGTGTAAATGAGAAAATTATCTTGCCTTTTATTCTCAATATAGAATTCTGTTGGAGTAAAAAACAATGCTCTATTATAGAGTTTTTAGAGTACCCTAAGCTAGACGTGTCCAATTCCTAGCCGGAACCGGCTAACCGGCGGTTAACCGGCCGGTCAAAACCGGCCAACCGGTTAACCGGCTAACCGTTTGGATGTTAACCGGATGGGGCCGGTCCGGTTAAGGTTAGACATTACACAAACCGGTAAACCGGCGGTTATAACCGTCGGTTAAGTAACCGGTTGGACCGGCGGTTATAACCGGCGGTTAGACCGGCGGTTAACTGTTAAACCGGTTTTTCCAGAAATGCAAGTGTGGCCCCTCCCAACGGCTAGTCGACCAGAAAGGTCCAAAACGGCTAGTTTGTCAGTTTTTGGCCGTTACTTTTCTGACCAAAAACGGCTATAATGAGAAAAAAAAAAAGTTTTTTTTCCAGTTTTTTGATAGTATAAATATCCCCTCCCTCCTCCCAATCTTTTCCCACAATTCTACCCTACCTACTTCTCTCCATATTTCTCTCTCTACTCTTCAAAGACTCCAGTTAATTTTCAAATTTCAGTTAGTTTCCAGTCAGTTATTTAACAAATTCCAGTTAGTTTCCAGATTCCTGTCAGTTATTTAACGAATTCCAGTCAGCTTTTTAACGGTTCCAGTTAGTTTATCAGTTTCCAGTTAGTTTTTTTCAGACTTCCAGTCAGTTTTTTAACGGTTCCAGTTAGTTTATCAGTTTTCAGTTAATTTTTTCAGATTTCCAGTCATTTTTTAACGGTTCCAGTTAGTTTTATCAGTTTTCAGTTAATTTTTTTCAGATTTCCAGTCAGTTTTCTAAGGTTCCAGTTAGTTTGTCAAATTGTCAGTTTTTAGTTAATTTTTTCCAGTTTTCCAGTCAGTTTTTAACGGTTCCAGTCAATTTTTTAACGGTTCCAGTCAGTTTTTTGACATTTTCCAGTTAAATTTCAAGATTTCAGTTAGTTTTCCAGATTTCAGTTCAAAAAATGTCTTCATCTCGAAATCTTGGCAAGTCTCATGTTGATTCTACCTCCCAAAACCAAGATTTTGATCAATTTTTTGAGGAACCCTTTGTTGAAAATCAAAATGAGCAAGGGACGGAAGAAAATGTTTTTGAAAGTCAAAGTGGTAGAGGCGGCCGAGGCCGAGGTCGAGGTGGTCGGAGTCGCGGACAAGGACAAGCACAACAACGTCAACCACGAGAATCTAGATCCGACATTTTTGCCATCCATTTCCAAAAAATACAAATTGACCCCAATGACCATATCCATTTCAAAGCGCAATGCAACTATTGTCCAAAATGGTACGGCTTTAAAAAGGGTGGAGGGTATGGGTCAATGAACGCGCATATGTCATCAAAACATCCCGAAAAACTTGGGATTGAGGGCGATCAATCTCAATTACAATTCAATCCAATTGCTCAAGGTCAAGGCCAAGGTACGTCTTCGATATTATTTAAATTTAATAATATCTTTTATAGGAAAGAGTTGGCCAAATTTGTGTGTGTTAAAGGGCTTCCTTTTAATTTTGCGGATGATGATTTTTTTCAAAATTTTATTAGACTTTCTTTAAATCCATCCGGTCATAAAGTGCCACGGTCGACTCTAGTACGCGATATTAAAATGGTGGTGTCGGAATATAAATTAAAATTAATTGAGGATTTAGCAAAATTAAATCATAGAGTTTCAATTTGTGCCGATGGTTGGAGTGATCATTGGCTTAGAAATAGTTATTTGGGTGTTACATGCCATTGGATAGATAATTCATGGACTATCCAAAAAAGATTAATTGCATATGATAGTTTTGAACCACCCCATTCCGCGGAAAATATTTGTAGAAAGTTGCACGGCGTTTTGGCAAAGTATGGTCTTATTCAAAAAATATTCACTATTTCATTCGACAACGCTAGTGCTAATACCGCTAGTATACCGGAGTTGAAGCTTATTTGTCAACCGTCACTTGGGGGTAAGTTTTTTCATATAAGATGTTTATGTCATATAATTAATTTATGTGTTAAAGACGGTTTGGATGCGTTGGATATATATGTTAAACCCATTAGAGATGCTCTCGTTTTTATTGCAAAAAAAAATAGAGTTACAAGAAAATGGATCAATTTTTTGAAGAGTAAGGGTTTAAATGAATTTTTTTTTTCTATGGATGTTCCGACTAGGTGGAATTCCACCTATACAATGTTAAAGGATGGTTTTGAGTATAAAGAGCTTCTCATGGAATTTTTTCTTCATTTGGGTACGGACATCCCTTTATTTGCTTATCATTGGAACGCTTGCATTAATTTATGCCAATTATTAAAGATTTTCTTTACCGCTACCGAGGCTTTGTCGGGAGTTTATTATCCAACTTCTTTTTTGGTACTTGAGCAATGTGGTGCAATTGTTCGAAGTTTTAACATGCTAGCAAGTTGCGACGTTTTGGGCCCAAGCATTATTGAAATGAGGGTAAAGTGGCTAAAATATTTTGATACTATTCCGTCTCTATTTTTGGTTGCAAAATTATTTGATCCCCGTGTTACATTGGACAACCTAGAGGCGATAGTAAAGTTTTATTATGAGAATTTATACCCAAATGGGGACGGAGTACATGAAAGCCCGGCGATTATTGTTCAAAATACAAAACAAGATTTGGTGACTCTTTATAATGAGTATAATGCAAAGTATGGAAATCCTTCTCAACAACAACAAGAACCCTCATATACTAATCAAGATTTTGCTACACAAGAAGATGGTGGGCTCACTTTCAATCCATATGGATTTTTTGACGACTTGTTTTCCTCAAAACGTCATAGAATGGCTTCTTCTTCTTCTTCTTCTTCTTCTTCTTCTTCTTCTTCTTCTTCTTCTACCATTCCTTACGAGTTGGAATTATATTTCAACTCCAATTTTGATTATGTACAAAACACTTCAAATAATTCTAAATTTGACGTTTTGAGGTGGTGGGCACAAAGGCATGAAAGTTATCCCATACTCTCTTTAATTGCAAAAGAAGTCTTAGCCGCTCCCGCTTCAACGGTGGCGGTCGAATCGGCATTTAGCGTGGGAGGAAATGTTTTGGATGCAAGACGTTCCCAACTAACGGTTGATAATTTGGAAAATCAACTCTTACTTGGTGATTGGATTAGAGCGGAAAAGAGAGAGCAAGATATGCCTTATGAAGAGGATATACAAGATCCACGATATCAATACGACTTGGAAGGGTCTACGGGAAGTTCGGAAGGGGAAGGCAATTAGAAAGTTTTTTTATTTTTTAATGTTTACAATAGTTTTATTTTAGTTTCATTGTAATAGTTAAGTTGAGGTAAAGGTTCCATTATGTCCTCCCTTAATTATAAAAGGGCAAGGTTTGGTTGTCCCCCTCTTTGTAATTTTAATTTTAATTAATAAAATTTAAGGGTACCGTCCTTTTTTTAAAAAAATACACTATATTTCTTGAGTATTTTTTGAAAAAAGCTCAAAAAAAATCTTTTGGGTTTCAATTTAAATGCTAACATATTTTTAAAGATTTTTGAAAAAAAATAATTACATTTTACAAGTTTATTACCATCAATTTAACTATAAATACCCCCTCCCTCCTCACTATTTTTTCACACTACTACCTCACAAACCCTTTCTCTACAATATAAATCTTTCTCTACAATCAAACATCCCCAAGTTTATTACTTTTTTCGTTAACTTTCTAACGAAATGGCTTCCAATTCAAACAATGAGAGGGTGGGACAATTTACTATTATGGGGAGGCATTTTACAATCAAACATCCCCAAGTTTATTACTTTTTTCGTTAACTTTTTTCGTTATTTTCATATTTCCAGTCAGATTTTTAACGATTCCAGTTACTTTGTAAGGACTTCAGCCAGTTTATTCAAATTTTCCGTTAGTTTTTTGACATTTTCAGTTAAATTTCCAGATTTCAAGTCACTTTTTTTACATTTTCAGTTTTTTTTTAAAAGAAAAAAAAAGGTTAAAAATTAGGTGTTTAACCGGTTTAACCGGTTAACCGCCTAACCTTAACCGTTATATCCGGTTCCGGTTGGTTCTATGTTACATTTCTAACCGCCGGTTATAACCGGTTAACCGGCGGTTAACCGGATTGGACACGTCTACCCTAAGCTTTCTTATCCAAAACTAACATTGAACAATGAGGAAAAGAAAGAACCCTAAGCTTTCTTATCCGGCTCCGTTAACAACAACAACGAGGAAAAGAAATACCACAAGCTAACCGAAACTAACATTGAAAAAACAAAATCGGCATGAGGGGGGTTACGCTTCTGATGTTCTTGCTGCTATGGACTACTGACTGTTGGTTTTCTGGATCGGTCACTCTAGGGAATGTATTAGTTGTCACCGGATCAATCATGTTCCCGTAAAGAGTGTAGTTGTTATGTATATGCTCCCTCTGTGGTTTTGCACTTTTTTTTGTCCGTCCCAAAATAAGTGTCACGGTATAATAAATGAAATAGTGTTGGTGTAATTGAATCTTGTAGTGCATTTATTATTTTACCTGACTCTTTGTTTGAGACAATGGTTTAGTCAGTTTATCTACTTGCGAGGTGCAAATGACAATGATTGAGATCCCATGCATATTGTTGTTTCAATGGCAGCAGAGCAGATATAACTGCAAAAATAAAATTTCAAAAATATAAAAGAGCTGCAAGACCCCAGATAATTCTGGGAAAAATCTGATATGAATCGACTAGGGTAATAGTGGTTGATTCATTTTGCTGGATCTTCAGAACAACGAAAATGTGTTTGCTGTTGTAATCTTGGTATCTAACAGGTTGGACAATATACCTAATAAGCTGGCTTCTTGATTTTGTTAATCTTCCATTTATTGTTTTGTAAAGCCATGACCATTCTCAACGGTTTTCAATTTGTTTTTGAGTGTCTGTTTCTTTGTGACTGGCAATATATATATAGTGTCGTCTTTGTCTAACGAATAGATATATTACTCGAGTCACTTTCATGATTGAACAGGAGTTGCATGACAAGGAGATGAAGGATGAATTATTACTCCCTCCGTCCCCAAAATGACATTCTCATTTGCATTTTCATTGTCCCAAAAAGTTCTTCTCATTTCTACAATTTAGGCTTAAAAGTGCATGAGCAAAACATGACTAGTGAAGCAAATGTTCAAATCTGTAAAAAGTTTGAATAGTCAAATGCAAAGATCATTTTGGGGCGGAGGGAGTATTTGGTTTCTACCAAGTGCTAACAGTTAAGACAGAGCCTGGTTTAACAAACTAGAAGATGGTCAGTGCAGCCGGCCTGTTACAGCATGTGCAAGCCAGAGCTGTACTGGTATGTATAATAAGATTTACTCCGTCCTCCGTAATGATATTCCTACTTTTTTTACTGTTACTACGAAGGTAGTTTGAGTAATAATTAACTTGACGACGAAATAACAAGAAAAAAAGTAAGAAGATCATTTGGGGACAAAGGGAGTATCAAATAGCAATATGTCTTTTAGTTAACCTATTCCTTGTGTCTTCTTATTATCGACTCCTTCAGTCACTACATGATAAGAGTTCGAACTCATCAAAGTTATCATAATCATCGTTCTTGAGAAATTAAGAAAGTTCTGTTAGAATATCAACTATAGATTTGCTGAATTTACTAACACTATTGGCTATGGAAAATGTTGACAGGGCAGAAAGATGAGGTCTGATCTCACATTGGTTTTCCCTTCACTACTAGGTTAGTAACACTAATAACTATAAGCACTAAAGGTACACGCGCAAACCCATTTTCTGAATTTTGAAGATGGTACAAGTAAGTTAAGAATATTTGGTAAAATGGCTTGACTTGTCAAACGAGAGTATGTTTTTAGCTAGGACGGAGGGAGTACGATACATGGTCGAGTCTACCAGTAGTTTCTGGTTCTACGACTGATGATAATTGGTGGCTTTAATTAAGCGAATAAATGTGAATGCTCTCGAATAACTGAGCTGCGATCACCCATAGGTTTCCCCGTCATAACTAGGTGGTGAATACTAACAACCATTAGCAAATGGCAACCCTTAATAAAGCTAAGGTCTTGCAGCTCAATAATAAAACAAGAGCCGGCAATGGCCTCACAAATAAAGAAATAACATGAATCATATACTCCATGTATATATATGCCCAAGCTTTAGACTTGTGCAGTAGCATAAGTTCAGTACAATGAAGTTTGTTAATGGGGTGGTTTCTCTCTTCTTATTTTCATGGCTTCTTTTTTCTTTTCACTCTCTTTCAACCTTAGCCGATAATATAAGATCCACACACATTGTCCACATGGACAAATCCCAAATGCCAAAGGCTTTTGCCAGCCATCAAAATTGGTACTCATCCACCATAAACTCCATCAAATCTCCAACCCATGAATCCTCTCCAACCCTTCTTTACACTTATGATACTGCATTTCATGGTTTCAGTGCATCTTTAAGTAAAGATGAGCTTGAGACTCTAAAGCAGTCCCCAGGGTTCGTTTCAGCTTATAGTGACAGGCAGGTCACAGTCGACACCACTCACACCACTGATTTTCTCTCCCTCAACCCTAGTACTGGACTATGGCACGCTTCTGACTTTGGCAAAGATGTTATTGTGGGTGTTATTGACAGTGGTGTCTGGCCAGAAAGTGCATCATTTAAGGACCAAGGTTTGGGTCCAATACCTTCAAGATGGAAGGGATCATGTGAGGTAGGACAAGAGTTTAACGCCTCATTGTGTAACTTGAAGCTGATCGGAGCTAGATACTTTAACAAGGGCGTTATAGCTGCTAATCCCAACATTACACTCAGCATGGCCTCCGCAAGGGACACTTTTGGCCACGGGACCCACACCTCATCCACGGTGGGTGGAAATTACGTTGAAGGGGCATCATTCTTCGGGTATGCCTTGGGAACTGCAAAAGGGGTTGCACCGCTAGCTCGGTTGGCCATGTACAAGGTCATTTGGCATGAGGGTTCATATGCATCTGATGTTCTTGCTGGCATGGACCAGGCTGTTGCCGATGGGGTCGATATAATATCCATCTCAATGGGCTTTGATGATTTGCCTTTATACGAAGACCCAGTCGCCATTGCTTCCTTCGGAGCAATGGAGAAGGGCGTTCTTGTCTCTTCCTCAGCTGGAAACGAAGGCCCAAGTCTTGGAACACTACACAACGGAATTCCATGGGCCCTAACCACTGCAGCAGGCTCTATTGACCGTTGGTTCGCTGGTTCCTTGACCCTGGGGAACGGCTTAGTCGTTACTGGCTGGACCATGTTCCCAGCGAGGGCAAGTGTATCAAACTTGCAGCTCATTTACAATAAAACAATATCTGCTTGCAATTCAACTGACCTGTTGTCTCAAACCTTTAATGGAATTGTCATATGTGATAACACCGGGTCTTTCGATACACAAATAGGTGCATTGGCTAAGTCAAATATCCGTGCAGCAATATATATCTCTAATGATCCCTGGGTATTTATTTTCAATTATTTTCCTCACCCCGGAATCGTGATTAGCCCAAAAGACGCACTGGCCGTGGTTGAGTATGCAACGAGCAACACATCTGTTATCCCTGTTGCTAGCATTACATTCCAACAGACAATCTTGGGTACAAAGCCGGCCCCCAATGTTGCTCCTTACACTTCTAGGGGTCCTGCTGCTAGTTGTCCGGGTGTATTGAAACCTGATATAATGGCACCTGGCTCATTAGTTTTAGCAGCTTGGGCTCCAAACAGCCCTGAAGCTACCATTGGTAGCAGTATTCAGCTGTCCACTGATTACACCATTATAAGCGGAACTTCAATGGCATGTCCTCATGCTTCAGGGATTGCCGCCCTCCTAAAAGGGGCCCACCCTGAATGGAGCCCAGCAGCCATTCGATCTGCCATGGTAACGACAGCTAACCCTTTTGATAATACACAAGATCATATTCGTGACATCGGGACTGGCTTTGAGATTGCTACTCCTCTAGCGATGGGGTCAGGCCAGGTTGACCCGAACCGAGCATCTGATCCAGGCCTTATATACGATGCAACTCCACAAGACTATGTGAATCTCCTCTGCTCCATGAATTTCACCAAAAACCAAATCTTGACCATCACAAGAACAAATTTTAACTGCTCAAATTTGTCCTCTGATTTGAATTACCCGTCGTTTATTGCACTGTATACTGATAACTCAACAGGTATATTGAGTAAGACATTTGAGAGGACTGTGACAAATGTTGGAAATAACACTACTACATACAAGGTTAGTGTGATAGCGCCAAGTGGTTCAGTGGTGACAGTGTCGCCAGAAACGTTGGTGTTTGAAGAGAAGTCCGGGAAGCTAAACTACTCACTGACGATTCAATACATGAAAGGTAAGAATGGGAGTGTGACATTTGGTTCAATTATTTGGAATGAAGAAAATGGAAAACATGCGGTTAGGAGCCCTATTGTGGTGTCACCATTGTTCTAGATTAGATGATCACTTCCATGAAGAGCGAGGATAATTTACAGGGTTTATCATTGTTTTCCTTTATGTTTTGACTACTTTTGTATTTCGGTAATGGTAGTTGCGGGTTCAGCTTTGTCCCGAACCTTTTGCGTAGTGGGACTTCTTGTAGCATAAGGTTTTTTTAATCAATCACCTCTATCAAACTCTGAAAATTTAAACACCTTATCAAATCACTAAAATTATAGCTCTTTGATACTTCAATAAGGGATTTATAGCAGCTTACCCCGACATAACAGTCACCATGAACTCTACAAGAGATACAATCGTGGTCACGGTAGTTTCAAGGAACGTGGAATGTTAGGGACGAAATCATGAACGAGGAATGAGACTTAGTAAAATTATGGTACATTGCGGTTGGTATGACGCGGTATGCTGTTTTTGGGTTGCCACTAAATTTAATATATATTGCGAAATTTATAGTCATAATGTTAAATACTCCTTTTGTCCCGGAATAAATGTCCTAATTTTCCTTTTCGTTTGTCCCAAAGTATATGTCGCCTTACTAAAAGTAGGGTATAAAGTACGGTGATCTTCCTGTACTACCCATTCTAATAGGCACAAACATTGCAATGCGATAGGAGGTGTCACTCTACCCATATGAATAAATTGGGGTAATCAAGGAAACATAACTAAAAGTTTAAAAACGTTGACTTGTCAACAATGACATTTATTTCGGGACAGAGGGAGTAACATAACAAGAAACTAATTAGTTTGTTAATATCATCAATTAAATTCAAAACAAAATGATGTACACTGAAATTTGATCAAACCTTAAGTTTAGGTAGTGAAATTAACGATCAATAGCATCCTAGTCTAGTGTGTCAACACAATCTTACCAAATGGCAATGATTGAGATTCCATGCATATAGTTGTTTGAATGGCAGCAGAGCAGATATAACTGCTAAAATAAAATTTAAAAAAGGATTAAGTTCATTTTCAACCATCGTAATTTCACCTTACTTTCACTTTAACCATCCTACTTATTTTTTGCACGAAAACCACTCTACTTTGGAAAACCTCTCATCCAAACCCAAAAATCGCGGATTAAGGCACAGATTACTGACGGGTTGCACACAAATTTGTGGTTGCGATGGGAGGTTTTCAAAAATAGAGTGGTTTTCGTGCAGAAATCTTTTATATATATATATATATTAAAGTTGGTGAGAAGTGTTGTGGGTTTGACATGTGTACATTTTTTTAGTTAAAGCTTGAATTTGGAGAAGCCACATCAACATCTTCTTAAAATGTAATGACTTTTGGAATTCTCATTCTTAGCTAATACTATTAGTTAATCATATTAGTAATTATATAAGTTAACTATTACTATTAATAGTATAATTTAACCATTACAATTAATAGTATAAGTTAACCATTACTATTAATAGTATTAGTTAACAATATTAGTTACTATACAAGTTAAATATTACTATTAATAGTATTAGTTAACTATAATAGTTACTATATTAGTTAACTATTACTATTAATAGTATTAGTTAACTATAATAGTTACTATATTAGTTAACTATTACTATTTATAGTATTAGTTAACTATAATAGTTACTATATAAGTTAAGTATTACTATTAATAGTATTAGTTAACTATAATAGTTAACTTTATAAGTTAGTTTTTACTATTAATAGTATTAGTTAACTATAATAGGTTATATACATTAACTATTACTATTATTAGTATTAGTTAATTATAATATTTATTATATAAGTTAAATATTAATTGTTAATATTAATTAATCATAATAGTTACTATATCAATTAACTATTACTATTAATAATATTAGTTTATTATAATTATTATTATTCCCACCGTCCCAGTTTAAAGTTCTTACTTTCCTTTTTGGTGTGTCACAATTTAAGGTTCATAGTTGCTTTATTCCAAAAATGGCAAAAAAATATGAATAGTGCTTTGAAGAATCTTACCCTCAAAAAGTTCATTTAATTACAAAAAAAAACCATTACTTACATACCTTACTTTTCACCCATTTGCTTTATAATTAGTGTTTGGACAATTATATCCTCACATTCCTACTTGATTGACCCATTTTTCTTTGTTTTTCACTTGATTTCTTAATAAGTGTGCAAAGTCAAACTAAAAAGCTTAAACCGGGACGGAGGGAGTGATGCAGTATGATGATAAAAGTGGGATAAATATGAGTTTTATTTTAATTACTTGTTATTTTATTATTATTTTCGGAATTAAATGTAGTAGGATGATTATAAGAGGTTTTAGAGTAGATTTAGTCTTGATTTAATAGTTTTAGACTTCTATTAGGTTACCTTATAGATTAGGCTTTATTTTAGGATGTTATTTCTTGTTTTTCAAGTTTTATGAGTGCTATAAAATAGCCTCAAAGATGTAATCCAAAAATTAGTGTTTGATTAATAAAAATTAGATTTGCAGTTGTGCAATTATTAGGGTTTCAATCCCGTCTTGTTTCAATTCCGTTCGATCTTATTCTCATAACCTTTGTTTTGCTATCATTTGGTATCAGGAGTTCTTGGTGATCAATGGCCGAACGAGGACGAGGAAGTGATGGTCGTGGTAATCGTGGTAGGGGCTTCAGATCAAAACCCCAGGGAGACGAAATCCATCGACATCATTACCTAAGTGAAATCGAGAAAGACGAATTGCGAAGACAGATTCAAGATCTCCAACTCCGCTTTCTGCGTTTCGAGATTCAAGAACTCCAACGTCGCCTTGAACGTGTGGAGGGTCCACGAGTCCAACGACATCTAGCGTGTTTGGAGGTTCCCATCAATGTGGGCTCGGAGTCAGATCTGTGGTCTGATGATGATGAGGATATCTATCCTTTCGATCGTGATCAAGAACTTGAGTGCAAGAGAGAGGCTGATCCTCTTACTCTTGACGAGTTTTGTGACCGATTGAATCATGTTCCCGTGGATTGCTTTGTTGATTCGACGGGTTCCGACGTTGTCATTGATTGGTCAAAACCACCAATCTTTGATGATGATAATTATGAAGAAGATTTTGAGGTTTTTGACCCAGCAGAAACCATTGTGTTACAGCGCACCAGTCCCAACAGCAGCTCGGAGCAGCAAGCACGACCGTGCCAGTTTCCCATACACAACCGTGCGAATAAAGGCGGATGTGGGAGTCCTGTGCGCACTGTTCTGCACGACCGTGCCAGTTTCCAAGACACGACCATGCTCGGCGACCCTCAACCGAACCTGGGCGCAGTTTGTGATTTTCTGGGTTCATCTATTTTGGTTTCAAAAGAAGAAGGTATTTTTGGTTCTTATTGTTATGAAGATCCGTTTGATATTCTTGATTGCAATTTTTCGTCACCGTGGCACATCAAGAAATTGCTCATGGAAAATATTTGTCAATATTATTGGACGGATTGGATGGATGTCATGAAGCGCGGTACAACTAAATTTAAAATTCGTCGAAGATTGAAGAAAAAATTTCTCGATGTGTTTCCAAAAAGCAACGACTCAAATTCGAGGTCGAATTTTTCTAAGAAGAGGAGAATGATGCAGTATGATGATAAAAGTGGGATAAATATGAGTTTTATTTTAATTACTTGTTATTTTATTATTATTTTCGGAATTAAATGTAGTAGGATGATTATAAGAGGTTTTAGAGTAGATTTAGTCTTGATTTAATAGTTTTAGACTTCTATTAGGTTACCTTATAGGTTAGGCTTTATTTTAGGATGTTATTTCTTGTTTTTCAAGTTTTATGAGTGCTATAAAATAGTCTCAAAGATGTAATCCGAAAATTAGTGTTTGATTAATAAAAATTAGATTTGCAGTTGTGCAATTATTAGGGTTTCAATCCCGTCTTGTTTCAATTCCGTTCGGTCTTATTCTCATAACCTTTGTTTTGCTATCAGGGAGTATTATTATAGAGATTAATCATTGCTATTAGTATATACTATTATCTATTACTATTAATAGTATTAGTTAACTATAATAGTTACTATATAATAGTTACTATATAAGCTAAGTATTACTATTTATAATATTAGTTAACTATAATAGTTACTATACAAGTTAACTATTACTATTAATAAATAGTATTACTTAACTATAATAGTTACTATATTAGTTAACTATTACTATTAATAGTGTTATTCAACTATAATAGTTACTATAATAAATAACTGTTAATATTAATAGTATTAATTAACAATAATAGTTACTATACAAGTTAACTATAATAGTTATTTTATAAATTAACTATTACTATAAATAGTATTAGTTAAGCATAATAGTTATAATATATGTTAATTTTTACTATTAATAGTATTAATTAGTTATAATAGTTACTATATAGTTTAAAATTATTATTAATAATATTAGTTAATTATAATAGTTATTATAAATATTAATAAGTACTATTAATAGTATTAGTTATTGATATTATTTTATAGATTATTTTTTACTATTAATAGTTTTAGTTAAGATGATGATTACTATTTTAGTTAACTATAATTAAAAAAATTATCTTTCATATACAATATATTTATATTACAAAAAAATATGTTATACTTCTTTATTAAATAAAAACATAAAAAGAGTAAAATACAAAATAAAAATAAAAATAGCAAATCAGTTACCCGTGCAGAGCACGGGTTACCCACTAGTAAAGTATAATGGTTAAAGTGAAAGTCAGGTGAAAATACAAAGGTTTATGAAAAAAAAAAATATAAAAGAGCTGCAAGACCCTAAATAAATGTAGGAAAATTTTGATATGATCCATTTTGCTGGATCTTCAGAACAATGAAAATGTGTTTGCTGTTATAAATCTTGGTGTGTAACATGTTAGATAATAAACCTAGTAAGCTGGCTTCTTGATTTACTTAATCATCCATTTATTGTTGCGTAAAGTCATGACCATTCTCAATGGTTTTCAATTTGTTTATTTTTGAGTGTCTGTTCCTTTGTGAATGGCAATATATACTACTAGTATATAGTGTCGTCTTTGTCTAACGAATAGATGGCTTATTTGAGTCACATTCATGATTGAACAGGAGTTACAGGACAAGGAGATGAAGGATGAATTATTATTTGGTTTCAGCTAACAGGTGTAGCCATTAGTAACAAACTAGAAGATGGTCCGTGCAGCCGGCCTGTTACGGCATGCAAGCCAGAGCCGTGCTAGTATTTAACATAAGATTTACTCACTCCGTCTTAAAATGAATGGCCTGTTACAGCATGCAAGCCAGAGCCGCGCTAGTATGTAAGATAAGATTTACTACTCCCTCCGTCCCAAAACGAACGACCGTTTTGAATTTAAGGGTTGTTTTGAAAATTTTGATTTTTAATAGAAAAAATCATAAACATTCTTGGCAAATTGCCAATTAGTTACCTGAGTTTGTCGTCAAGTTTCAATTAGTTACCCAGTTTGTGTTTCGGTCAATTTAGTTATTGAATTTGTCTTTTTGTTTCAATTGGTGTAAAATCCGTTTGTTTGTCAAAAAACTAACGAAAATTGATGAAAAACGTAACAAAGTTCTTTCAAAATTGCAATGATCAACCCTAAAGTTTAAATTATTCCATTACACCCCCAAACTAACGAATGTTAAAAGCTATCTTCTTTCTCAAAACCCGGTCATCACCACCACCCAAATCCGGCCACTACCATAACCACCTATCTTCTTTCCAGCGGCGATCCTTCCCCTGCACACCATATTTTCCGGCGAAAAAAAAAAGCAAAAAATCGGACCAGAAAAAATACGATTCCTGCTTCGTTAACCGTTGGATCGTCTTCAAACTTCTGGGGAATGTTCGCATCACCTAGGTGAACTTTTTCACCGTTGGGATCTGCCAAAAAATCACCGGAGAGGGAGATAAGTCCGCCGGAGCGAGAGAAAGGCGATTTTTGGGAGATTTTCGCCAGATTTTTTCCGGCGGACTTATCTCCCGCTCCGGTGATTTTTTGGCAGATCCCAACGGTGAAAAGGTGCGCCTAGGTGATGCGAACATTCCCCAGAAGTTTGAAGACGATCCAACGGTTAACGAAGCAGGAATCGTATTTTTTCTGGTCCGATTTTTTGAATTTTTTTTCGCCGGAAAATATGGACAATTTCCGGAAAATATGGACAATTTCCGGAAAATATGGTGTGCAGGGGAAGGATCGCCGCTGGAAAGAAGATAGGTGGTTATTGTAGTGGCCGGATTTGGGTGGTGGTGATGACCGGGTTTTGAGAAAGAAGATAGCTTTTAACATTCGTTAGTTTGGGGTGTAATGGAATAATTTAAACTTTAGGGTTGATCATTGCAATTTTGAAAGAACTTTGTTACGTTTTTCATCAATTTTCGTTAGTTTTTTGACAAACAAACGGATTTTACACCAATTGAAACAAAAAGACAAATTCAATAACTAAATTGACCGAAACACAAACTGGGTAACTAATTGAAACTTGACGACAAACTCAGGTAACTAATTGGCAATTTGCCCTTCTTTCTATTCACTTTCAAAATTTTAGTTTTGCAATGAATTCTGAAATTTATTTTTTTTGAAAAAAATCATTTAGAGACAATCTTTTTTATGTAAAAGTTTCAAAAGATCACTAATTTTGGGACAAAAATAGGCATTCAATTTGAGAAAGAAAGAGTATTCAATTTGAGAAAGAAAGAGTATCAAATAGCAATATGGTCTTAGTTAACTTGTTATTCTTCCTGTCTTCTTATTAGCGACTCATTCAATCATTACATGACAGAGCTCTAACTCATCAAAGTTATTATAATCATCGTTCTTGAGAAATTAAGAAACTTCGGTTAGAATGTCAAATACTCCCTCCGTCCCACCCGAATTAAAATTTTTGGGTTGTGCACCGGTTTAAGGAAAAAGTGTTAGTGGAGTAGGTGTTGTGAGTATGAAAAGTAATGTAGGATAGAGAAAGTGGGGTAGAGAATAATGAGTGAAAAGTTGTTGTGAGTGTGAATGTGGGTCTCATTAAATAAAACACTTCCATTTTTGGGTTGTCCTAATTTGAACGGGACATATAAAATGGAAATTTGTCCTAATTCGGGTGGGACGGAGGGAGTATAGATTTGCGGAATTTACTAACGTTGTTGGCTATGGAAAATGTTGACAGGGCAGAAAGATGAGTTCTGATCTCACATTAGTTTTCCCCGTCATTACTTGGTTAGTACTCGTTAGTGTTCTGCAGCTAGTTATATTGAGCTGCAAGACCTTAACTTTATTAATGGTTGTCATTTGCTAATACTCCCTCCCTGCCCCTTTTTTTTTGTACATTAGTAGTATGAAGGAACTTTGAACAATAATTTTAAATTAATTTAATCATCCTAATAAAAATTTAAAAATGATATTGATAGTAATTATAATGGTGTATCAATAACAAGTTGTATAAAAAAATTAACATAAATCAATTGCTCAAAGTTCTTTCATACTAACGTACAAAAAAAAAAAGGGCGACATTATTCTGTCCCACATAGGGAGTAGTTATTAGTGTTCCGCACCTTAGTTATGACGGGAAACCTATGAGTGATCAGAGCTCAATTATTCAAGAGCATTCACATTTATTCAGTTTTAAAGCCACCAATTATCATAAGTTTTAGAACCAGGAACTACTAACTCGACCATGTATGGTACTCCCTCCGTCTTAAGCTAAAATCATATCGTTTGGCAAGTCAAACCATTTTAACAAATTTTCTTAATTTACATGCATGTACGTACCATCTTAAAAAATATATATCAGAAGATGGGTCTGTGCATGTACCTTTAGTGCTTATAGTTATAAGTGTTACTCCACCACTCCCTCCATCCCCAAACACCCCCCCCCCCCTCCAAAAATGATGTTGCCAGTTTTATATTGTTACCACAAATGAACTATAAGCAATAATTTTAAATTAATTAACATACTCTAGTGAAAATATACCATCTGCTGATTTGAGGTACCCATCTACCTTAGCTCGTACATTTCAAAGGGGTGTCACTTATGATGGAGTTGACTTGTCAAATAAGAGTATTTTTAAAGTAGGACGGAGGGAGTACTTTATATGGTCTGGACTAACTTCCTGGTTCTAAAAAAATGATCATCTGTAGAGATGATGTTGGCATGCCGGCAAGAAGAGCTCTGATCTCGCATAGGTTTCCTCGTCATAACTAAGTGAGCAACACTAACAGCTATTAGCAAATGACAATCCTTAGTAAAGCTAATGTCTTGCAGCTCAATAATAAAACAAGAGCCGGCAATGACCACAGAAATAAACAACTAACACAAATCATATACTCCCTATATATATACTGTATATATATATGCCCAAGTGTTAAGAGACTGGTGCCATAGCAAAAGTTCAGTAAAGAGCAATATGAAGTTTGTTAATGGGGTGGTTCCTCTCTTCTTATTTTCATGGCTTCTTTTTTCTTTTCACTCTCTTTCAACCTTAGCTGATAATATAAGATCCACACACATTGTCCACATGGACAAATCCCAAATGCCAAAGGCTTTTGCCAGCCATCAAAATTGGTACTCATCCACCATAAACTCCATCAAATCTCCAACCCATGAATCCACTCCAACCCTTCTTTACACTTATGATACTGCATTTCATGGTTTCAGTGCATCTTTAAGTAAAGATGAGCTTGAGACTCTAAAGCAGTCCCCAGGGTTCGTTTCAGCTTATAGTGACAGGCAGGTCACAATTGACACCACTCACACCACCGATTTCCTCTCACTCAACCATTATACTGGACTATGGCCCGTTTCTGACTATGGCAAAGATGTTATTGTGGGTGTTATTGACACTGGTGTCTGGCCAGAGAGTGCGTCCTTTAAGGACCACGGTTTGGGTGCAATACCCTCAAGATGGAAAGGCTCGTGCGAAGTAGGGCAAGAGTTTAATGCATCATTGTGTAACTTGAAGCTGATCGGAGCTAAATACTTTAACAAGGGCGTTATAGCTGATAATCCCAACATTACCCTCACCATGGCCTCCGCAAGGGACACTCAAGGTCACGGGACCCACACCTCATCCACGGTGGGTGGAAATTACGTTGAAGGGGCATCATTCTTTGGGTATGCCTTGGGAACCGCAAAAGGGGTTGCCCCGCTTTCTAGGTTGGCCATGTACAAGGTCCTTTGGGATGAGGGTCGATATGCTTCTGATGTTCTTGCTGGTATGGACCAGGCTGTTGCTGATGGTGTGGATATAATATCCATCTCAATGGGCTTTGATGATTTGCCTTTATACGAAGACCCAATCGCCATTGCTTCATTCGGAGCTATGGAGAAGGGCGTTCTTGTCTCTTCCTCAGCTGGAAACGCGGGCCCAAGTCTCGGAACCCTACACAACGGGATTCCGTGGGTCCTAACCACTGCAGCTGGCTCTATTGACCGTTGGTTTTCTGGATCATTGACCCTGGGAAATGGATTAGTCGTTACTGGCTGGACCATGTTCCCAGCAAGGGCAAGCGTATCAAACTTGCAGCTCATTTACAATAAAACAATATCTGCTTGCAACTCAACGGACCTGTTGTCTCAAATCTCTGATGGTATTGTCATATGCGATAACAGTGGGTCTTTCTATGGACAAATCGATTTAATATCAAAGTCGAATATTCCTGCAGCGATATATATCTCTGAAGATCCCGAGATATTTGTTGATAACTATTTTCCTTACCCTGGAATCGTGATCAGCCCAAAAGACGCATTGGCCGTGGTTGAGTATGCAAAGAGCAACACATCTGTTAAACCTGTTGCTAGCATTACATTCCAACAGACAATCTTGGGTACAAAACCCGCTCCCAATGTTGCTTATTACACTTCTAGGGGTCCCTCGCCTACCTATCCGAGTGTACTGAAACCTGATATAATGGCACCTGGTTCATTAGTCTTAGCAGCTTGGGCTCCAATGTTGGAACAATTTTACTCCCTGAATGCCACACTCACTTTAGAATAGGATTGAGGAAGAGATGAAGCGAAGCGTTAAGAACAAATACCTGTGAATCCATATGAAGTAGGGAGAAATGAAGATGAAGAACAAGTAGGAGAATGATCTTCTAAATGATGAATGTCTTTCCTCTTTTACTTCTTTAACACTTAATGAAGATTTATGGAGAGAGTACTAATGAAAAATGGAGTAGTCTTAAGGGTTGATGGAATGCCCTTTATATAGTAGACTTGGTGACATTTCATTTAGGGACCACACCCTTTCAAGATTATGATAATAAATTACCCTTTTGCCCATCACAATTAGGTAATATATATCCAGGAATTCTACACATTTTATTATCAACTATACTTTATAATTTAATATTATAATCATAACTTTATGAATGGAAGTCTAAATGACTTGTGTTGCAAGCCATGTCCTTACAATCTCCCACTTGGGTTGCAAAACAAAGTCCTTCCTTTAATTTATGATCATAACATAAATGACAACCCTTATGTGCGCACTTTATTGTCATTTATAACAATCTCGTCCATTAGCCATACAAGTATAGGACTAAAGGGGCAGTCGTTGTAATTGATTCGCAACTAAACCCACAATAATCACGTATACAAATCCAACTAAATGACATAGATCAAAAGTATAGATGTGTAGCATGGAATCATAATGAATATATACATATTCTTCCAACTAGTCCAACTTAACCAAATGAGATCAAAACTTTAAATAATAGAACAACTAATGAAAGAACAACACAAACTCCCACTATACTAAATGTTATCAAAAGTTGTTACACCCATATGAGCAACATGCTCGTGAAACACTGAAGATGATAACCTTTTCATAAATGGATCCTTTAAATAGAGTTTGTTTCTATAAGTTGTATCCCTTTCGTTCATTTTGTACTCTTTTCTTTATAACAAGATAATTAATGTCTAAATCCATAAACTCTTGTTAGAGTACAGAACTGCTACCTGATAGTCATTTCTTAATTGGTCTTTCGACACTTGTTTTGACAAATTACAGTCCATTAAAACTTATGCAGCCATATATTTAACTAATGTCGGAATACCTAATGATCTCAAGATGATCCGACTTTAAAACATAGGCATGTAGTTCTTTAGTGGTTTTGTAAATACTTCTATCATTCTTTTGGCTGCTACTTAATGTTCTTTCCGTATTGCTTTGGTATGACAAAGCATCCCAACATTAAATGTAAGATTTACGTATACATTAAGCTTCCTACTGCTGATGCAAAGAGGGAATTTTCCATATACTTTTTAAAATTTACCTTTAGGACACTGTTTGAGACTAAGAATGTCTCCTTTAAAATTAGGGGTGTCATGTGGTTTACATTTTTGCATGCTAAACCTTTTGTAATACATTTCCATATGGCCTTTTGTGATAATCCTAAAACATTTCGTGAGCGATCACGGTGAATTTGGATTCTTAATACAAAGATGCCTTACCAAGATTTTTCATTTCAAATAAGAAATTTCTTAGTTTCCTTAATAAGTTCATATCATTACTAGCAAGCAAAATATCATCCACATATAAGACCAAAATTATAAATTTACTCCACTAAACTTATGGTATACTAATATTTACCAAGATTAATTTCAAAACAAATGAAAGAATAACTTGGTTAAATTCTAAATACCATTAATGAGAAGTTTTACTTAAGTTCATAAATGAATTTCTCCATATAGATAGTTTCTTAATGTCTCCATTAAGAAAAGTTTTCTCTAATATCCATTTAATGAAGCTTAAGATCAAAGGTGCTACTAGTGCCATAATGATCCTAGGAGCTTTTAGAAGATACCGGAAAAGTGTTTCTTTCTTTATAATCAATACCTTTCTTATGAGTTAAAATCTTTAGCAACTGGATGGGCTTTATATCTTTCAACATTACTTTGTGAATCCTTTTAGGTCTTAGAGACCCATTTATAGGTTTCACATCCTTATGTAATGAAATAAGATCCCAAACGTTGTCATCTTTCAAAAGATTGTAACTCTTTATTAATGGCATTAATCTTCTTATGAGAATTAGGACTATTGATGGTTTTATGGAAGATAAATAGATTATCTCCCACTATACCTAAGTGTCCCTTATTCTCGACAAGATACACTTAATGAATAGCCGGAATTGCATTCCTTCTTACTCTATTTGATCTCTATAAGGGCACCGGTTCTTACTAATTTTGAGGTTGTTGAATTTCCTTATAGGGAAATCATATTTATTTTGAATTATATATTCTTCTTGAATGTCAAGTTCAAAACTTGATATCTAATTGAACTATGGGAAGTGGTATATAAATGGATTTCATATAAATGAATTCCTCTTCCTTTTCAAATTCAAAATATTACTCCAAATTCTCCCACTAAATTCAACATCCTTAAAAGAACCTAGCATTTCTCGTTTTTCAAAACGTTCTAACTTTCGGGTTGTAAAATTTATATATCCCCTAGTTTTCTCGGCTTACCCCATGAATAACTACTAATAATCTTACGTCTAACTTTCCCTTAGTAGACTTATAAAGTCTATCCATATGCTAGACAACCCCATAAATGAATATGATTTAAGGACGAATAAGGAACGCGTCCTTAAATCATTAAGGGTTTATATTAGTAGCCTTAGAGGGAGCTTTAATGAGAATAAAGGTTGCGGTTTTAACGTATCGCCCATAATGAGTGAGGTAAGAGAAGTATAAAACATACTTATTACCATATCCTTAAGGATTTCAATATGTCTCTATTACAATATTCATGATAGGCGTACCGGCTCAATGTAGAGAGAGACAATCCCACACTCTTTCAAATAGCGAGTAAAAAGGACCTAGACGTTGTTCCTTTTAACAATCATTCCAAAGATGTATACACCATCATGAATGACCCTAATGTTCTTGATAGTCTTCAAAGTTGATTTCCAACTTTGTCTTTATAAGACTTTTGCAACGTCCAAACTCAATATTTTATGAAGCAAATAAATGTATTCAAACTAAGAGTTTAGTCATTTTGAACATAATAACTACTGTTGACCTTTTCCATGAAGGAATAATTAATGGCCTACAAATATCCGAATGCATTAGTTCATTGAGACACTTGATGCTCTCGAGAATACTACAATGTTTGTAAATTTACTTTAAGGCATTTAATGCAAAAGTATTTTCCAATTTATCAAGTTTGTTTAAGATTTCTTTTAACATAAGCTTATCAATTTTCCTCTTGGAAATATGACCCAAATGCCTATGTCTTAATGAAATAAAATTTACTTGATAACTTTTGCTTTCTAGTTTTGATTTCATCATTAAGGGACACATTTATTGTTTGAATAATGTCAAGTAAATAAAGAACACTTGACAAAGTACTAGTACCAACAACCTTGGAATTTAAAATAAAGGTCACAAACAAAATAATCTTCTTTATTCAATATTGTGATATATATATTAAATTCCGTTCAAATGATGGTACAATGAATGTATTAATACAAATAATACTTAGTACTTTAACAATAACCTAAAGGATCCTTATGCCTATAACTTCAACCGGATTCCTAGTTTCCATATAGATGAATTTCTTCATCTTTACTTAGGTCTTCGGTAATTTAGGCAATCCTACTTAAACATCTTTATGTGAGTGGTCGCACCAAAATCCAGTCACCATGTATATGTAGGAATTGAAACCAAATTAGCCTCAATACAATACAAACAAGACCAAATGATATACCTTTCACGCCAAGCGTGATACTTAGGGTAATCGAACTTCATATTAGTAAGGTCCTTGCAAAAGAAGCATTTCTTTATGATCATTAGATGATCCTTTAGACTTCTCATTACTTGCAACCACAGTTTCTTTCCCTCTTCTCTTGTCCCATGAGAAAAGATAGATGCTAAATGAACACATTTAGTTCTAAATCACTTTTAACCTATCTTCCTCTTGTATCATAAGTGAAAATAATTCATTAATATTTCACTTATCATTTGACAATTATAGGTCACCTCAAAGTGACCAAACTGAGAAGGAAGAAAGATCAAAACTAAAAGCATAAGAATATCTTTGGATATCCCGGACTTAAGTGCTTTTAGTTTTGTCGATAGGTGATCTCTTTCTAAATGTACTCCCTTAAATTTCCGGTACCCTTATTCCTTAAGAAAACAAGCTTCTTTAAGGGTATCAAGGAACGTTTCAGCATCAATATCCTCGGAGACTCTATCCAAAATGTCTCCGGGACAACATTATTTATTATCATTAGGCTCACGCGGTTAGATTATTTTCACTTCTCAGTACTTAAGCAATAAGAAGAGAAAACGAATCCCTTAATGCGAGTTCTAGGTCCATATAGCCTAAGATCATAATCATTTTATTTTTCCAAGTTTTAAAAATTAGTTCCATTAAGCATCGATAAAGTACTTATAGCAGTAATTACGGACGAAGCAATAAGTAAATCTGTTGGGTTTTGAGAACAAAAAAGAATGAGAACAAAACATGAATAAGAAACTACAAAATGAAAAATGATTAATTATATCAACGAAATCCATCAATAAGATAATCAACATGACATCAAAACTAATCTTTGGATTGCGAGTTGACTCATAAATGATTGCCTTAGGTAACAAGCAATTTGAACTTATATTTTAATAAATACTTAATCTTCCTTGGGCCGACATAAGTACCTAAGAAAATATCCTAATGTTCATTTTATTTGTTACCACATGAATGCCTAAGTTTAGTCAAATGTCAAGATCTTCTTTGGAAAATTCATGTCATTCACATATTAACTTAAACATTCAACACTTTAATAATTTTGCATTTAAATAACGTTAATCACTTAGGTGATAATATTATTTAAATAATGAATAAAATTATTTAAGCATATAATTAATCAGGGCTTTAAGGTTTGAAAAATGAATGTTTTTTGTTCAAGAGAAAACAACAAAATAATGCAGAACTTGATTTTCTTTCGACATACTTAGCACGACCGTGCCAAACAAAGGGCACGACCGTGCCATAATATGGGAAAAAACAAATTTTCACGGTGCAGATGGCACGACCGTGCCAAAATAATAGACACGACCGTGCCAAACGAAACGGTCCGACCGGTTTAAACAACACACCCGTCCGGACCAGCACCAATGAACACACCGGTTCAAGGTAATAGAGGCGCACGGCCGTGCCAAAACAAAGAGCACGACCGTGCCATATAATCTGCACTTCTGAATTTTTGTCTAAATTTTCCTCAAAATCAAATGAATTGCAAGTAGATCCGCATGGTATGTACTTAAAACATAAAACCATGTTATTTAGGATAATCTTGCTTTTTAAAATTAATGGAATCAAGTGAGTAGATCCACATGGTATGCACTTAAAACATAAAACCATGTTATGAAGGGATAATCTCACTTGAACCTTTTAATGAACAAAAACTTTCAAACCATTTTTCTTAATTTTAGATGAAGATCATCAGCACTCTATTAACGAATTAGAGTCCCTAATCGACATAAAAAACCTTATGATTCAACAGAGAAAATGAATCAAAGTGAAAGCACAAACTTTCCTAAAAAGAACTCAAACTTAAACCAAAGATGAGCGGGGCTCTGATACCAATTGTTGGAACAATTTTACTCCCTGAATGCCACACTCACTTTAGAATAGGATTGAGGAAGAGATGAAGCGGAAGCGTTAAGAACAAATACCTGTTGAATCCATTATGAAGTAGGGAGAAATGAAGATGAAGAACAAGTAGGAGAATGATCTTCTAAATGATGAATGTCTTTCCTCTTTTACTTCTTTAACACTTAATGAAGATTTATGGAGAGAGTACTAATGAAAAATGGAGTAGTCTTAAGGGTTGATGGAATGCCCTTTATATAGTAGACTTGGTGACATTTCATTTAGGGACCACACCCTTTCAAGATTTATGATAATAAATTACCCTTTTGCCCATCACAATTAGGTAATATATATCCAGGAATTCTACACATTTTATTATCAACTATACTTTATAATTTAATATTATAATCATAACTTTATGAATGGAAGTCTAAATGACTTGTGTTGCAAGCCATGTCCTTACATCCAAACCTCCCTGAAACTCTCATCGGTAGCAATATACGGTTGTCCACTGATTACACCATCATAAGTGGAACTTCAATGGCATGTCCTCATGCTTCTGGGATTGCCGCCCTCCTAAAAGGGGCCCACCCTGAATGGAGCCCAGCTGCCATTCGATCTGCCATGGTAACGACGGCTAACCCTTTTGATAATACACAAGACTATATCCGTGATGTAGGGTCAGGATTTGAGATTGCTAGTCCTCTAGCTATGGGGTCAGGCCAGGTTGACCCGAACAGAGCATCTGATCCAGGTCTTATCTATGACGCAACTGCACAAGATTATGTGAATCTCCTCTGCTCCATGAATTTAACCAAAAATCAAATCTTGACCATCACAAGAACAAGTTTTAGTTGCTCAAATTCTTCTTCTGATTTGAATTACCCGTCGTTTATTGCACTGTATACTGATAACTCGACGGGTATATTGACTAAGACATTTGAGAGGACTGTGACAAATGTTGGAAGTAATGCTACTACGTACAAGGTTAGTGTGACAGCGCCAAGTGGTTCGGTGGTGACAGTGTCGCCGGAGACATTGGTGTTTGAAGCGAAGTCCGGGAAGCAGAGCTACTCGCTGACGATTCGGTACATGAAGGGTAAAAATGGAACTGTGACATTTGGCTCGGTTGTTTGGAATGAAGAAAATGGAAAACATGCAGTAAGGAGCCCTATTGTGGTGTCACCTGTGTTCTAGATTATATGATTAAATCCCTTGAGTGCAAGCAAGATTTGCAGGGTTGATCACTGTTTTCCTTAATGTGTTGACCAGTTTAATATTTTAATAATGGTAGTTGTGGGTCCAGCCTTTTCATGAATCTCATGCACACAGTGGATTGTAGCACAAAGTTGATTTTATTTTATTTTTTATTTTTTTTGGCAATATCTAGCGTCTATCAATCTGAAAAATTATGCATTTCTATCGATTAACGTACTTTGAGCGATTTGCATCAAATATATAATGCAACGAATCTTTCTACGTACTTTTTAAAATAATTTCAAATAATGCAACGAATAGGTAAAATACATGAAAAACATATGTCAAATGGTATAATGTACTTTCGCAATTATTTCAAATAATACAATCAAAATTGCATCATTAGGTACATATTTCAAAAGTACGTAGCATTGTTTAGACACGAAAAAGTACATTGCATTATTTGATATGAAAGAGCTAAATACGTTACGGTTACTGTTAAGAGTAATTTTTCCCGGGGAAACGATCAATTTATGCAACGTAGTGTCCGATTTATATCAATTAATGCAACGTAGTAGCGAATTCTTACATTGTGAAACGTACTTGAAGTCGTTGTATCAAATAATGCAAAATTCGAACAATTTGACAAACGTACTTGAAGTACGTTGTATCAATTAATGCAACGTAATAGAGGCTAAAAAGTTATTACGTTGCATTATTTGATACACAATAAGCAAGTACGTTGTCTATTTTCAAAAGTAAGCACTACGTTGCATTAATTGACTTTTAACACCCGATACGTTGCATATTTTAGTGATTTTCCCAATTTTTCCCATGTTATCACTGGAATTATGGCCCTTTGATACTTCCATAAGGTAGTAAATATGCAGCTTATCTAATACTACCTCTGGCCCAAATGAGTGTCCAAATTTCATTTTAAGGGACACTGAAAATTTCAACTTTACGTACAATTTGCTAGCAAAGATTCACATATAATCTTGTAATCTCATTTCCAAACATTTAGTTTTGCACGTATAAAGAACCTGGTGAAATTTTTTTGAAAAAAAACATTTGTTATGTTAAAAAAAACACTCATTTTGACAAAGATTTCTTGAAAATGGACACTCATTTAAGGACAGAGGGAGTACAACGCTATTTCTGTGAACAAGATTGAGTTTTTTCTTGGATGCTACTAAAGGCATGCTACTAAAGGCAGACCCAATTTTTCATTCAGGTCAATATTGTTTTGAGTGTAAAATATTACTCTTTCTGTCCCAAAATAATGTTTCACATTTCAATTCGAATGAACTTTGAGCAATAATTTTAAACTAATTTAGTTATCCTAACGAATAAAAATCTAAACTTTGATATTGCTAGCAAAGATAAGTACGTATATTAATTCTCTTTATTTCGTAGTCATAATTTTGCATCTACGATGCATTAGATATTTATACTTACGAAACAAGCGATTACATGTTCATAGAATCATGGCATGGTGCAATTCACTACAATGAACAAAACGTGCGAAACTAATCCTCAAAAATGAAATAGAAAATCTTACACTTGATCAAATATTTACTATATATGTTACACACCTAACCTGGTAAACTGTAAATCATTCTCTTGATTAATTAAAAGAGATGCATTTTTATACTCTATCACACATTTTCCCTTGTGTCTATTCCAAAATAAGTTTAGTATTTCTAAATAAGAAAATATTGTACTACATACTTCTCAAAATAAAGAAAATAAATACAAATTTATATTTATTTTGAGATAGAAGGAGTAAATTATGATATTTCGGTTGCTAATCTTGATTCCATCATGGACCCAAGATGATTGGGGATTTAGGACATCTTGGGCCTTAGAAATAATGATTAATTGATTAAGATTTGATTCTCAGACTCAAAATTGGAGATTATATTCTGCTGATGGACCTTCATTTTGTCTTCATCATCTCATATTTAACCAACCTCAATAAAGTAGTACTTCTCTTTGTCCTAAAATTAAATATGTACATATAATAATATGCACTAATTGTTTCTTCTTTCTTTCAAATCAAGAAACAAGTGAATATGACACATTGCCAAACATGACTAAAAATGATTAGATTCATCCAATTCTTCTTTCCCCTTTTCCTTTAAACACCTTCAAAAGTCATCTTCTTTGGTTTTTAATGAGTCCCAAAATAAATTTCCATTCATTTTGTATATAATTGGTTTCTTTCCTTGAGAGGTTAGTTTCATGCAACGGCAAAATATATTTTGAAGGCCAAAAACCATATTTTAAGCAAATTAGAGTAAATGTCATATATTAATTATTATATATATATACACGTATATACTCCCTCCGGCCCAGCTCATTTGACACTTTTTGAGAAAAAAATGGTCAACTTAGGGTCGTTTTGACCAACAGTTTATAAAAATATTTATGTTCAAAAAAAAAAGTTAAAAATTGTTATTGAGAGGATTTTAAATGGTGATCATTTTTACATTTTTAAATTTTTTATTCGGATCATAAATATTTCTATAAAGTGTTGGTCAAACCGACCTTAAGTTGACCAGTTTTGGTCAAAAAGTGTCAAGTGAGCACCCAAACGATTCTCACATTACATTATTTTTAGAGGCACCAAAATTGGAGTCTTTAACAAATGGGAAACAGTGGCAAAACATATACAGTGCATAGATCCCCTCTATAAAGGGTATTACAGTTTTTCCGAAGCCATAAGCATGGCAAGAGGATATTTTGGACTTGATAACTTCTTTATTGAACCCGAAGAAGTAAAAACATTTTCTCAAATAATAAAAGAAAGTCCAGAACAGATCATCCAAAGACAAGAAGAAATCATTTCAAATTTACAACATAAGCTTTCTCAAAAGGGAAAGGAAATTCAAACACCTTTACAATTGGAAAATAAAAAGTTGAAACAAGAGATAGAAACTCTTAAAAACAAACTAAAAGAGCCAATTTACAGAAACTTTAACAACTTTAAGGCTCGAATACTTGACATTCCATGGAGACATACCCTGAAACCCGTGTTAGAAAAAATCGAAGGCCTCGATGACATAATTTCAGAAAAAATTTGTACTGGATTTCCATTAATCCTGTATAAGTTACAGCAAAAGATAGTTCAAATTGTATTTAAAGAACTAAATTACAGCGGAATAACAGTAGTCGAAAGGGTAGACAACAATGGACATGATACAGGAATTTTGCTATTACAAATCGATCTGTTCAAAACTGACATGCCAAAAGAACTTATCACACAGTTTTACCATTACGGAATGATCGATTACATTGAGTTCCGATTAAATCCATCTACAGAGGAAATCTTAAACACATTTGGGGAAAAATTTACAATGGTAGCTGGAAATATAGCCACACATTCTTACACACAGAAGGTTGGGTGCAAAATATTCGCATCCTTTCCAGAATCAAACAGCCATACATACAGGCCCGCAAGAAAGAGGGTTTTTATCAGCAGTAACATCTCAGATCACAAACTGCTATCAGTAGCAGTCAAAATAGAAAGCCATATTGATTTCACAAGCCTTGCTTGGTTACATGAGCAAGATGTAGACAAAATCACGGACTTCCACACCGGATTCATAAAGCGACATCAACAAACACCAGATCTCCCGAAGAACTTCCCATGGCAGCTCTATAAGCTAATGGCGGAAGGACATTACATACAACTTTGGGCAACAGACAACTGGAACATGCTTCTACCATTTCTGGGAGAAGGCGAGACATTAGACGAACAGCACATTACCAATGAAGAAAGGCCATGGTCTTATCCAGGACTAGGCGATCCATACGATGACAACATGCAAGACGCACAATCAGATGGGGATACAATTCCCACAATTGACAGCACACACAGAGACTTCTAGAAACGTAAGCAATGACAACATCAATCACAAAGACGCAAGCAATGACATGGGGCGGCCGACAGTATTCTCATACTTTTGAAAAAACTTCACAGATTAGGTTTACTTTTCAAAAAGTTTAGCTTTAGGTCATTTTCAGCTTTTTGTAAAGTTTCTTTTTGCGAAATTATTTTCGCCTTTTTACTGTGTAAATGTTGAAAAAATTGTAAAGATAGATTCTTAGGTAATCCGGTATATTCAACCGGCTAGATAGGTTACGATTCTTGAGGTTATAAAAACCTCATTCTCCTTCATTTGTAAACACGACCAAAAAACCCACGAGAGCAATTTAATAGAAAGCAATCTTTTCTTAATGACAGCTTAAAACCTCCCTTCCGATTCCCCTAGTTATATTACTTAAAATTCCTTCAAATCCTTCAGTACTTAATATTATAGCCCTATAAAATTTAAAAAAAAAAAAAAAAAAAAAGAGTGTACCAGCCACTGTTCATAAGACGCCCAGATCCCCCTGCATAAATACCGCCTCCGCTTATATCTAGTAAGTTTATCTTTATCTTCCTATGTCTTTTATATTGTTAAATTTTAAAATTATGTTATTATGGTTAACAGAGACCGCTAAAATCTGCCCTATACCCCCCTATATATATATATTTTAATTTTTTTTTGAAGTGAGAGTAAAGACTATCAATTTACCAGTGGTTGATACGGCCCCTGGAGTAGTATTGTCCGGTGTGAGTGGTGCTTTAAGTGTATAATCGTCTTTTGACCTCTGTTCTCTCACCAACAAGATCCATCCATTTGAAACAGATTGGATCTGGACTGTTGATGCAAATTGGATGCAGCAGCCCCGTTCCAAAATTATATGTAACCACTTGGCTAGTGAATTAGGAAAAAATAATAATGGTGTAATTGAGGACTGAGGAGTCTGTCTGTGGTGATGAAAGGAGTGATAGAAAGTTATTTTATCTTGACCATTACCTCCCAAATTGCTCCACTATTCATGGACCATGTTAAGGCAGCTAGCCCTTGTTAGGCTGCCCGTCTTCCTAAACTGTTGCTACAAAACAGATAAAATCGCCACCATCGTTTGGACCACAAAACTAACAAAAATAATTCCATAAATTTTTTCTTGATCATGATTGGAATGGTGCCATTGATTGGACCACGACATACCCGCGTGCTGACCAATAGTTTCTTGATCGTGCTAAATTTCTTGGTGATGAGCAAAGAGGACGATAGTTGAATCGAGTAGAGCCAAACTGATGGAGCCTGAACCACCTCAGTTTTATTACATGAACTATAATTTTGGCATAATATTATCAGGATGATCGATAATGAAAAAGTATGTAAGAATGACAACCAAGATTTCCTGGAAGTGAACCGTTGAATAATACTCTGTTTGTGCACCCATGATTGTGTAAATATATGGTTCTATAAATCGAAATTTTGATAATTATTGGTCGCGATTTGACCCTAGGAAATAGTTTATCCTTCAGAGTCTGGTATGGCCTTTCCCAAACCCGTGCACTGGACATCCCTTTCGTGGATTAGGACCAACACATATCCGTTTTTTGTTTCCTTTTCTTTTTCTTCATGAGAAGTTAGATTCGGATTTTTTTAATTTTTTTTGGTGTTCAGTAACTTTAAGAAAGCTGAACAGAGTGTTTTACTGATGTAGCACGAGGATCACGTCAGTACGCGCCAAGACAAGCATTGGAAGACGGATTGAACAGCTCGACCGAAACGGCACGGCCGTGCTCAGCTCAACGCACGACCGTGCGCAAAATCGGCTGAAGAAGGGTGCCTCGCGACAGGAAACGCACGACCGTGCTTCTTTTAAAGCACAATGGTGTCCGGCGGCAAGTCAGATAATTTAGTTTCCGTTTTCTGATTTCTTTCCGGGTTTTGGAGTTTATTACCCCTTTTTGTTTTTGAATTCCTTTTTTAGAATAGGGTTTTCTTATTGTTCTAGTATAAATACTCTTTGTAGTCTTTTATTTTGGACAAGTTGATTATTATTAATTCAAGAATTGCTTTGCAATTATTTACTCCCTCCGCCCCTGTTTAAGGTTCCTAGTTTGACTTTGCGCGCTTATTAAGAAATCAAGTGTAAAACAAAGAAAAATTGGTCAACAAAAGTAGAGAGGTGAGGATATAATTGTCCAAACACTATTCATAAAGCAAGAGTGATGTACCACAAGGACGAAACGGAATCAGCATAGGAGTACAAGTGCACCCGGATCAAGAAGAAGACCATGCCGGATCCGACCGGACCATTTTGATGACCCGCCCGGACCTTCAAACTCCAGGAACTATGAAGTGTTCGAACGAATCTGCACGACCGTGCCTCATTAAGGGCACGACCGTGCTCGGCAATCCGTCCAGGAAATTAATTATTTTCAGAACTCCTTTTTGGTTTATTATTTGGGTATTTTTGGTATTGTTTTATGAGTCATTTTCAGATTAGGGTTTTAATTATGTCTAGCCTTTAAATACTATTTTTTTTCATTGTTTGAACACATTGTGATTTTGATATTTATTAAAGTTTGCTTCTTGCATCTTTGTGGGTTTAATCCCTTGAACCATTATTGTCGCGCCCCGTACCCGTGGTCCTACATGGCCCCACGCTCGGGACGCGCATGGAAGACGCCATAAAACACTTTTAACAAAAACTTTTCGAAAACTATCATAAAGATAAATAAAATTCACTTTTGAAGTTCAAAACCTCCACTTTGCTTTCAAACAACTTTCGCAACGAAAGTACTTGGCACGAAGGCCTACAACAACTATACAAAAGTACGAACACCAACATTATCCAAAAATAGGTGGTTACAAGATCAAGTCACGGATACACTACCCTTTAAGGTTATACATTTACATAATGTAGCCTTCACAAACATACCCCAAAAGAATTACCACCTCGACGTCCTTCCTGGTGATAAGTGACCTATCCCGGATGCACTCCCTTATCTAAAACAGTAAACAAATAAGGGGTGAGATAAAATCTCAGTAAGCTACTAATATGCAACTACATTTCATGCCAACATGATAATCACAAAGGAACAATATCAATAGGCATTCACATTTGCATATAACTTAAAAGATATGGTCCACTCATCACATAACACATAATGCGGAAATAAACACTCATAAGTGGATACTGAGCCAAGGTTCTATAAACGGAACACCATTCTTTGAGAAGAGTCCGTTGAGCAGCATGAAAAAGCTGAAGCCGGTTCCGGAACCAAGTAACAACAACAACCAGTAGTGGGGGAAATAACACATAGTCATACCCCCAAGCGTGTAGCTAGAATACTCACCATAGGAGCTAGCTCATCCCAACCTCAATCTCGGGAAGGGGCATCCCACTCAAGGCCACTGAACATGGGGAAACTGGGTTACCAGTGAAGTACATTATACTGGACTTGGCCCGTGCCATTATAATATACATCACTGACCAAAACAAACACAACAAGACCAGCTGGACTCTATACAAGCACATAGTAATAAATACTCGCTTGAAACAACAACGGGAAATGATTCCAAAGTAGGGAACCAAGCCAAACATCATCACAAAAGATGCAACGGTTACTCACATTCATACATTGCAAACATGATCACAAACGGACCAAACCCAACACTCTCAAACAATACTTAGTCAAATATCATGACACGTTTGTTCACAAAGGAACCATTTAAAATACTAGAGTGTTCCACAATGTCCATCTAAGTCAATAAGAATAGTACTCAAAACCTAGACCAATTCTAAACTATTTGTTTTATAAAACACTTACGGAAATCTCGACATAATATGAACCTGAAACCCAACTAAATAAACCCACTCATCTCGAAGTACTCAAATAGAGCTTTAAAACGATAGTTTACACGCCTAAAACGGAGTCCGGATGAGAAAGTTATGACCTCCGGAAGATTTCACGTAAAATGTACAAGTGCAGAATTGGCCTTTACACGAGTCGTGTACCCATACACGAGTCGTGTAACAGCTGCTACACGAGTCGTGTATCAGTACACGAGTCGTGTAACTTTTCACCCTTTCAGTATTTTTCTCTACACGAGTCGTGTAGCCTTACACGAGTCGTGTAACAGACCTGGAACACGAATTTTTTACCCAATTTTTGTTCTATTCCAATATCCATTTCAACACAAACCTTCCCATTTCAATTCTAATCAACCCTAACACTTCTAACAAGTATACTCAAGCATTATACCCACTTATAAACCCACAAAAGCCCCACATAACAACCTCTACACAACTCAAATCAAAACAAATGATTCAAACATCAATTTATCACAAAAAAAAAAAAAATGAATAAAAAGTAAATCAACATTTATCTTCACAACAAAGCTTTGAATCATCATCTCATGTATCATATAAAACATATATGACAAATTTTAAGCTAAAGGGGCTTAGTAACTTACCTCAAATGGAAATCAAACTCAACCAAAATAACTTCTATTTAGCTCCAAACGATCCTAGCGACGATCTAAACGTTTTATATAAATCGATTATTAAGAGAGGAAGCATACAAGATGATCAAAAGAAGAGAGAGAGATGGAGCTTACCTCAATAACAATGGAGGGAGAGAGAAAGGGAAATGAGTGTGAGTGTGTGGTGAGGAAGAGTGTAGGATGAGGAGGGAGGAGGGGGAAAGGTTGACTAGTTAATTTAGGAGTTACACTTAAACCCCTCAATTTCTACTTCACCCAATTAAACCCTTAACAACTTACACCCAAGCCCTCCAATACCCCACACAATAATGATCATCTAACATAAAATCTAACACATAAATAAATCACAAATGATCAAGCAAATCATGTTGAGCATAGATTATTATGAGAGAATAAAATGCACACATAAATTGTAACGCCCATCCTTAATCTCGTTAAATATTTGACTTATTTGTTAAATTCTTGACTTGCTTGTTAAATTCTTGACTAGCATAATTATATGCTATTTTATTTGAGTTAATTATTTAGCTACTTTAGAAAATTAAGGTGGTTAAATGTCAAAATTGAAAGTTTAGGGGCCTTTTTGCCAAAGTTAGAACTTGAGGGGCCTAATTGCAATTTCTCGAAAGTTATAAGTATACTCCCTCCGTCCCACTAGAAGTGAGACTTCTTTCCTTTTTGGGCCGTCCCACTTAAAGTGAGACTACCCAAAATGGAAATGTTTTAATATACTTATATTCATCATTTCCCACTATTTAACCCCACTCATTCTCTCTCTTCGTTTTCCACCACTCATTTTATTCAACCAACACCACTATTTACCCCACTCATTCTCTCTCTTCATTTTCTACCACATATATATCACTTTATCTTAAATATCGTGCCCACTCCTCTAGTCTCACTCTCAATGGGACGGAGGGAGTATATAGTAGTGTTGCTTTCTCTGAGAAAGCTTAATTTCTCAAATCTTCTCGTACTCTCCTTCTGTTCCAAAGCTAAGTTAGGAATTCTTCATATTCTCGACTCCTCGAGCTTAATTATCCCTCTGTTCGTGATTCCGGTCCCGGATAAATATTCGTGGCGTTGAATAGAGCGTTCCAGACCGATCAGAAATTAATTTGGGTCAACTTGATTTTTGACTAGGTAAGTTATTAGCTCCCCCTTACTTGTAATAACATGCATATATGTTATTCCCGATACTTGTTCTTGTTAAAATTGTGTTTTGAGCAATTTTTGTGATACTTGTAATTTTGGGACGAAGGGAGTATAAATATTATGCGTACAAAAGAAAATTGAAAAAATTGGTTCAAATTGGTTAACCTCCTGGGTTTGCAAATTGTTAAATTGTACTCCTATTCGTGAGACGGTAAAATAGTAACTTGATTTAAATATTATTAGAAAAATTGTACCATTATTTGTGGTACGGGGAAACGAATGGAAGTATCCCTAAATGGGTATATTAGTATAATATAAAATTGTACTTATACTTTTGGGTCGGTGAAATATTAAATTGGAATAAAAGGAAATTGTCCTATTATTTATGGGACGGTAAAAGAAATGAATTGAGCCTGAAATAATGTTGTGGGTATTGCCTAAGAGTTAGTAAAAGTTACTCCTACGCTTGGGACGGGAAGTTTCTTAACCTGGGAAAGAAATAAAAATTTAGCATTTTGGTACCTTGTGCGACCGCACAAAAACCCTTGGGCGACCGCCCATCTTTCTGAAAGGTTTTTCCAAAGGAATTGACCTGCTTGTGTGCGACGGCACATGCCATTTTAGGCGACCGCACAGTTACCTGAAGAACAAAATGTTGTTTAAAGTTTGTATAAGTTGGAAGTAACTCTAGTTAAGGTATATAACCTTAGTATAAGATGTCCTAGCAAGTGTTGTGACACCTTAGGGGCATCAGAACTTGGTCTTAAACATGAATACTCATTTAATTAAAATAAGAACTTAGTCTTGTACATGGACACTTATAGAACTCAAATGAAAACTTAAGTATAAGAGTAACAACTCTTTTATATGTCTTGAAAGTGCTATGAACAAGCACTTATGTGTTATGCTTGTCTTGGAAACTATGTTTGTGCACCTTGAGAGCACCAAATTAGTGTCTTGAGCTCGAATATCCTATGTAGGGGATTATGAACTTGTAAGTATGAGTGGTATAGCTCATTTACTTAATTTGAACTTGAAGTATTCTTGGTCTAGGTTTAGGGTACTACCCTAGATGGCCTAGATGAGTGTTGTAGAACACTCTAATATTGAAAAATAGTTCCTTCGTGATCAAATGAAATGTGGACTTAAATCATAATTAAATAATAACTTGAGTATAAGAGTAGTAACTCTTTTATGTGTCTTGAAGTTAATGATTGTGCACCTTGGGGGCACCAACTAATGTCTTGAATGTCCTAAGAAAAGGATTTGGAAAATAGTACGTGAAAGATGTATAATTCATCTACCTAGCTTGAACTCGAAGTATAAGATGTTTAACTCTTGTACATGTTTAACCATCCAAAGAAATGGATTGAGAACTTGGATATAAGATGATAAAATCTTGTATATGTCCTGAATGTCTTGAATGTCTTGAATGTCTTGAATGTCCTGAATGTCCTGAATGTCTTGAATGTCTTAAGATGAGACAGTAACTTGAAGTATAAGACAATAAAATCTCGTACATGACTGGAACATCCAAATAATTGGATTAAGACTTGAATATAAGATTATAAAATCTTGTACGTTCCTTGACACCAATATAGGTGTATGGTAATAAACTTGAAAGAGTCTTGATGTGTATATGCAAATCTTGCATATATTTACTTGATAGAATGTGGCTTCTTGATTGATTGGTACATGGTATGAATAACCAAATAATTGGGTTATGGAACTAGATAGAGAATGATTAACTCTACTACATAGTTGAACTTGAAACGTGTATATTGGAAGTGCTATAAATAAGCACTAAAGTGTAAATGATTTAGTTTTAATCGTGTATATACTCAATGAAGTATATAAAATATAAAGAAGATATCTTGTCTTGAAATGGTTCCTAAAGAAAATAGGGACTAGTGTAATATGAAGATAATTCATATAATCGTGAATACTACGATTTAAATTAATAAGAATGATTACAGAACACAATATGTGTTAGAAAATGTATTCGATTACTAACGATACATATACGTGAAGTATGACTGTGTCTAGGTACAAGGTGACCTATTCTACTACGTGTTTAGAGTCTAAGGTGTTGGGCTCTACTTGATAGTAAGGGTATCGTGATAGACACTTTAATGTGTTAAACGTGATATGAATATGTACGTGCAAACTTGGCATGTGACAAAGTGATATACCCTATTACTTGACTGAAGTCTGTTATTAATGGACTCTTACTTGGATTGATCGTGTTACATGGACACCTTATGTGCCATTGTTATCTTGGTTTGTATTCGCAATAATTGCATACGTGTACTTGTATTCTCGTGAGCACATGATACATGACTACATGGTGCATATTCTCGTGAGCACATGATACATGATTACATGGTGCATAAAGAATAGTCCACTAATATGGGACTTAGTTCTATTCTCGTAGTTCAAGTAAACATCTACTTGTGCATTCTTGTGTGAGTCCAGCTGGTTCTCCTTGCTTGTTCGAAAATATATAGGTTCACGCTTGTCGCGAGAGCTGGGGTTTAAGTGACAATCGGGTCCCTATGTATTTCCGCCTGACCCCTTACTACCGGCCATAGTAAGGGCATAGCTTCCTTGGTTAGAGCAATAAGCCTGACCTAAGTGAATGCGATTGTCTTGAACACCTCGTGGATCCTGTTCTTGTGGATGACACTGGTTACCAGGTATTCTTATATACTGCACAACAGTTTCTTGTTCTTGTTCTTGGTTGTCCTCAGCTAGAAAAGCATCGACAACAAATGGTATTCTTGGGAGGAATAAGGAAGGATTCAGGTACAAATGCGTGATAGGCCTATGTGCATCTTGGTGAGTTGGTCTAGCCTCTCACTCTACTTGACTACTTGTTACCTGAACCTTTCTTGAGCTTGATTACTTGTTGGGTTGGCTTAGCCTCTCCTATACTTGTTACTTGATGATACTTGATATATGTTTAGTTGAGTATCTACTTGTATTGCATGATAACATGACATATAGTTGCATGTTAATAGCTTACTGAGATTTATCTCACCCTTTATTTGTTTAATTGTTCCCCCCCCCCCAGGAAAGCAGGGGATAGTACGCAGTGAGGCTCGACTTAGCTGGGAACTTACTCAGCAGGATATTCTTGTTCGAAGTTAGTGTCCTTTTATATTTTGGTAAGGACGATCTTGTATGAGTTAATAAACTCTGGGCTTGTATTGGGGTAGTATTTGTTGTCCCTAGACAGTTCTTGTTCCTAGCTTATTTGCTAGGCATGTCTTCCGCTGTATGTAACCATTTTGGTTTTAATTTTCTTGGTCTAGAACTCGTGTGAGCTATCTTAGCTCCCTACTCTTGAGTATATATATCATGTCAGTTTTGTTTTTAACAGGTATTGTTCCTGTTTCCCGTTAGTTTCTTGTTTCTTGTTAGTTACGCGCACCAGGTTCGAGGTTCTATTAGGGAATCCCGGGACTTGGGGCGTGTCATAAATAATATTAAATTATTAAGATTATAAATAGGGGGGGTTTCGGGTCGTGACAATTATTGGTTTGTTTGAAGGTGGATTCCTTCGGAAGGTGGATTCCTTCGTATTTCAAGAGCTTCATCATTATTGTTATTGTTCTTGCCAAACCCTAATTCGTGGATTCGAATTCGGTCAATTAATTCGTTGATTCGGTTAATTGCTATCCTTTTATTTTATTGTTATTCCGCTGCAACATCCCTTTACATCAGTTGGTATCAGAAAAAGGTCGATCCAAGGAAGAAGATGACCAATACTCAGGGAATCGACAACAACGATCGGGACAATCTTGGGGAATTGACGGCGGTGCTAGATCGATTCCAACAGGCTTTGGAGCAACGCGAGGCAGATCGTGTTGAACGCGAGGAACAACGCGAGGCCGAACGGACAGCAGGCGAAGAACAACGCGAAGCTGCAAAGGCAGCGCGCGAGGAGCGGCGCGAAGCAGCACAGGCTGAACGAGACCGAATGTTGGCAGAGGCTTTGAGCGCTTTACAAGTGGGTATTGGAAATATTGGGCAACGAGCAGAACACCGGGATGAGCGTGTCGATCTTGACGCTCCCAACCGTCATGGTCAACCAGCCGGCAGACATCAGCATAACTTAGGTGGAGGAGGTAATTTTAATTATGAGCACAACCCTAAAATTAAAGCTGATTTGCCATTTTTTCAGGTGAATTGGATATGGTTGAATTTACTGATTGGCTTGAGGAAGTTGAAAAATATTTTGCTTTGATGAATATCCCTGCTGAACGTCAAGTGACCTATGTTGCTTATAAATTGAGAGGTGGTGCATCTGCTTGGTAGAGGCAGTTACGCCTTCAAAATATTCATAATAATAGACCCATGATTACTGAGTGGCCTTTGATGAAATAAGTCCTTAGACAACGATTTTTAACCGCTAATGTTGAACAACAAATGTATCGCAAATTTTTGGACTGTCGTCAGGGTAATAAATCTGTTCGTGACTATACACATGAGTTTCATTCTTGGTCTGCCCGTAACGATTTGAATGAATCAGATGGTCAATTAACTGCTAGATATATTGCTGGGCTTCAAATTGATATTCAAAAACAGGTTGAGTTGATACAGGCTCACTTTTTGGATGAGGCCATTGATCGGGCTTCGACAGTTGAGCGTCAGCTTGCGGTTTCTGGGAGCTCAGTTGCTAGTTCCTCTGTTGGTACTGCAGTTATGGCTAAGGGGACGGCACATGGTATGGGTTCTAAGTCCGTTACCGCAGTACAAGTAACTCCTTCTGTTCCGGTGAAAAAGACAGTTACTCCTGCTAATGGTGGTCAACCGAAAGACAATCCTTATGCCAAGAACTATGGCACCAAGTGTTTTAAATGTGGGCAGACATGACATATTTCTAGTGGTTGTCCTCTTCGCAAGAATATCAATATGGTGACTCGGGATGATGATGATGATGATGGTGATTGCGAGGAGGTTGTTTATGATCCGAATGAGGAAACGGATGACGAAGGCGAGCACACCGTGTGTGTGGTGCGTAAATTGCCTTCTCCCGCGGTAAAGATTGATCCTGCACGTCATAATATTTTTCGTACCAAGGGTAAGGTCAATAATTTGGCGGTCCGTGTTATTATCGATAGTGGCAGCAGCGAGAACTTGGTGGCACGGGGATTGGTGAATAAGCTCAAGCTTGAGGTCCGTCGACACCCATCTCCTTATGTTGTTGGGTGGTCAATGCTAAGGTCTCGTTGAAGGTAACACATCAATGTCTCATTGCTTTTTCTATTGGCGAATATACGGATGTGGTTACGTGTGATGTTATGGATTATGCGTGCTTGTCACCTATTTCTTGGTAGGCCGTGGTATTTTGATGTGGGTTCCATGCATTGTGGGCATACTAATGTGATCCGTTTGGTTAAGCATGGGCGTCAGTTTGTTTTGTACCCGTTGAGGAACAAGGCAGATGATGGGTGCGAAGGAAAAGGACAACATAATAGTTCTCTTTGTCTTTCTAAACATTTTGTTACAGGTTTCTTGCCTAAGAAAAGGATCAAAGGGATCATAACGCGGGTGATTGACAAAGCGCACTCCGAGCGTACCATTCCATTTTCCATCTCTAAAGCACACTTGGTACATGATTCTGGGATGAATCATTTTGAAGCGGGGGTGTATGATGTACCACAAGGACGAAATGGAATCAACACAGGAGTACAAGTGCGCCCGGATCAAGAAGAAGACCCGGCCAGACCATTTTGATGACCCGCCCGGACCTTCAATCTCCAAGAACTATGAAGTGTTCGAACGAATCTGCACGACCGTGCCTCATTAAGGGCACGACCGTGCTCGGCAATCCGTCTAGGAAATTAATTATTTTCAGAACTCCTTTTTGGTTTATTATTTGGGTATTTTTGGTATTGTTTTATGAGTCCTTTTCAGATTAGGGTTTTAATTATGTCTAGCCTTTAAATACTCTTTTTCTATTGTTTGAACACATTGTGATTTTGATATTTATTAAAGTTTGCTTCTTGCATCTTTGTGGGTTTAATCCCTTGAACCATTATTGGTTTGTTTGAAGGTGGATTCCTTCGGAAGGTGGATTCCTTTGTATTTCAAGAGCTTCATCGTTATTGTTGTTGTTCTTGCCAAACCCTAATTCGTGGATTCGAATTGGGTCAATTAATTCGTTGATTCGGTTAATTGCTATCCTTTTATTTTATTGTTATTCCGCTGCAACATCTCTTTACATCAAAGAGTGGAAAGTAAGTTGGGTAAGTAATGGTTTTTAGTAATTAAATAAACCTTTTGAGGGCAAGATTATCCAGGACACTATTCATATTTTTCCATTTATGGAATAAAGCAACTAAGAACCTTAATCTGGGACAGACTAAAAAGGAAAGTAAGAACCTTAAACTGAGACGGAGGGAGTATCTCTCTCTCACCTCCTTTATTTCTTTAATCAAGAATTTCATTAAAAATCTTCTTGAGAATCCTTATCCCTTGCAGAATAATTTCCTTGCAGATCAATTGACTTACGGATTAAAGGAAGCTTCTCATTATCTTAGAGAGAAATTAATAACTTGCGGATTTGAACTTGAAATAAATTCATTCCTCCATAAACTGAAGCTCATATTTCTCGTTTCTGTCACTTGTTACCGACAGTTGAAAGCTGTTCTCAAGCACTTGTTCAATGTATGTCATCCCGTGTCAATAATAATACTCTCTCCGTCCCAGACTAATGGTCATACTTTCCATTTTGGTACGTCCCAGACTAAGAGTCCTATTCCTAAAATGGCAAAAAATCTTTACTATTCACCCAACTCATTCTCTCTCCTATTTTACTTTTATACTCACAACACCAATCAATTCACTATTCTCTCCCACTCATTCTCTCTCTTACTTTACTTTTACATTCACAACATTTACATCACTTCCAATATTTATTAATAAGCGGGCAAATGAGGGGTATGACTCTTAGTCCGGGACGGAGGGAGCATCTTCTTTTATTAACCAATCTTATAAAAAATACTCTCTATGTCCCTAAATGAGTGTCCATTTTCAAGAAATCTTCGTCCTTAAATGAGTGTCTTTTTTTAACATAACTTTCTCCCTAAACGTTTTTTTTCAAAAAATGAAATTCACCGGTTTCTTTATACGTGCAAAACTAAAGGTTTGGAAAGGAGATTACAAGATTATACAGTATATGAATCGTTGTTACTAAATTGTTCAAAAAATTGAGATTTTCAGGGTCCCTTAAAATGAAATTTGGACACTCATTTAATGACAGAGAGGTAGTAGTAGTTTTAAATGAAATTGATTTACCGGTATTACAAACTTGCAAGTTACTCTCTGTAAATCTCGGATGGTATAATAATGTTTTCCGTGCTACAGAGGTGACTTGAGCTACAGAAAGAGTGTAAGAACCTGATGGACTTGGGCGGAAAATGGTTTAACTTGGCAAGCTTCACAACCAACCAGCATATAAAATAACCAAATCATGAAATATTAGTAACAAGTTTCAATTCAAGTAGTTAGCGCCTAAGTCTTAAAACAATATGGGAGAAAATATAAGTGGTGGCCATCAATTAGATAAGTATAAAACCAGTTGCAAAATGACAAGGTTATTATGGGAAAAGTTGAAATTCTGAAAATATACTCCTTTTCATTGCCCGTTCCCATACCTTTGGGTCCTTTTCATTGCTTATATATAAAGTAGACCAACTCTGTTCAAAAAAGAAATATATCCCATTTCAAATTTCTCATGGCTAACCAAATATCCATCTTCTTGTATCTATGGCTTTGTTTCCTCTCTCTTTTCACACCCATTTTGGCTCAATCCTCAGAAACTTACATTGTCCATATGGACTTATCTCTCATGCCCAAGTATTTCTCTAGCCACCATACTTGGTACTCTGCCACCCTTGATTCCTTATCCACTGCCAAAAAAGACGCGACTCCCCCTTCCGCCTCAAAACTAATCTATGGTTATACACATGCTATCCATGGTTTTAGTGCAACTCTTTCTCCTTCCGAGCTTGAATCTATCAAGAACACCCCTGGCTACATTTCTTCAATCAAAGATGCAACTGTGAAAGTTGACACTTCTCACTCTACCCAATTTCTTGGCCTCAACTCCGATTCTGGTGCATGGCCCGTTTCTGACTATGGCAATGATGTCATCATTGGGCTAGTCGATACTGGTATATGGCCAGAGAGCAAAAGCTACATCGATGAAGGAATGGATGATATTCCGTCTAGGTGGAAAGGCGAATGTGAAGTTGGCACACAGTTTAATTCTTCTTTATGCAACAAAAAACTCATTGGCGCGCGATATTTCAACAAGGGTTTAATGGCCAGAGATCCAAATTTGACCATTTCGATGAATTCTACTCGCGACACGGATGGGCATGGGACCCACACTTCATCGACAGCGGCTGGAGGCTATGTGCAAAATGCAGGTTACTTTGGTTATGCAACGGGTACTGCCCGAGGGACTGCCCCAAAGGCTAGAGTGGCCATGTACAAGGCCCTTTGGGATGAGGGGGCAGTTCTTTCTGATATTCTAGCTGCAATTGATCAATCAATGCTTGATGGGGTTGATGTTCTGTCCATGTCTTTAGGGGTAGATGGTATTCCTTTGTATGAAGACCCTATTGCCATAGCCACATTTGCAGCTCTGGAGAAGGGTATTTTCGTCTCTACGTCAGCTGGAAATAGCGGTCCATATCTTCAGTCACTTCACAATGGCACCCCTTGGGTTCTCACTGTTGCTGCTGGTACTATAGACCGTGAATTTCTTGGTCGTTTAACTCTTGGAAACGGAGTTTCTGTTTCCGGTTTAGCACTTTATCCTGGAAAAGCGATTACAACACAAATCCCAGTTGTTTTAAACGCCTGCGAAAATGCAACAGACTTGAATAATTTTGCACATAAAATTGTTGTCTGTTCTGACAATAATAACAGTCTTGGAGACCAGTATTATCAAGTCCGGGATTCAAAAGTTTCAGGAGCCGTTTTCATTACAAACATCACTGACTTAGACTTCTTCATTCTGAGCTCATTTCCAGCCGTCTTTATGAGCCCCGGAGATGGTGAAATCATATTAGACTACATCAAAAACAACACGAGCCAAGCTAAAGCTAGTTTACAGTTTCAAGAAACGCGGCTTGGGACCAAGCCAGCTCCGAGTGTGGCTAGCTACAGCTCAAGAGGCCCATCTCCGAGCTGCCCGCAAGTCTTGAAGCCGGACATTATGGGCCCCGGCTCGTTGATCTTAGCTTCATGGCCTGATAACTTGCCTGCAGCTGTTATTGGCTCGGATAAAAAGCTTTACAGTAACTTTGAGCTGTTGTCGGGCACTTCAATGTCGTGCCCGCATGTATCTGGTGTGGCTGCCCTGTTGAAAGGGGCTCATCCTGAATGGAGCCCGGCTGCAATTCGGTCAGCCCTGATGACTACTTCAGATTCTTTAGATAATACTTTGAAGCCGATTAAAGATATTGGAGACGATAACAAAGAAGCCTCTCCTCTCGCTCTTGGGGCCGGACATATTAATCCAAACAAGGCATTAAATCCCGGACTTATCTACGACATGACATCCTCTGATTACATTAATCTCCTCTGCGGATTAAATTTCACGTCTACCCAAATACAAACCATAGTACGGACCTCTTCATTCAGCTGCTCCAACGCGTCTTTGGACATCAACTACCCTTCATTCATTGCTTACTTCGCTGCAAAAAACAATAGCAGCGAGGGCGTTATCGTCCAAGAATTTCAGCGAACCGTCACATATGTAGGAGACGGGGAGTCAACTTACACCGCGAAGTTGACTCAGTTGGAGGGGTTTAAAGTCAAGGTTGTGCCGGAGATGTTAAGTTTTAAGGGTAAAAATGAAAAGAAAAGTTACAAGTTGAGCATAGAAGGGCCGCGTTCGAGGGAAGCTACGGTGGTGGTGGTGCATAGTTGGTTGAGTTGGATTGAGACTCAAGGTAAAAATGTCGTCAGAAGCCCCATTGTGGTTACGAACCTCAGCTCTGAACCGTTGCTTGGACAGTCCTGATCTGTCTTTTTGTTAACTTGTGACAATAATTATTGACCTATTGAAATAAAAATTCAGTTTCTAATTATTAGTTCAGTATTTTTTGGATTATTCTTATAATTTGGTTGGTGGTAAGAGTTAGGGTCCAGCTCATTTAGATAACTTAACTTTTGTTCTTGTGTGTGCGTGTGGTTGTAAACAAACGAAGCAGATTTTCCTAGATCAATCAATCAGTAACACAGTCATGTACAAAATTGATTTTAAATTATCGAAACATAAGGACAGAAATGTTCTCATGTAACAAAAAAACCATGTAACTGGGGAGTTGTTTTGTGCTGCATGGGCCATGTTTTTGGCAATTTGGACAAAGTTGTCTGACTGTATAATAAATTAATAATCGGGTAGCTGTGTACAGTAATCAGACAACTGAGAAATCGACGGAGGAGATGCACCCAAAGTGAAAGTATACGCATTAAACTTAACAAACTCGGAAAATCTGGACCATTAAGATTGAAATGGTTGAACTGAGATTGGCTGCGACCCGGACTGCCGCCCGAGACCCGTGTTTTTGTTCCTCCCACAGCCATAAAGTATAGCTAGACCCTTGTGGTGGGTACCCAAATAATACTTGGTGGTTTGTTTCTAGTATACTCATTCTCTGGCACATAGAAAAACATATCTGATGCTCAATTAGTCATGCACTTAATACAACATTTGTCAACAAGAAAATATATTGATTGTACGCCAGAACATTGCAATAATTAAATTATTGTTTTCTTATGTTTTATTAATAATAAGCATACACCTAATATTGTTTTTGTCAATACATTACCAACTGAATTTCGCACCATATTCATTGTTCTTCCTAATCTAAAAAAATAAATAGAGAAATAGGAGTATAATTATTGTCCAAAACTGTAACATTTTCTTATCTTGTAAGAGTACACAGTAGTACTGCGTGACCAAATTCATAATATTTGACTAGTATGAACATATATTGTACTGAAAATCGGCTTCTTAATTTGTATTTTGGGCACATAATCAACTTATTATTCTGGATAAACTGGATTTTCCACATAAATCAACAATGGTTAAGTTTAATTGTGGTTGCTAATTATATGCGCACAAGAATCATCAAAAATTAAAGAACTTTGAATGACTTTTCTTAATTAAACTTCCTTCTGAAGGCTCAATGTGCTGGCTGTCCTTTAATTTGTTATGTTAGAAAGAATGCAACTACTCAAATTTGGAAAGTTCAGTGACGATAGAAATCTGACTCAGCTAAAGATGATAGATTTCATACGAAAAAAACCAAGGCAAGTTGATATATACTCCTTTTGTTCTTGAAAGTTTGTCTCATTTTGACTTTTTATGGTACATAAATGTAATCATTCTAGGGACTATCTAAAAATTGTACGTAATTGAGAGATCATTAAGTGATTTCTCAATAACAATTTTTAAAATTTTATTGTAATCACAAGATTGACACCAATGCTTGGTTAAAGTTCATACAGTACACGTTTATGTCGACCATAAAATGTCAAAATGAGACAAACTTTTCGAAGCAAAAAGAGTGTATATATATATACACACATTGATGTATGGTATCCATATATTGAAGTCCAGGTTGAATATTCTTGCGGAAGACGTATGTAACGCATGTGTATAGATTATCATACTAACATTTTCAATGGATGTAGCAACCATACTGACGTCTTTATTGATCTGAGCTCGTATATAATTAATGAAATACTTGGATTCTGGATCGATGAGATTCTGCCGAGTCAAAGGATACTCTTGGAAATATAAGCAATAAGATATGAGAAAATTTTGGGAGAAACTAGTTTCTCTATAAGTTATAAAAAATCCTTATTTATAACTGTTAAAGTTTAGGGTTTACGCCCTTTAGGGTTTAAGGGTTAGGGTTAAAGGGTTAAAAAATGGACTTTTTTATAACTTATGGAGGAACTAGTTTCCCCCAAAACCAACTCATAAGATATACTCCCTCCGTTTCATGTGACTTGAGACTAAAAAATTTGGCACACGAATTAAGGAAAAGTAAGAGAGATAAATAGTGGGAGGAGATGTTTGTGAGTATGAAAAATTAAATAGGAGAGATAATGAGTGGGGTGTTGCGGGTGTAAAAATAAAGTAGGAGAAATAATGAGTGGGAAGAATAGTAAAGATTCTTTACCATTTTGGGCAGTCTCAAGTGATGGGGAACGGACGAAAAATGAAATAAGTATCAAGTGACGTGAAACGGAGGGAGTAGTTGATGTAAAGGGTTGCAGCGGAATTAAAATAAAAGTAACCGGATAGGCAATTAATCGAATCAACGATTTAATTGACCCAATTCGAATCCACGAATTAGGGTTTGACAAGAACAACATCAATAGTGATGAAGCTCTCGAATAAACGAAGGAATTCACCTTCCGAAGGAATCCACCTTCAACAAAACCAACAATGGTTTCTAGGGAATAAACCCACAAAGATGCAAAAGCAAACTTTATAAAATAATCAAAATCAAACGTGTTCAATACAATGAATAAAAAAGAGAATTTAAAGGCTAGGAAATAATAAAACCCTATTTTAAAAAGGACTCATAAAAGTTTACCAATAATACCCAAAATACTTAATTAAAAAGGAATTCTGCAAACAATTAATTTCCTGGCGACTTGCCGAGCACGGTCGTGCCCTTAATGTGGCACGGTCGTGCCATTCCAGTCGACCCCTTCCTTCTTTCGCCCAATTTGCGCACGGGCGTGTCTTGTACCTCGCACGGTCATGCGCGGCTTGGTCCGGTCGGGCTGCTTCTTGGGTCCGGGCGGATCTTCGCGCACGGGCGGCTTCTTCATGCTTCCTCGTGTTACATCATACACCCTCGCTTTAAAATGATTCGTCCCCGAATCATGTACCATAACAGAACATCCCAAGGAAAGTGTAACGCCACGCTCGGACTTCCCTTTATCGAGCAACCGCCTTGTTTTACCCTTGATCAACTGTTTAGGCAAGGAACCTGAAACAAAAGATTTAGGAATACAAAGAGACTAAGATGTTTTCCGTTGCCGTTGCACCCACCCTCCTTGTCCCTCAAAACCGACGCCCATGCTTAACCAAACGAATCACATTCGTACGACCACAATGCATGGAACTAACATCAAAATGCCACGGCCTACCAAGCAAAATCTGACAAGCGCTCATATCCACAACATCGCATGTAATCACATCTTTATATTTGCCAATAGAAAAAGGAATGATACATTGTTATGTTACCTTCAAAGAGCCCGTAGCATTGATCCACCCAACAACATAAGGAGATGGATGGTTACGTACCTCAAGCTTGAGCTTATTTACCAAACCTCTTGCCACCAAGTTCTCACTGCTGCCAATGTCAATAATTATGCGAACCGCCATATCCTTGACCTTACCCTTGGTACAAAAGATATTATGTCGTGCAGGAGTAACCTCCACCATGGGAGTAGGCGAAATAAGCTTACTAACCACACACGCGGTATGTTCGTCTCCGTCTTCATCGTCCACATTAGGATCATAAACAACCTCCTCGCAATCACCATCATCTTCATCATCCGCTCGAGCCACCATATTAATATTCTTGCGAAGAGTGCAACCACTAGAAATATGTCTTGTTTGCCCACATTTAAAACACTTGGTTCCATAGTTTTTGGCATAAGGATTATCCTTCTGTTGACCACCAGTAGCAGGGGCAATGTTCTTTTTAACAGGAACAGCAGGTGTTACCTGTTCTGCTGCAACGGGCTTAGAACCCACACCTCGTGCTGTCTCTTTAGCCATTACTGAACTACCAACAGACGAACTAGAAACTGCGCTCCCAGAAGTAGCACGCTGACGTTCAACTGTCGACGCCCGATCAATGGCCTCATCCAAAAAGTGAACTTGTGTCAACTCAACCTGATTACAAATATCAACTTGAAGCCCAGAAACATACCTAGCAGTTAATTGAGCATCCGACTCACATAAATCGTTACGGGCAGACCAAGAATGAAATTCATGCGTGTACTCACGAACAGATTTAGTACCCTGATGACAGTCCAAAAAAATTTTGATACATTTGTTGGTCAACATTAGTAGGTAAAAATTGTTTCCTTAAGACCTGTTTCATCATAGGCCATTCAGTAATCATTGGTCTATTGTTACGAATATTTTGAGTGCGTAATTTCCTCCACCAAGCAGATGCACCACCCCTCAATTTATAAGCAACATAAGGAACTTGTCGTTCAGCGGGAATATTCATTAAAGCAAAATATTTTTCAACTTCCTCAAGCCAATCAGAAAATTCAACCATGTCCAATTCACTAGAAAAAAAATGGCTAATCAGCCTTAATTTTGGGATTGTGTTCATAACAAAAATTACCTCCACCACCCAAGTTATGCTGATTTCGTCCGGCTGGTTGACCACGACGAATGGGAACTCCATGTTCGACACGTTCATCCTGTCGTTTTTTTCTCTACCCAAGATTCCCAATACTCTCCTGCAAAGTTCGCAACGCCTCTGTTAACATTCGATCCCATTCAGCCCGTTCTGCCTCTCGTTGCTCTTCGCGTTCAACACGATCTGCCTCGCGTTGCTCCAAATCATGACGGAATCGTTCTAACACCGCAGTCAAATCTCAAGGATTCGCTTGCTCATTGGTCATCTTCCTCCTTAGATCGTCCTTTTCTGATATCAACTAATGTAAAGGGTTGCAACGGAATTAAAATAAAAGTAACCGGATAGGCAATTAATCGAATCAACGATTTAATTGACCCAATTCAAATCCACGAATTAGGGTTTGGCAAGAACAACACCAATAGTGATGAAGCTCTCGAATAAACGAAGGAATCCACCTTCCGAATGAATCCACCTTCAACAAAACCAACAATGGTTTCTAGGGAATAAACCCACAAAGATGCAAAAGCAAACTTTATAAAATAATCAAAATCAAACGTGTTCAATACAATGAATATAAAAGAGTATTTAAAGGTTAGGAAATAATAAACCCCTATTCTAAAAACGACTCATAAAAGTTTACCAAAAATACCCAAAATACTTAATCAAAAAGGAATTCTGCAAACAATTAATTTCCTGGCGACTTGCTGAGCACGGTCGCCCTTAATGTGGCACGGTCGTGCCATTCCAGTCAACCCCTTCCTTCTTTCGCCCAATTTGCGCACGGGCGTGTCTTGTACCTCGCACAGTCGTGCGCGGCTTGGTCCGGTCGGGCTGCTTCTTGGGTCCGGGCGGATCTTTGCGCAGGGGCGGCTTCTTCATGCTTCCTCGTGTTACATCAGTAGTTCAATAGTCATAGAGCTGAGCTACTGTGCACTTTCATAACTTGAAACAATAAACACAAATAAATAACACGTATATACATGATTTACTATAACGATGTGTTAGCTATGTCCACAGACAGAAACATTTGATGGATGCAAAATCCCTCAGTCTCATTTATATTTATTGACCACTTTGACTTTTGGTGATCCACACAAGTGAACTTTGACCAAATATTAATCCCAATCTAAACATCCCAATGTAATTCACAAAATTGTTATTGATAACTAACATAGTGATTTATCAATAACAATTTCCAGAGTCACATTGGAATGTTTAAATTGATATTAATGTTTAATCCAAATTCACTTGTTTTGATCACTAAAAATCAAAGTGACTAAAACGAATCTTCACTTCGACGATTCTATAGATTTAAGGCTCTTGTAGAGATTAAACATAGGAATTGTGGTCTCATTTGGATTATGGAGAGTCTAAGAAAAAAAGACAATACAATTAAGGATTCATTGGGATTCTCAAGTTGAAAAGACACAAAATAGGACGGAGAAAGTACTCCATGTTAGGGGTGGAAATGGTTCGGCTCAAACCGCGGTTTAGAACCGAACCGAACCAAGCCGAGCGGTTTAGCTCGGTTTTTAAACATATATGGTTCAGCTCGGTTTAAAAAAATGATAAACCATACGGTTCGGTTCGGCTTACGGTCTGGCCCTTCCAAGCCGAACCAAACCGAACCGAACCATATCAAGCTGAACCACGAGCCGAACCGTGGAGCCGAACCGTTGAACCGAGCTAGCTGAACCGTGTTTACATATAAATAAGGATTATTAACCGGCATATTATTTTTCTTAAGAAAATATACAAATTCAGTTTCAACATGTTAAGCTTATCTTAGTAAGTATTGTGGCCTTTTCTAAGGCATATTCATGTACTCCTTCCGTCCTAAAATGATCTTCATACTTTTTTCTCTATTATCGCCAAGGAAAAATGTATGAATATCATTTTGGGACGGAAGGAGCAAATGACTTTGACCTTTTCTAAGGCATATTCATGTATTCCCTCCATCCCAAAATGATCTTCATGCATTTTTCTCTATTATTGCGAAGGAAAAAAGTATGAATATTATTTTGGGACGGAGAAAGTAAATGACTGAGGCCTTTTCTAAGGCATATTCATGTTTTCCCTCCGTCCTAAAATGATCTTCATGCATTTTACTCAATTATTGCAAAGGAAAAAAGTATAAAATCATTTTGGGACGGAGGGAGTAAATGACTGGGACGGGCGGAGTAAATGATTGGCCTTTTCTAAGGCATAAAAAAGTATGGTATGTAGAAGGTGTTCTGGTTCAAACCGCGGTTCAAGCCACAGTTTGAACCGCGAAATCAGACTGCGGTTCAAACCGAACCAGACCATTATGGTTTAGCTCAGCTCGGTTTGGACTTTTTTGTGGTTCAGCTCGGTTTGGGATTTCTCTAAACTGACATATAGCGGCTTGACCTCTAAATTACCCCAAACCGAGCTAAACCGAACCATTTCCACCCCTACTCCATATGCATTTACTCCCTCCGTCCCACCTCACTTGAGACTTATTTCTATTTTGGGCCGTCCCATTTCACTTGAGACTCCCCAAAATGGTCATTCTTTTATAATTTTATATTCAATCTACCACACCCACTCATTTTCTCTTTATTTTCCATCACATAATTTATTCAACCAACCTACTTTTAACCCCACTCATTCTCTCTCCTCACTTTCTACCACACATTTTCTTTATTTTATTCTTTTTTTTTTTAGTTATCGTGCCCACCTTTTAGGTCTCAAGTGAGGTGGGACGGAGGGAGTATATGGTATTCTTCATCAATCACTCAGTTTGTAAGTAAGGGCTTGTTTGTTTGGCTGAACAATGAACAAGGTCTCTAAATGACTTAAAAAATGCTTTCTTTTACATTATTAAAAATTATTAAAAGGTTTTGTTCAGCTCAAACAAACATGCTCTAAATTAAGTCAGTATGGTATTCAGCTGTACATCAAATATATAATTACCTTATTTGGAGGCCCATGTGGCTATGGTTGACATTCTGCGCCCCCAAATTTGTGGGAGACCACTCAAACCAAAGATGACTCTTAATTAATTAGGCAATCTCCAATACTTTCTTCCCATTTTGGGGGATACCCCGTACCGTACTGTCACTTGACACTCTCAAACTTACTTGCAGAAGCAAACAATTTGAAGTAGGGTGCCCAACATGGATCCATCTCTATTGAGTTCATGAATTACGTATAGATGTTCAATGAACTTATTGCTTTTTGTAGGAGCAACAAACACTTAAGAAAGTAATGCAATAAGTTAATACAAACTTCAAGTTAAAACACTTTTGCCTTTATACTCCCACCGCCCCAGTTTAAGCTTTTTACTTTCCTTTTCGGTATGTCTCAATTTAAGAATCTTAATTGATTTATTCCTTAAATGGCAAATGATGAATAGTGTTTTGGACATCATTGTCCTCATAAAGTTCACATATTACAAAAAAACCATCACTTACCCATCTACTTTTTACCCACTTGCTTTATGAATGGATAATTATATTCTCTACACACTACTATTTATGACTCAAATTTACCTTGATTTCTTAATAAGCGTGTAAAATTAAACTAAGAACCTTAAACCGGGACGGAGAGAATATGATTTTTGAGTTAAATATTCCCTATCCTTTTTTCGTTTTCGTCTCAAACCCATTTTTTTCTGGTTTTCCCCTTGAACTAGTTTATTTTTATTACTACCTTTATCCCTAAATAAGTGTCCAAATTTCATTTTAAGGGACATTGAAAATCTCAACTTTGTGTACAATTTGGTAGCAAAGATTAATATATAATCTTGTAATCTCCTTTCCAAACATTTAGTTTTGCACGTATAAAGAAACCGGTGAAAAAAATTTCGAAAAAAAACATTTAGGGACAAAGTTATGTTAAAAAAAGACACTCATTTTAGGACAAATATTTCTTAAAAATGGACACTCATTTAGGGACAGAGAGAGTATTTTATTTTTGTTGCCGTCCTTCCGTCTATTTTCTATCCATTCCACGGTTAAAAATGTGTACGTGGCGTGCTGACTCTTTAAATAGCTTAGACCATGAGCAATAATCCAACCCCCTAAAAACATTCAACTACCTTAATATCACGACACCTCATCTTCTCTCTCCATCCACTTAATCATTCAACTACCCTCTCAACTACACCCCCCACAATAACTAGTTTAGTTTAAAATTCAACTCCTCCCAACTCATCATTCTATACCCCACCACTTTTATTTTATTTATAATCTTTATTTTTATGATTAATATAATAATAATAATAATAATAATAATCATTTAAAAAATAAATGATTATTATTATTATTATAAATTCGAGATTTTTTATTTATAATCTTTATTTTTATGATTAATAAATAATAATTATTATTATATCATTTATAATTTAAAAATACTTCACACTTAATTAATTTTTTAAATTGCAATTAAAGAAATATGAAAAATGATGATAATTATTATTAAAAAAATACCACACACTTAAAAAGATGTTGAAATTTTTTAAATAAGGGTTAATAAAGTATAATTGAAAATTTTATATTGAGAAAAGAAGATTTTTTTTCGGTGTCCAAATCAAATGAAACTTACATCAATTTATAGATGAAAAAAAATGATAAATTTTGGTGATTTTTTTTTATAAAAAAATCAATTTACTATGAAATAATTGAGCTCAAAAAATTGGGATAAAAAATTAATCCGAAAATATAAATCTTTAAAAAAAAAAAAAAAGAGAGAGAAGAGCAGCAAACTCGCCTAAATGGGAGGTGTGGTGCACTCTCCTTGTGGTGGCCAATACTATACCGCCACGTGGATTTTCTTGGGCCCCACCAGAATTTCTCAACCGGGTTGAACTTCTTCAACCCTTCCCTTCAACCACCCCCCTCTCAACCCCTTATTGCACACACTCAACTAGTTGACCCCCCCACTCAACCCCCCTCTCAACCCCTTATTGTCCATGGTCTTAGTTGGCCTTAAAGCTTATGAACTTGGCTGAGGTCGAAGTGTCAAGGGTTAAAGTGTACACTTTTAGACTATTGACCCCTTAAAATTAATGTACCAATTATTATTATCATTTATAAATATAATAATATTTTGTGATGTATTTTAATAAAATTATTTGATTTAAAATTTATTATATTTTATAATACTCCCTTTGTCCTGATTTAAGATTCTTACTTTCATTTTTTGTCTGTCTTAATTTAAGGTTATTACTTTACTTTATTACCTAAAATGGAAAATGAGACTCACTTTTCATTCTCACAACTCCCCACCCACTTTCTTAGTTTCTTTCTCTTAAATAAGAATTAGAGATTTATTTTAAAAAGATGAAATGATAATTCATAACAATAAAACCGGAAAACGAACAAAGTTTTTTTAAAAGAAAATCATTTATTTGAGACAATTTTCTTTTCGAAATTGACATACATTTTTGACATTAGTAACAACCAACCCAAAAGGGGCCTTAGGCAGTTGTTGCTTGTGAAATGTGAAGTGGCCAAACAATTTTGCGGATAGAATTAGGACTCGTCGCAAGGCCGAGCATGTCCACAATAACACAAACGTTTTCTACATTCATGGGCTCTTACATTTGAAAGATGAACTTAGGGCCCATGAAAATAGTATCGAAAGTCAAAATTCTATTTTCGACCTCATGAATTTCCTAGATGAATTTCCTAGTTGCCCGATTCATAAACAATCTCAACCGCATCGACTTCAATGCCCGCCCCGGAAAGTTTCAAAAAGGTTTCATAACGCTTAAGAAATTTCTCACAACATCTTGCATTATTCGTGTAATATTATTCTACAGTAGGGGTGATCAAAAAAACCAATAAAACCGAAAAAACCGGACCCAAAAACCGGTCCAATAAGCTATTGGTTAGGACCGGTTTCTAAAAATTAGAAAACCGAAAGTAGTGGTTCGGTTTAGGTTTCTAGCTTGTTAGAACCGATAAGAAACCGAACCGAACCGATAACCTAAAACTATGTCGTTTTATTCGTAGCTAATTATTTGAATTAATAGTTGTAAACTTTCATTTGTAGTTTTTGGCCCAAGTAGTATGGCCCATCGGCCCAATTCATACTTCAAGCTGAAAATGTGCCTTATTTGACCTTATTATTTATTATGTGTAAATTGGGCCTCATTTGAATGTAGCCCATTAAGGCGGCCCAACAAACCCACAACCCAACAGTCCATTCTATTGATTTGACACCGAACCAAACCGAAATCACACCGAAACCGAACAAACCGAACCATTAAGAAACCGAAGCTTAATGGTTTTGAATTACATAAACCGATAGCTATTGGTTTGGTGTCGGTTTTGGCCTAAAACCGAACCAAACCGACCCGTGCACACCCCTATTCTACAGTCCGCTGCATTACATAAGTGCATACTGGATATAATATTCATAAAGGCGGTGGCAGAAGGCGGGGACGGTGGCGGTTGTATTCATGAAGTATCATACTTTTTATTTATTGCATGCAGTATGATATAATATTACATAAGAAATTTTCGGGCATTTCAATTTAATGGAAAACTGAAATGGAAGTGATTTATCCAAAAAAAAAATCATATTGCATGCAGTATGATATATTGAATGCAATATGCAGTGATTAAAAATTATAATACATCATCAATACTATTGTCGTCTGCCACCACTGTAGGTCGCCATCGCCGCTCCGCCAGTCACCTCCGGTCGGCCACCTCCAGGCCCGTCTCAATAACTTTAGGGCCGCGGTGTCAAAATGAATATGGGGCCCTTTAAATTTAAGCAAATTACACAAAATAAACATACAACATATAATATATAAGTAGTTTTATATAATTTGTTGAAACCCTGTAGTAGAAAATATTAAAAAGAAATCAGACTAACAAAAATCAAGACAAGAGGCGAGAACAAATGGGATTCAATTAAATAAAATGGATTCAATTAGAAAAAAAAAATTAAAAAAAAATTAGGGCTTCAAGATTGAATTTCAAATCTGAAAGTGAATCCCTAAATCGTAAATCACAAAAGTCTGCGTAAGAGACAGACGTACGTACTCTAATGATGGTGAATCCAATACTCCGACGATGGTGATGGCGAGAACAAGAGACATTCGAGAGACGGAATTAGGCAGAGATTCAAAGAGACAGAGACGTACAAGCGAGGGAAGGGGGTTTTGAAATTGGAGAGATTACGAAGAGGCTTTTTATTTTTGTCGAGGAAGAATTAACGGCGAGACTGGAAACAAGAATCGAGATTGCGTTTTTGTGTTACTGATTATGCGGACGTCATATATAGAAGAGAAGGGATAAATGAAACCCCATATGCATAATGGGTTTGGACACACCCCCCCCCCCCCCCCCCCCCCCCACCCATTTTTGGGGCCCTGTTCTGTTGCACTGAATGTTCGGGTCTGGCCATCTCCATCATGCAGTATTATATTCAGTAGTAGTGTTATGTGATGCAGCACATTATACAATAATACTATTTGAATAATACAAAATATTTTGAAGAATTTTTCGTGCGTTATGAAACTTTTTTAAACATGTAAATGGTTCTATAACAAATAGAGTGGGGAAATGAAAGAAGAATATAAAGAAATATTCCATCCGTCTCATAGTTATGTGCACAAATTTCTTCTTTTGACGTCCCATTAATAAGTCTAACTTTTCTAAAATGGAAAAAAATCTTTATTATTCCCCTTACTTATTCGCTCTCGTACTTTATTTTTATACTCACAACACCAATCAACCTATAATTCTCTACCTCACTTTCACTCTCCTACTTCACTTTTCATACTCACAACAACTACTCACTACTATTCATTCCTTAATTCCCGCGCAGTACTTATTTTGTGCATACAGTTATGAAACAGAGTGAATAATTTTTAAGAAAAAGGACTTAGCAATAAAATACTCCTTCCGTCCCAAAAAAGATCTTCGCGTTTGACTATTCAAACATTTTAAGGACATGAACACTAGCTTAACTATCTATGTTGTGTCAATGCACTTTTAAGCCCAAATTGTAGAAATGGGAAGAACATTTTGTGACAATGAGAAATGACAAATAAAAAGATCATTTTGAGACGGAAAGAGTATGAAAAAGCAATTAAATGAATGAAGTAGCTACGGAACCGTCGGAACGGAGTAGACAATAGTACACACTTCCAATGTTTGCATCTCCAGATCTGCCCTTTGTCATTGTCGGTGGTCACTTTCGGGCGCCTCCAGTCCTTTAGGGATGGCCAAAACCGGTTCCGGGCCCGGTTCTGGTTCGGAACCGCCGGTTCCGGTTCGGCAAAAGGGTGACCCTGAACCGGCCCGCGCTTACCCCGGTTCCGGTTCCGGTTAGTCACAATCCGGTTCCGGTTCGGTCCAGTTCCGGTACAATTCCGGTCCCCTCTCCCCTTTAAAATTATTGAAAAATAAGGGATTTTCGGTCCGGTCCGGTTCGGCATATATGTGACCCTGAACCGGCCCGGATGCCTTGCGGTTCCAGTTCGTCCGGTTCCGGTTTCCTCCGGGTTCCGGGTTTTTCCAGTCCGGTTCCGATCCAGTTTTCCGGTTCCGATTCGGTTTGACCATCCCTACAGTCCTCTACCTAATGATGATGATCAATCTTCCTCCCCTCTCTTAATCAATCAAACTCAAAATCTGTATTTGTCAATCAAACGAAACCTCAATTCAACAACCAACCATTTACTCGCTTTGACATTTGTAATTTTGTATGTTCTTTATTTATAGGCCCCACATATGTAATACTCACAACAATTACCCCCACTAACTATTTTTTACCCCACTTTCTTTCTCCTACCAAACCATCTACACTCACAACACATTACTTTTTTCTTAATTCTTAAACCCAAAAAGTTTTTGAAATTAAATTGGGATGGAAGGAGTATGGGCCATTATTTTTTTCTCATCGTGTCCATTCAATCTCAATCAATTATAATTACAAACCAATGCAACGTACTACACTCTTGGTTACACAAAAGGTAATTTACTCTTCTTTAACAACATAATGAAATGTACTTTTATGTCGGGTTACAAATAATGCAACCATGTTGGATGACGTTAAATTTTATTAACGAAATGAAAAAATTCGTTAAATAAACTAACAATCGTTAATGAAGTAACATCCCTTGAATTTGTTTCCAAAATTCAAACCTACAAAAAATGGTGGATCGATGAACACCAAGAATGAACCCAAATTCCAGCACTAGGAATCCCAAATCGAACCCAAATTGAACAAGAGAATCAAACACAAATCAAATTGAAAGTGAACAAAACCTAGCCTTTCGAACCCAGAAACCGATCAAACCCAAGAATCAAATTGAATCCTGGGCGAAATCGAACCACAGCCACAATCGAATCCAATGCATATCCAATCAATCCTTAGAAATTAGTTTAACATGGAGCAAAATAGGCGATTGAGAGGAGAGAGGCATCGGTTGAGATGTCGATTTCTTGATGGTGCATTCAGCCGGAGGAAACTTGAAGAGGTGGGAGGGGGTCGATGCACAGACATTCCCGGAAAGGGTCACAGGATTTGGAAGGCTTTAAGGTCAGACATTGCAGCTGTGGGAAAGATGAACAGGGACGCCATTGTTGAAGGGAATAAGTTTTGTGCTTGACTGATGAAGAAGTTTCAGATCTGATGGTGGTTGGTGGTTGATAGGAGCAAATGGGTGGTGTTTCTGGTGGTTTGTGGCTGGCTGATGGTAGTGTGGGGCGGACATCTGGTGGAGAAAGATGGCAGACACAAAGGAATGTAAGAGGTAAGTATGGAGCGACAAAACCCATTAAATAGGCTAACAAATGTTAAGTATATTTAAATAATGTTACTCTTTTTCTAAAATTGTTGACATTTCAGTTACTTTTTTAACGTCGTTAGGGTGCGTTCCACTATATGTAACAAAATGATAAAGTACATTTCATTAAGATGTCAAATCGTAATATGTTGCATTAATTGTAACAAACGCTATAGTACATTACCCTATCTTGCTGTTCGCCCCCTCCATTGAATTTACTGCTCTTTGCCACATAGCTAACAGCTATTAAGACGAGATAACTAAAGAAATAATGGAAGCTGTCATTTCAAGCGAGGAGTGGGACAAATAAAGAACCAACAAAAAATTAAATGGTGCAGAAGGAAGTATTAATTTATCATTTATTTATTTTTATTTTTATTGAAAATAAAATTCTAATAAAACATAATAAAATTGCATCAAAAAATACAAAAAATAAAAATTAAATAAAATTAAATAAAAATTAAATACTGCCAAAAACTAGACTTTTATAGTTTACTCCCTCCATCCCACCTCACTTGACACACATGAGGTGGGCACAATAATTAAGGAGAATGAATAAAATAAGAAAAATGTGCGGTACAAAATGAAGAGAAATAATGAGTAGGGTAAATAGTCGTGTTGGTTGAATAAATTGAGTGGTGAAAAATGAAGAGAGAGAATGAGTGGTGGGGTAGAGTGAATACTCCCTCCGTCCCACCACAAGTGAAACCAACTTGTGGGACACAATAATTAAGAAAAAGGTAGTGTATGTGTGGTAGAAAATAAAGAGAGAGAATGAGTGGGTAAATAGTAGTGTTGGTTGAATAAATGAGTTGTGGAAAATGAAGAGAGAGAATGAGTGGGGTTAAATGGTGGGGTTAGATGATTATAAATATATTAAAACATTTTCATTTTGAGAAGTCTCACTTGTGGTGGGTCGGACTGAAAAGGAAATTAGTTTCACGTGTGGTGGGACGGAGGGAGTATAAATTATAAAAATTATGCTATTTTAGGAAGTGTCAATTGAGCTGGGACAGCCCAAAATGGAAATAAGTGTCAAGTGAGCTGGGTCGGAGGGAGTATATAGTATTTTTCTTTTTCCCGTTTTTCATTTATTTATTTTTTTATTTATTTTTTATTAGTAATATTTTTGTTGAAAATACATAAATTATTTTAAATAGTTTATATGTTTCTTTGAACATTATTATTCATATTTTAAAATGTAAAAATAGATTGATTGAAATTTTAATACTCACTTCATCACAAAAAAAAATCTCATTTAATTTTTAGTTAATGCTTAATTTGAGTCGCTGGTGAGTGGTACGTGCGACCTAGCGTCATAACGACCTTAGCACACATCACATCCGTTGTTGGTGGCGTTGGCAGTGAGTTAAATTAAAATGTAGGGTGAGTCTTTTGAAATAAATTCAGTTAATGGTGCAAACTGTAATTGGGTAGAGTGGAAAATGTAATTTTGGCCTTAAATATAATCCACCTCATTTCAGGGTCATTTCGGACCAGTGGCAGTGCAATTGATCAAACTTGACTGACAATGCACGACCATGCTAATACAGACTCGGAGGTAACAAGCCTCGCCCCATCCTCGCCGCCGACATCGTTTCACTCACTCCTGCTGGCTCCCCTCCCCACTCCTCCGTCGGCCGCCACTCCCATGACTCCTCCTCCACCCGCTTCTCCGGGTCTGGTTCTCGCAAGATTTCCCCCAACGACGTCACTTTATCCGGACGACAACAACATAATCATCGGAAACATTGGGATAAAATCAACGTGATTGAAGAGGAAGGGCGTTTTGATGATGAAGAATCATCACAGAAAGGTATCCCTCGTAGATGCTACGTTCTAGCATTCGTTGTCGGTTTCTTCATCCTATTCTCTCTCTTCGCTTTGATTTTATGGGCCGCCAGTAAACCCCAGAAACCAACCATCGCCGTGAAGGTAATTAGTGATTCAAACAACTTAATTTAGATGAATTGAAGCTCAATTATGAAATGGGTATCTCAAAAATTGAATATTGCAGAGTATTACATTTGAGAGACTCGTAATCCAAGCTGGATCGGACTTCACCGGCGTGGCTACCGATATGGTGACGCTGAACGCCACCGTGAAGATGACGTTTCGCAACACAGCGACATTTTTCGGCGTCCACGTCACATCTGCACCGCTTGATCTTTCATATTCCCAAATCACAGTCGGCTCAGGAACAGTAAGCCAAGTACTGTCATTTCAATTTCTGGAACAAATAATTATTTTAGCTAATTGTGTGATTTAATTGTAGATTAAGAAGTTTTATCAAAGGAGGAAAAGTGAAAGAGTGGTGTCGATTCCGGTGATAGGTGATAAGATACCGTTGTACGGAAGTGGGGTGGGACTGAGCACATCCAAGGGGACAACAACGAAGCCGGTGCACCTGAAACTGAATTTGGTGGTGAAATCGAGAGCATACGTATTGGGAAAATTAGTGAAGCCGAAATTCAACAAGAAGATTGAGTGTAGGGTGGTGTTTGATCCCAAAAAAATCAATGCTACCATTTCTCTGATGAATTCGTGTAAATACGACTAAACGTCGAAAAATAGATTTTAAATCCCTTGTACCACTTTTGGTGTACCATTGTGTACCACAATTGATCTAATGACTATATCTTATTAAGATTGAGATACAGTAATTATAATATCACAAATGATGCATAGCCGTCAGATCACTTGTGGTACACAAGTGGTACACAGATTGTGGTACAGAGATTGTGGTACCGAGAATCTCATCTCCGAAAAAGGGTACTAGTTCATGAGTCAAAGAAAAAAAAAAGGTGGAAAATGTCTAAAGAGAGAGACCGGTGGCGGCATAAAGCTAGCTAACTTGGCGAAGGGTTGTGTTGTGTTGGATGTGACACGGTTTTTGTTTGCCCGTGGTGCGGGAAAATATAGAAATGGTTGGCATTTTTTTTTACTTCTAATTGTTTGAAAGAGTGAGCATAGTTTATAAGCATTATGTAGAAGAATATGAATACTGTACAATAGTGTGAATTGAATCAGTATATAGGAGTGTATACTCTATATATATAATGATTGAAGCTTTAGTTATATTTCCACTTTTGTGACTCACATTGTGTTGATTTGTATGATGTTGTCCTAACAATTTATTACCACCGTATTAGGAGTGATATAAACTTGATACACGAAAACATAGTTGTCAATCTCGTACCGGTGAACGCGCGGTTGACTCACTGGAATGGTAGGGAACGTATCTGATATCGGAGAGCACTAGGGCACCATTCCGAATTTACCGTACTTTTATTTATTTTATACTAACTTATTAAAATATTTGCAAAAAAATATACTCCATCTGTCTCATTTCAAATTGCAAAACTTGTCATTTTAGGTGTCACATAGAAATTGCAAAATCCAAAAGTGGAAAGTTTTTAATAATTTTCCATTAGTGGGACCCACTTACTATACTCACATCAACTAACTCACCTACTATTTACTACCCCAATTTCTCTCTCCTACCCAACTATCAACACTCAAAACATATCACCTATTTCACTTTTCCCTTAATTCCCGTGCCATAATTTTTGTTTTATTTTTGTAATTTAAAATGGGACTGAGGAGTACTCCCTCCGTCCCATAACAATGGGCACATTTTGATTTTTTTGGTCAATTAGGTCAATCTTTGACCATAATTTTATGAATATCTAGATATCTCTAGACAATTCTAAAAATTGTTAATGATAGTATTTCTAATAGTGAAACAATAACAATTTTTAGAATTTCATAGAGATATTTAGATATTCATAAAATTATGGTCAATGATTGATTCAGTTGACCAAAAAAGTCAAACTATGCCCATTGTTATGGGACGGAGGGAGTATATAATTATTGACTTATTTGACAATTACAAAACATAATTTTTCTAATCTTATATAAAAGCAATATATTTTACTCAAATTTGATAAAATAAATTTATACATATAGTAAAAGTTAAATAAATAAATTTTACAAATATAATTGGACAATTATAATTTTTTGAAACTTACTTTGTTGTGTTCTGTCGGGACGGTGTGTACGGGATGGTATTGACCTGTACATTTCAATTTAAAGCGGTACAAACCATGAAACAGTGCATAACATGTTCCGCACTGGTGTTCTTGTCACTTTTGCAATTTGGTTCTCGAAAATAAAAATGTATTGATTCCTAACAGTGATATTTTGTTACAATTCGGTGTAAATTGTAATATAAGTACTGATACTTTTACAGAACACAAGTCATGTGCATGCGCATGCCTTTGAATAAAGAAATTTTATCATTTTACAAGGGGGAAAATATAGATTTATGCTCCTCTACTTAGCTCTAAGTTGCAGATTTGCCTTTATACAAGATAATTGCCATCATTGCACATGTACTCACGGAAAATGAGGGTATATTTGGTCAACGTTAACTTTTCGTCCAAAACTTAACGAAATAGCTGACTAAGCGCCTAGATGGAAATAAAGATGTGACATGTGGAAAAAAAAACGAAAGCACACATGAAGCTGCCGATGTAGGTTACAGAGGTATATTTGCACGAATGCTAAAGTACAAGAGCATATTTACATGATTAGTAAACAAAGTGCTTTCACAAAATCACCATCATCCACCACCACCACTGCCACTTACCTTTACCACCAACACCATCATCACCACTATTACTACTATACCATCGCTGTCACTTACCACCACAACCATTTCACCACAAACACCACCATCACTACCATTCCACCACAAGCACCACCATCATCCACCACCACGACTGTCACCACACTGTTGTCCACCACCACCTCCACGACTCAACACCAGCATCACCGCTATTACTACACCCCCATCACTCACTGCCATTTACAAGCATAATCATCTCACCGCCACTAAGCACCACCACCATTACCTCTATCACTACTACTACTTACCCTCCACCACCCAATCAACATAGCCTCCACCAACATCAATTACGAGTATCAAAATCTAATTAAAAATAGTAGTTGTGGTGGTGGTGATGATAGTAATAGGGGTAGTTGTAATGAGTGGTAGTGATGGTGCTGGTGGTAGTAGTAATAAGTGGCGGTGATGGTGGGTTTGGCGGGAAAGTGGTGGTGGTGGTAAGTGGCTAGTGTTGTAGTAATCATGGTGATGGTGGTATTGGTGTTGGTGTTGGTGGAAGAGAAGAGTGGTTGTGGTAGTGGGAGATGATGGTGTTTCTTGAAATATAAGCACTTTGTTGACTAATCATGCAAATATTCCCTCACACTTTAGGATTCATGCAAATATACCCCTGTAACCCACATAAGCAATTCCACGTGTACAAAATTTTTTCACATGTCGCATCCTTATTTCAACCTAGGCGCTTAGTCAACTATTTCGTTAAGTTTTGGACTGAAAATTAACGTTGGCCAAATATACCCTTTTTTTTCGTGAGTACAGGGGTAAGGATGACAATTATCTTGTATAAGGGCAGATCTACATCTTAGAGCTATGTCGCGACCCCGGACCCCGCAGGCCCGAGACCGCGATCTGGACGTCGACTCTAAAACCAAAACTGTGAAATACCGAAGATAAAAATTCCATTTGATACCAAAAGGTGATAACACAAGGTTTTGAAAATCAACTTGAACAACAAGGTAAAACTAGTATAAACTCCATAAGCTTATACACCAAAGTTACAAAATACACAAATCCTAATGACGTCAATGTTTGGTACAAATATCCCAAAAGGTTACACATTTATATAATGTAAACCAACCTATAACAACCTTCCCCAAAAGAATATATCCACACTCGACGTCCTCTTTCTCGTGATCAGCGAGACTAATCCTTAGCACCTGGGGGGGGGGTTAAGGAAAACAAAGATAAAAAGAAAGGGGGTGAGATAAATCTCAATAAGTTACTAATGCAACTACATGACATGCTATGATGCACGAAGCGATAAGCAATAATAAATATCACGTAACACATAGCATTTATCACATAACAGATAGCAGCGGAAATAAACACATAACAAATGATATAGCCAAGGTTTTCCAAACCGGTACATCCAAATAAAGGATCGCTGCGCAGCTTCAATAGTCAATAATCATCATCTCCATAATAGCATGAAAGCCGAAGAGAAAACCCCGGTACCGAAACCAATAACCATTAAAGTGTCACAAAGGACACGGACCATGACACAAAGTCATGCCCGGTAGCTAGATACATTCACAAAGGAAGCTAACTTATCCTTTCCAAGGCCAATCTGGAAAAGGAGGTATAGAAGGGGGCAAAACAATGGTCAACATTATAATGGACTTGGCTTTGCCATTAGAATCTTTCCCATCGCCCGATGCAACAAATATGCCAGCTGGGCTTCCAAATAAATGCTAAGTAATAATAATTTAGCATGGATAAACAACTTAAGGTTCCAAAGTAGGGAACCAATCCAATTAAATCACCACAAAGGTAAACCAATATAAACAGCACATCAAAGATGCCCAACATTCCCAAAACGGTACTTAAATAAATTTCATAACACATTTATTCACAAAAGAATCAATTCCACTTAAATAAGTGTTCCACGGTGTTATTTTAAGTTAATTAGAAGAAATAAACCTCAACTAGTTAAGCCTTAAGTCTTAAACCAAGCAAAAAGGGCAAAATCCCCAACAGGCGGGCGGGCGGGCGCCTGGGCATAGGCAGGCGGGCGCCTGTTTGGCCAGAAGGTTTGGATCGCTGGAAAAGGGGGTGCAGGCGGGCGCTCGGGTCAAGGCGGGCGGGCGCCTGGTCTGCGGGCTGGGAGGAAAAACAGAGCTGGGTTCTTCAAATTGCCTTACCATTTTCATACCAAATCCATAACACCCAAAATCAACACTCCCAACAAGATTTCTAAGGTACCCAAACAACATTTAGCCAAAAAGGGGACCTTAACAACATCCTTTATCAACCAAAATCAAGACCAAAATCCCACATTCAAGATTTCACTATTTTTAACCAAAAACTCAAATAAATTCCAAACAAATTCAAAACCCAACCAAACTTCAAATATAACACATCAAGCATTATCTAAACATGATATGAACATTTTAGCATCAAAATGGGGGAAAAGTAACTTACTTGAATTTTCTCAAAGTTGACGGAATTCAATTCTTTTTTATTCTACGCGATCCTAACGACGATCTAAACACATTTCACGTTTTAAGAAATGAGAAATAACTAGAAGAAGATGAAGGAAATGAAGAGATAATGTAGAGAATGAGAAACTTACCAAAAGGGAGGAGAGAGAGAGGGAGTTGCTGGGAGGAGGAAGATGAGTGAGGGAGGAGAGTAGGGAGGTGAGGGAAGTAGGGGGAAATTATTCAAAAAGTTACATCTAGGCCCATCCCCTTCAACTAACGCAAATGCTTACTCTCTCTACTAACAATTAAGACTCAACACTTCTACACTAGCCAACTAACTCGAATAAAATGCTAGGCATAATTATTATAACACATAAATTGAACACATAATTATTTAAATAAATAATAATTTAAATAAATAAATAAGCAAATAATTAAATAATAATCATTTAATTACTAATAAAATTGAGTCTAGATTTCGGGTCGTGACATTCACTCCCCCTTAAAGAAAATTCGACCCGAATTTTAACGAGACTCACCTTAAACAAAAAGCCACGGAAATTTCCTCTCGATCTCACCTCGGAGCTCCCACGTCGACTCCTCGATGTTATGATTCCTCCAAAGAACTCGAACCAACGCAATGCTTTTGTTCCTCAACTCTTGGACTTTGGCATCTAAAATCCGAACCGGTCGTTCCTCATAAGACATATCGGGCTCAATATCCTCTGGTATCCTCGGTAACACGTGAGATGGGTCATGAACATACTTCCGAAGCATAGAAACGTGAAAGACGTTGTGCAACCGGTCTAAAGATGACGGTAACGCGAGACGATACGCTAGAAGTCCAACCTTTCCCAAAATCTCAAACGGGCCAATAAACCTCGGAGCCAATTTGCCTTTCTTCCCAAACCTACGAATACCCACCTTCGGAGACACTTTCAAGAATACCAAATCACCAATCTGAAAACTAAGATCTCGCCTTCGGTTGTCTGCGTAGCTCTTATGTCGACTCTGGGCTGTTTTCAATCGATCCCGGATAATTCTAACCTTTTCAACTGAATCCTGAAGCAAATCAATACCCACGATCTTCGCTTCACCAACCTCATCCCAACAAATAGGCGATCTACATTTTCTTCCATACAAGGCCTCAAACGGTGCCATCTCGATACTAGCCTGATAACTGTTGATGTAAGAGAATTCCACTAACTGTAGGTGCGAATCCCAAGAATCGGAAAAGTCTATCGAACAAGCTCGCAACATATCCTCCAAAATCTGAATAGTCCTCTCGGATTGACCGTCGGTCTGGGGATGAAAAGCTGTACTGAATCGCAAATCTGTACCCAAAGCTTCCTGAAACGCCTTCCAGAATCTAGAAGTAAACCTCGGGTCTCGATCTGACACAATGCTAACCGGAACCCCATGCAATCTCACAATCTCGTCGATATAAAGGGTCGCAAGCTTCTCCATCGAATATCTGATGTCAATGGGCAATAAATGGGCACTCTTGGTCAATCTATCCACTATTACCCAAACACTGTCATACTTCCTACGGGTACGAGGTAGTCCCGTAACGAAATCCATAGTCACATGCTCCCATTTCCACTCGGGAATATCTAACGGCTGAAGTAATCACGCGGGTCTCTGATGCTCGGCTTTGACCTGCTGACAAGTTAAACACCTCGATACATACTCGGCTATTTCCCTTTTCATATTAATCCACCAAAATTGTTGCTTCAAATCCTGATACATCTTCGTACTACCCGGATGAATAGTATACCTCGATTTGTGACCCTCATCTAAAACTTGTCTCTTTATTCCACCAACATCGGGCACGCACAAACGACCACGGAAAGTCAAAACTCCACTCGAGCTCAATGAAAAATCCTCGAAATTCTTTTCCTTCAATTTATCCATTATCTTCACCAACTCGGGATCTTCTTTCTGAGCTTCCTTTATCCTTTGAATTAGGGCCGGAGACACCCTAATATTCGCAAAAATAGCCCCATGTCTCGATTCACGAGGAGACCAATCTCGAACATCCTCAAGCATTTTCCATTGACGAACCATCATCGAAGCCACATAAGACTTTCTACTAATCGCATCGGCTACCACATTCGCCTTCCCCGGATGATAAGAAATCGTGCAATCATAATCCTTCAACAATTCCATCCATCGGCGCTGTCGGTTGTTCAATTCCTTCTGAGAGAATAGGTACTTCAAACTCTTGTGATCGGTAAAAATCTCAAACTTCGCTCCATAAAGGTAGTGCTTCCACTTGTGCAACGCAAATACTATCGCGGCCAACTCCATATCATGAGTGGGGTAATTCTGTTCACTAGGGGTCAACTTCCTCGAAGCATAAGCAATTACTTTCCCATTCTGCATCAACACACAACCCAAACATTCTTTCGAAGCATCACTGTAAATCACTAGGCCATCGCTCCCATTAGGCAAAGTCAAGATCGGTGCGGTAGTCAACCTCTTCTTCAATTCCTCGAAACTCTTGTCACATTTCTCGGTCCACACAAACGGAACATTTTTCTGGGTCAACTGAGTCATCGGAGTAGCGATCCTCGAAAACCCCTCAATAAATCTTCTGTAATAACCGGCTAAACCAAGAAAGCTTCTAATCTTTGTCACTGATTCGGGTCTCTTCCAATCCACTATGGCTTCAATCTTTGACGGGTCCACAGAAATCCCATCTTTAGAAATCATATGGCCCAGAAATGACACCTTCTCGAGCCAAAATTCGCACTTACTGAACTTCGCAAATAATTTCTCCCTCGCAAGAACGGATAAAACTATCCTCAAGTGTTGATCATGCTCCTCTCGAGATTTTGAATAAACAAGAATGTCGTCGATGAAGACTACCACGAACGAATCAAGATAGGGGTGGAAAACTCGGTTCATCAAATCCATAAACACGGCCGGCGCGTTAGTCAACCCAAACGGCATAACCAAGAACTCATAATGACCGTAACGAGTGCGAAAGGTAGTCTTCGGAATATCCTCCAATCGAACCTTCAACTGATGGTACCTACTCCTCAAATCAAGTTTAGAGAAAACCACGGACCCTTGAAGCTGATCAAATAAATCGTCAATATGAGGTAGAGGATACTTGTTCTTCACCGTAACCTGATTCAACTTTCTGTAATCTATACACAATCTCAGCGAACCATCTTTCTTTCGCACAAACAAAACCGGTGCTCCCCACGGGGAAACACTAGGGCGGATAAACCCTCGATCCAGTAACTCTTGCAATTGAACCTTTAATTCCTTCAATTCTGCGGGAGCTAACCTATAAGGTGCTTTCGAAATCGGAGCCGTACCCGGCAAAAGATCTATACAAAACTCAATCTCACGATCGGGCGGCATATCATACTCGGTAGAGAAAACATCGGGAAATTCCCGAACTACCCGAACACTATCCAAACTAGGGGATTCTTTCCTAGTATCAAGAACACTAGCCAAATACCCCTCATAACCACTATGCAATAATTTTCTCGCTTTCATAAAAGAAATTAAGCGAACCTTTCTACTCAGAGGACTAGCCTCAAACACAAATTTAGGCACATCGGGAATAGAAAAAGTAACAGTTTTCTTACGGCAATCAACGGAAGCATGAAACTTGCTCAACCAATCCATACCCAAAATGACATCAAAGTCTTGGATAGGAAGAACTACCAAATCCGCACAAAGGACTCGACCACAAATAACCACGTCACAAGCACGAAAGACTCGATCAGAAATCAAGCATTCTCCTATAGGGGTCGACACCTCTAGCACGTACGGTAAAGACTCGAATGCAGCATTTAACATGGAAGCAAATTGCACAGAAATGTATGAATGAGATGATCCTGGATCTACTAACGCTCGTGCGCTCACATTAGACACAGAAACAATACCTCCAATAACGGATGGATCATCGGTAGCTTGTTGTTGATTCATGGCATAAACCTTCCCTTGAACTTTGGGCTTCCCAGCGGCATCCCTTTTCTGACCCTGATTAATACCAACTCCTGACCCGGATGCTTGACCTCGGTACCTCATGCACTCTCTCGCAAAGTGCCCCATTTCACCACAATTGGTACACTTGCCTTGCTTTTTCCAACACTTATCCTCCGTATGGCCTACCCTCTGACAAAAGGTACAAGGTCTCCTATTCTGAATCCCCGGAGTAGTACCCGGATTCCTCGGTGAGGTTTGCCCCTTAAACTGAAATGATGCTCCCGGGTTACCTCGGTTGTCGGAACGGTGTTGTGGCTTGCTTTGTGCTCCTTGCTTACTCGGGTTGGCCACCTCGGTCTTCCTCTTATGTTCCCCAATATCTTGCTCTATCAAATAGGCTCGGTCCACCGCATCTTGGAATGTCACAATCCGTTGAGCAATAAGTTGAGTACGGATGGAGGTCTTCAATCCCCGAATGAATCTCATAGCCTTTTGTTCCTCGGTCCTCACCAAATAGTCGCAATACCGGGCTAATTCTATGAACTTAGCCGAGTATTGTGCTATAGACAATACACCTTGCTCCAGGTTGAGTAGCTCGATCTCCTTTCGGTTTTGATCAACAACCGGAATGAAATGCTCCTTGAATTTGCGCACAAACAACTCCCACGCATACACCGTGTGAGTATCATCCCAAGTAGCTTTAACACCCTTCCACCAATGCTCGGCAGCTCCCACAAGCTTATAAGCCGCGAACCGGACCTTGTCCTCATCCGAGCAACCAAATACATCATAAATCTTCTCCATCGACTCAATCCATAACTCAGCTTTCCTTACATCGGGTTCCCCATTGAATTCAACCGGTTTCAACTTCAGAAATTGCTCTAATCCATAGCGGGGTGGTGCTGGTTCTACCCTCGGACCTTGATCATGTATGGCCTTCATGGCCGCCTCGAACATGCCTTGAAACATAGCACGTGCTTCTTCCCTTGTATCATTCTGATTTGCATTACCGGTACTACCTTCACCACTCCTTCTACGAACCATCGTAAACAAGTACCTGCATAAAACATCAACCGTTAATCACTCCGCACACTACTACCCACCTAGGTCATACTAATCCACCTAGACTTATACTTAGAGCTAATGCCATAGCTCTGATACCAACTGTCGCGACCCCGAACCCCGCGGGCCCGAGACCGCGATCTGGACGTCGACTCTAAAACCAAAACTGTGAAATACCGAAGATAAAAATTCCATTTGATACCAAAAGGTGATAACACAAGGTTTTGAAAATCAACTTGAACAACAAGGTAAAACTAGTATAAACTCCATAAGCTTATACACCAAAGTTACAAAATACACAAATCCTAATGACGTCAATGTTTGGTACAAATATCCCAAAAGGTTACACATTTATATAATGTAAACCAACCTATAACAACCTTCCCCAAAAGAATATATCCACACTCGACGTCCTCTTTCTCGTGATCAGCGAGACTAATCCTTAGCACCTGGGGGGGGGGGGTTAAGGAAAAACAAAGATAAAAATAAAGGGGGTGAGATAAATCTCAATAAGTTACTAATGCAACTACATGACATGCTATGATGCACGAAGCGATAAGCAATAATAAATATCACGTAACACATAGCATTTATCACATAACAGATAGCAGCGGAAATAAACACATAACAAAGGATATAGCCAAGGTTTTCCAAACCGGTACATCCAAATAAAGGATCGCTGCGCAGCTTCAATAGTCAACAATCATCATCTCCATAATAGCATGAAAGCCGAAGAGAAAACCCCGGTACCGGAACCAATAACCATTAAAGTGTCACAAAGGACACGGACCATGACACAAAGTCATGCCCGGTAGCTAGATACATTCACAAAGGAAGCTAACTTATCCTTTCCAAGGCCAATCTGGAAAAGGAGGTATAGAAGGGGGCAAAACAATGGTCAACATTATAATGGACTTGGCTTTGCCATTATAATCTTTTCCATCGCCCGATGCAACAAATATGCCAGCTGGGCTTCCAAATAAATGCTAAGTAATAATAATTTAGCATGGATAAACAACTTAAGGTTCCAAAGTAGGGAACCAATCCAATTAAATCACCACAAAGGTAAACCAATATAAACAGCACATCAAAGATGCCCAACATTCCCAAAACGGTACTTAAATAAATTTCATAACACATTTATTCACAAAAGAATCAATTCCACTTAAATAAGTGTTCCACGGTGTTATTTTAAGTTAATTAGAAGAAATAAACCTCAACTAGTTAAGCCTTAAGTCTTAAACCAAGCAAAAAGGGCAAAATCCCCAACAGGCGGGCGGGCGGGCGCCTGGGCATAGGCAGGCGGGCGCCTGTTTGGCCAGAAGGTTTGGGTCGCTGGAAAAGGGGGTGCAGGCGGGCGCTCGGGTCAAGGCGGGCGGGCGCCTGGTCTGCGGGCTGGGAGGAAAAACAGAGCTGGGTTCTTCAAATTGCCTTACCATTTTCATACCAAATCCATAACACCCAAAATCAACACTTCCAACAAGATTTCTAAGGTACCCAAACAACATTTAGCCAAAAAGGGGACCTTAACAACACCCTTTATCAACCAAAATCAAGACCAAAATCCCACATTCAAGATTTCACCATTTTTAACCAAAAACTCAAATAAATTCCAAACAAATTCAAAACCCAACCAAACTTCAAATATAACACATCAAGCATTATCTAAACATGATATGAACATTTTAGCATCAAAATGGGGGAAAAGTAACTTACTTGAATTTTCTCAAAGTTGACGGAATTCAATTCTTTTTTATTCTACGCGATCCTAACGAGATCTAAACACATTTCACGTTTTAAGAAATGAGAAATAACTAGAAGAAGATGAAGGAAATGAAGAGAGAAGGTAGAGAATGAGAAACTTACCAAAAGGGAGGAGAGAGAGAGGGAGTTGCTGGGAGGAGGAAGATGAGTGAGGGAGGAGAGTAGGGAGGTGAGGGAAGTAGGGGGAAATTATTCAAAAAGTTACATCTAGGCCCCTCCCCTTCAACTAACGCAAATGCTTACTCTCCCTACTAACAATTAAGACTCAACACTTCTACACTAACCCAACTAACTCGAATAAAATGCTAGGCATAATTATTATAACACATAAATTGCACACATAATTATTTAAATAAATAATAATTTAAATAAATAAATAAGCAAATAATTAAATAATAATCATTTAATTACTAATAAAATAGATTCTAGATTTTGGGTCGTGACAGCTAAGTATAGGAGCATAAATCTATATTTTCCCTTCGTAAAATGATAAAAGTGCTTTATTAAAAGGCATGTGCATGCACATGACTTGTGTTCACTAAAAGTATCAAATAAAGGGGCTTTTTTCTTTTTTTAACAATTATGTTGCTATTTGTTATTTTAAAAAAAAATGTTTTAAACAAATTATAATATTAAATTTAAAATAACTAGTTATAAAAAATATTTTTTATTTAATTTAAATAATATAATAATAATAATTGTTTAATATTTATTTATTTAATTATTTCACAAAAACTAAAAACATTTTTTTAAATTGGTCTCAAACGATTATGTGATATGTGTAATTTTTTGGTTAGATTTCTAATCTTTCGTTAAGTTCTTAACGCTTATTAGGACGAAGGAAAAAATTGTAGTCGAAAATATAATACGGTGGCAAAACTGATGAAAATGAAGTACAATAACATATTTGCACGTAACCTCATAGTACAGTGGCATATTTTATAGTTTTGCCTAACTAAAAAACTCCCTCCCTCCCATAACAAACTTCTTATTTTGTCATTTTTGGCGTTCATTGTAAACTCTCATTTACCTCAAAAGGAAAAATTTCCCTCTAATTTCTCTCTCCTTCTCACTCACAACAACTATCCACTTGCTATTCTCTATCCCACTTTCTATCTCCTTCACCATTTACTTTTTCTTAATTCTCGTTTCTAACATTTCTATGAAAAGTTTGTTATGAGACAGAGAGTACATATTATTACTCCCTCCGTCCCAAACTAATGTTCTTACTTTCCTTTTTGGTTTGTTCCAAACTAAGGTTCTTAGTTGCTTTATTATCTAAAATGGATAATGGGATTCACTTGTCATTCTCACAAAAAACTCTATCATACTTTCTCCTATTTTACTTTTCATAGTCACAACATTTTTTTTTATTCTCCGTGTAAAGTCAAATAGAGTATCAAAGATGATTGAGAGGAAGATAAATGAATATGAGAAAATATTAGGGGACCAACTAGCAAATAAAATAATCTCTCCAGTGTATGCCTAACCATAAAAGAATAATTACTTAAGGGCCCCTTAGCCCAAATTATACTCCATAAGAACCCAGGCGAAATCCAACAGTCCACCTACACCCAATGCCTAAATCAAAATTCCATACAAACCCAAAACCCCACCACGGGCCTACTGGCAGCCCTCCTCACAACTCAGGCCCACTACCAGACCCGTCCCTCAGCCCGCCCGGCAGGTGCCTGGTTCTCCCCGTTCGCCCATAGTCTTATCCAAACAGGCTTCAAGCTTGAAAAAACAAAACAAAATAGCAAGGAGATATGTAGGGAGTGGGAATCGAACTAATGACCAATATTGAGAAAGATAAACATTTACCACTAAATGATTGCTTTATATGCTAATAGCTTTGCAATGTTTAAACAATCAGGACGAAAATAAATGGGAAAAATGAAATTTTACTATCAGTTAATAAGATTAGAAAGAAGTAACTACCCTCACTCGCCTACTCTTATACTAAGGTATATAAGACCACCAATCTGCTCAAATACTTACGTATAAAACTAGTTCACCTCTTGTACGAGAAGAGTTAATATTAATAAAATATGAGACTTTTTAATTTTTTTTAAAAGAAAGTGTGAAAAATTGTAAAAAAATAAAAAAATAATTCTTATACGTTAGGTATAAGAGTAATTTTAGCTTTGTACCTAAGTATAAGAGCGGACTGGTTAATAATAAAATATGAGACTTTTTCATATTTTTTTAGAAAATGTGAAAATTTGTGAAAATAAATTACTCTTATATTCAGGTATAAGAGGTTAGTTATTCTTATACTTTCAGTATAAGTATTAATATTAATAAAGTATGAGACTTTATTAAATGATCTTTTTAAAAAAAAATTGAAAATTGTGAAAAATAAATAAATAAAACTTAATACTTTTGGTATAGGAGTAATTCTAGTTTTATACCTAATTATATAAGAAAACTTGTTAATAAAATATGAGATTTTTTTTATGATTTTTATTTTTAAGAAAATATCAAAAATTATGAAATAAATTACTCTTATACTTCAGGTATAAGATGTGAATAAGTCTAATACCTTAGGTATAAGAGTAATGTTAGTCTTATACTAAGTGTAGAAGCAAACTTGTTAACAAAATATGAGAATTTTCTATAATTTATTAAGAAAATGTGTAAAATAGTGAAAAACTAACTCTTATACCTTAGGTATAAGATTAATTATGGTCTTATATAATTATGGTCTTATATCTTAATCATAGGAGCAAACTGGTAGGGGTAATATTGTATCTTAAAAAGTAGTGTGTTTCTATGGATTTTTCAATATGCCTTAGGTATAAGAGTAATGGTCGTCTTATATGTTAAGTATAAGAGTAATTCTAATCTTATACATAAACTATAGGAGTCAAAATTAATATTTTTTTAATGATTTTTTAAGAAAAAAATAATTATATGTTTATCTTATTAATTTGTGGCTTTTAATGGATTTTTTTTTTATGGAATTTGTGATGCAACAGTTGCCTTTTATCTTTCATTTTTGTTTTAAAAATGGGTCTTATAGTTAAACTACATGACCTGAAAGGAGTCTTATAGTTTAACTATAAGAGTCAATTTTAATAAAATTACTCTTATACCTTAAAGTGTAAGAGGAATTCTAGTCTCATACCTTAAGTATAGGAGTGGAGGTTAAAAAATATGTGTTTTTTATATGATTTTTTAAATGTGACTAATTAGTTTTTTTTTTGAGCAATGTGACTAATTAGTTTAAAAATTACTCTTATGCTCTAGATATAAGAGTAATTCTTGTCTTATACCTTAATATTGGAGGATTGGTTAAAAAAATATGAGATTTTTTATAATTTTCTAAGAAAATGTGAAAATTTGTAAAAATTTTTTTTAAAGAAGAAGAAGAAATCTCTTATACCTTAAGGTATAACACTAATTATTGGCTTAGACTTGTTAATAAAAACGAGAGTTTTTTAATGATCCTTTAAGAAATGTAAACAATTACAAAACTAACTCTTATACCGAAAACATAAGTCTCATATTAACTCATATTTTAATTTTTTTTTTTAAAGTTGATATTTTTGTAAATATTCTAAAATTTCTGTAACTGGTTGTGAATCTAAATTTTTTGTCCTTATTGTTAAAAATAATACTCCCTCCATCCCAGGGTAAGTGTCCACACTTCCATTTGAACAGGGATTAAGAAAAAGTGAAAGTGGTTTAAGACCATGTACAATGGTTAAACAAAAAAAATTCATTCAACACCCACTTTATCACTCCACATCATCTTCTCTCTCTTCCAACTAATCCATTCAACACCCATTCAACAAAACACCCTACAATGGTTTGTTTAATCCCCAATTCAACACTTTTCTCACTCATCATCCTATACCCCACCACTTAAAATTTATTTTTTATTTTTATGATTAGTGTTGAAATAGTTATTATTGGGATCTATTTCAAGAAAAAGATGATTTTTTTTTTGTGTCCAAATACAATGAAACTTACGTCAATTTAAAGAGATTTTTTTTAGGAATTTTGGTGTAAAAAAAAATTAATAAAAACATTTTCTGTAAAATAATTGAGCTCAAATAATTGGGATAAAAAAAAATAATTCGTCAGCCAATGAGAACCCGCCAATTGTCACAACCAAGTGTCACAAAAAAAAAAAAAAAAAAGGCCAGCAAACCCCCACGACTCGCCTCTGTCGGCGAGTGCAAGCCACGCGCCTGGTCTGGCCACTGAGGACGCTCCACGTGTACAATCCGGGAGACAATTCTCCCATTCACACTTGTTGAATAAATTCAACCAAACCATTCACACAAACCCATTAAACAACCATTGTATCAATTAAACCAAATCCTTTTTTGTGAATGCCATTCAACACCAATTTTTTCTTGCCATTGTAGATGGTCTAAGAAAAAGTGTAAGTGTTGTGAGTATAAAAAGTGAGGTAGGAGGGAGAAAGTCGGGTAGAGAATAGTGATTTGATTGGTTTTGTGAGTGTAAAAGTAAAGTATGAGAGAGAATGAGTGGGATAACTAGTAAAGATTTTTTTCCATTTTAGGAAATGGACACTTACTCTGGAACAGACTAAAAAGGAAAGGTGGACACTTACTCTGGGACGGAAGTAGTATTAAATTTTTTAAAGTTTTGAAACAATAAAGTGTCAGTTCAGTGGATAAGATCTAGTTTGTTAATGGTTGATCTCAAGTTCAATCCCCACTCTCAACAGGACCAGGGGCAGCGTGGGTCATGCCGTCATGGGCGGGCTGTGGGATCCGTTAGGGCTTGGGCTGAGAGAATGTGTGTGTGGGTCAAGCTGTGGGTTTCTATAGAATTTTGAATCTCACCTGGGTATTTATGGGGTTGTTATTTGGCCAAGGGGCCTAAGGTCCATAGCCCTCAATTTCGCGTGTACATCATCATCAGCAGCAGCAACAACAACTAACAGCATCAATCCAAGACCTCCAGATAAAAATTTCCCCCTATAATCAAATTATTCATAGTTTTCTCCATAATTTAAAACCCTAATTCTCTGTAGAATCAAGAAAGGGAGAATTATACAATCTCGACGGCCAAAAATCCCCGCCGTTCACCTATTTTGACGCCATTAATCTCCCCGATCACCCCCTTACATCCCTCAATGTACGCCCCCCCCCCCCTCCCTCCCTCCCTCCCTCCCTATCTCTCTCTGTCTTTCTATCTGGAAGTCTATTTATAGTTATTTATCGTTATGTATGTATTGATTCTAGTTTATTTCAATAATAACTGCTAATTCTCCATTTCTTGTTACAGTTCATGTGACTGGGTTTGCACCGGTGCCGGAAAGGAGAGACGGTGGTGGACTCGAATTGCAGTTGAATTACGGTTTGGAGCCCAGGAAAATTAGGCCTAACGAGCAAGATTTTTGGAAAATAACAACTCTCACTGGGCTCGGATTTTCTCTAGAAAATAGCTGGTTGGCTTATTCCGGTTACTCCCCTTCTATTATGTTACTCTAATTGGAGTTGACATTGACCGCGAGGTGCAGAAACAGGAGGCAGAGATTGATAGATTCATCAAAGTTCAGTTTTTTTTTTTTTTTGCTAAATACTCTACCTTTGTATTTATTCAGTTATGAGCATTCTGTATATGGGAGTGAGTGAGTAATGTGATTATCCATTATTCATAAAGTGGATTTCTTATGAAGGTTAATTATGGTAGCTTTGTATTAATATGCATGCATTTTGTGTCTATGAATGTGCTTTTGCTGTTTATTCAAGTCTGGATCATAAATTGCCTACCAATTGTTTCACTGGCTTATCAATCCAGTGGTTGTGAATGGCGAGCGGCAGGTGAGACGTACCATGAAAATACGATGCGTTTGAAAGGCGAGACATTTGTAACGGGGCCGAAATACAAGCAAGATTAATGGATTAAAAAAATGTCACAATTCCACATATTTTAAACAAAGCTTAAAACGTGTCAAAAGCAAGATTAATGCATTAAATAAATGTCACAAGCCTAAAAATACTTAGCCTAGACCCTAATCCATCACCCAATGGGAACACTATCCTTATTTCGTCCTTGAGGTCAAAGCAGCTTAATGAAACTAAATGGATAGAATATAGGAGTCAGGGCAAGCTGCAAGGAATGGGAAAAGGAAAGAACATGGAAAAAATCAGGATGAAATTAAAATAAGCTTATCAAACTCGAAGAAGCCGTCGTCATTCATCACTTCCTCACTTTTGTTGTCGTCCCAGCTCGCGTCTAGGTCCGGTGCTGTTGTCGCTTGCTTCCTTTCTATTGGTCAGTCTCTGTTTCGAGGAATTAGGACATCTTTCTTTTGCATGTCACTAGACATCTTTTCCCCAAAATCTCAATGACGCAGTATACTTCAAAACTATAAAACTAAATATGTCTAAAAAGTCCAAGACAACCAAGTTTAACCTAAAATATACCCTTTTGGCAAAGAAGGACCAGCTCTCACCATAAGTCCATAACCAAGAAAGGCGTACTATTACCACAAAAAGGCAAGTAGTCGCCCACCATAATTACATGCGGCTGAACACTAGAGGCGCCGAATAGGCAAGGCGGATAGCACCATTGATGATAAAAGTAGATCTTCTTGTCCGATTTGGAAGAGTTTGTTTTATTTTCCTTTTACCACAATTATATGTGTGTGTGTGTTTTGGTAGTTCAAAATATTGTGAAACTTCACTGTTGCCCGTCCGTTCTGCCTTTTCCTTTTTTTGTTATTTCCGAATTGTCTGATTTATTTAAACCACACTGCATCATGGATGTTATTTTTTTTTTTTTTGAAACACTTTATCCTTTCGATACAGATTCTAGTACATTTGTTATGACAAAATTCATAATGCTTCAAGTTTAATTAGTAATGGTTAATTTTGCAACATTTTCCATTGCAAGTGAAAGTATATAGTAGTAACCTGCAAGCCAGCATGAATAAGTGCTGCTAATGTTAAAGGGATAGCTAACCAAAACTGTTTCTTCACCACCCACATACTGCCTATGATACATTAATTTGATTTCTCAATTGCCCCATTGGATGACAATTAATTTTGGTTATTTTCCATTCATAAATACACACAATGGCATTTAACGGAACCTTCTACTGTGTTCCTTGCTGTTACTCAAATTGTGCTTAATCATCTTAAGCAAGCCATTTATGTTTACTGGGTATATACTACTTATACGTTCTGACATTATTATGAAGTTACAGAAGTATTTTTCTGTGTGTGCGCGCTATAATTTGTGATCTTATTCATTTTACTTTCTTCCTCATCTCCCTTTCAACTCAGAAAGAGTGACAGGCTCAGGCAATCAGTCTTAGAGAAGGTTCTGGCAAATCAACTTCAAACAATCTCATATCTCGAAGACATATTAATTTGCACAAAAGCTCCGTGAGAAAGAAGAAGAGGTGGATCATATGATTAAAAAGAAAATGGACCTTGAATTGCAAATGGAGCAAGTGGCTATGGAGGCTGGTGCTTGGCAGCAACGGACCAAATACAATGAAAAACATGATTAACATCCTAAAGTTGAACCTTCAGCAAGTTTATGCGCAGAGCAGAGATAGTAAAGAGGATGTGGTTGTTGTGGATATGGCCCTCCACTACCCAAGCAAACCCACAAGAACAATAAGAGCGCACAAACAAAGCACAAGAAATCAAAGCAAGAAAAGACACAGAAATTGTTTACCCAGTTCGTCAATATGTTTGACTACGTCTGGGGGCACTACCAAGCCAGGATCTTGCACTATAATATGTTAAATCTGAGTTACAATGAGTATGGGGGCGGAACATTGTTTATATAGCAAACCAAGAGTAAGACCTAAACCTAAACATAAGAGAAATCCTGAAAATCTGCACTTTCTCGGCATTCCAGGCGCCCGCTTGAAGGGGACCAGGCGCCCGCTTACATACCAATTCCAGGAACCGGACCTTCTGTCCAAACCGGGCGCCCGCCTGGTCAATACCAGGCGCCCGCCTGGAACACTGCTCCAGATTTTCTTCTCCTTGTTCCTTTGAGGGATCTCTACTCCAACAATCTCCCACCTAGAGATCAACCGCATATACAAACCCCGTATCCGTCTTCAACTCATCCTTGGTGTCTTCCTAGTGCTCACCTCGATCATGGTAGTGCCTTCCTCCTCTCTTATTCTCCAAGCCCAATTGAAGCTATGCATAGCTTCAACTTTTCAAGGTTTACCACCTTGGTCAACATGTCAGCCGGGTTCTCCGATCCCAAAATCTTCTCCAGCCTTAAGATCTTCCTCTCCAAGAGATGCCTGATGTAGTGAAACCTCAGCTCAATGTGCTTCGTCCTAGAATGAAACGCCGGATTCCTAGCCAAATGTATTGCACTCTGACTGTCACTGTAGAGAGCATTACCACTTCGCGTCTTCCCAAGTTCACCCAAGAAGTTCTGCAACCATACCATCTCTTTGCTTGCCTCTGTCACTGCCACATATTCTGCTTCCGCAGTCGACTGAGCCACGATCTTCTGCAATTTAGAAGCCCAGGAGATAGCCGTACCACCCAATGTGAAAACATAACCCGTGGTACTCCTCCTCTTATCAAGATCACTTGATGCCAAATCCGCATCCACATAACCCGCTAACACGACCTCCTTGCTTGAGAAACATAGAGCCTTACCAGCAGTACCCTTTAAGTAGCGCAGGATCCATTTAACCGCTTCCCAATGTTGCTTCCCGGGATTGCCCATGTACCGGCTGACTACTCCCACCGCATGTGCAATATCTGGCCTTGTACACACCATTGCATACATTAGACTCCCCACTGCCGAAGCATATGGAGTCCTCTCCATCTTGTCACGCTCTTCCTTGCCCTTAGGTGAGTCCTTTTCGGATAGCTTGAAGTGCATACACAATGGTGTCCCTGTTGGCTTCGCCTCTTCCATGCAAAACCTTGTCAAGACTTTCTCAACGTATTCTGCTTGTGAAAGAACCAACTTACCCAACTCCCTATTTCGGTCAATCCGCATGCCCAAGATTTTTCTGGCCTCCCCCAAATCCTTCATCTCGAACCGTTCTGACAACTGAGCCTTTAATCTGTTTACCTCTCTACTGCTAGAGCCCGCTATTAGCATGTGTCGTACACATATAACAGCAAGATTATATACCCATTGTCCGTGTTCTTTAAGTAGCAACAGAGATCCGCCTCACATCTGACAAAATTAATGTCATGCATGAATCCATCAAACTTCCTGTACCACTGCCTAGGAGCTTGTTTAAGGCCATACAAGCTCTTAGTCAACCTGCAAACCAGTTCCTCGTTACCCTTAGACAAATATCCCTCTGGTTGTCTCATGTAAATTTCTTCCTCCAAATCCCCATGAAGGAAGGCCGTCTTTACATCCATCTGTTCCAGCAACAAGTTATCCGCCACTACTATCCCTAGAACCATTCTGATAGTGGTCATCTTCACAACAGGAGTGAATACCTCGGTGTAGTCAATACCGTACTTTTGCTGAAAGCCCTTTACAACCAATCTTGCCTTGTAACGTTTACTGCCGTTTGCCTCCTCCTTAATCCGGTAAACCCACTTGTTATGTAATGCCTTCTTCCCCTTAGGCAGTTTAATCAACTCCCAAGTTTTGTTGGCTTTCAATGAGTCCATCTCATCATCCATCGCAGCTTTCCACTTATCACAGAGTGCACTACGAACAGCCTCCGCATAACATTCCGATTCACCACTATCTGTCAGCAACAAATAGTAATTTGAAGGAGTATACCTGTCAGGTGATCCACGCAACCTGCTGGATCTACGCAGCGGAATATCTGGTTCATCTTCAGTAACCCCCTGACCTTGGTCATCATGAACCGTCCTGCTCCCACCCGAGTCTGGAATATCCACCTCTACAACCTCCGGTTCCGAACTAATATCATCAGATGCCCCCTTTCTGTCCTTGTACAATACCTGTTCATTGAATACCACATCTCGACTACGAATAATTTTATGGTTTTGGTCATCCCAAAACTTATACCCGAAGTCATCCCCACCATACCCAATAAACGTACATTTTACAGATTTTGCATCTAACTTAGTTCTATCAGCAGAATCAATATGAACATATGAAACGCAGCCAAATATGCGAAGAAATGACAGATATACCTGCTTGCCACTCCATGCTTCCTCTGGAATTCCATTCCCCAATGGTACCGATGGTCCCCTATTGATCAAGAAAGCCGCCGTGTCAACTGCATATGCCCAAAACGTCTTCGGAAGTCCACACTTCAACCTCATACTTCTAGCCCGCTCGTTCAATGTCCTGTTCATCCTCTCTGCAACCCCGTTGTGTTGTGGTGTGCCCTTTGGAGTCTTCTCCATGCGAATGCCATTCGCTGCACAATATTCCTTGAACTCCCCGAGCTCATACTCCCCTCCGTTATCTGACCTCAAGCACTTAAGCTTAAGTCCCGTCTGATTCTCCACCAAGGCCCTCCATTTCTTAAGCACCTCGAATGCCTCATCTTTGTGTTTCAAGAAATAAACCCAGACCTTCCTTGTTGAATCATAATGAAGGTCATGTAATATGACGCACCACCCAGAGAAGTTACCGGAGATGGTCCCCACAAATCCGTGTGAACCAGTTCTAACTTTGCTTCCCTCAAAGCCCTACCTGTCCTCGAGAAATTACTTCTCGCCTGTTTGCCAAACACACAATCTTCGCAGATCCCCACGTCGACTGTCTTCAAACCCGGTAGTAGTCCCTTTGAACAAAGTATCTTCATCCCCTTCTCACTCATGTGACCCAATCGACAGTGCCACAAATCAGTATCACCCTTGGCTGACGCCACCGCGATACTATCCTTGGTGTTATTCGCCAAATACAGTGTCCCCTCCTTATCACCCCGAGCGATCTCACGATCCCCCTTGGTAATAACCCAGTTCCTGCAGCCGAATGTTACCTTGTAACCTTCTTCGTCCAACTGCCCAACTGATAATAGGTTCTTTTTCAAACCCGGAATGTGCCTGACCCCGTTCAGATGTAGGACCTTCCCGTCCGATGCTCCTATTCTGACATCCCCCTTCCCCTTGATTTCCAAAGGCTCGCCATCCGCCAGATAGACCTTACCGAAATCACCGGAAGTATAATTCTCCATCTCTTCTGCATGCCCGCAAGAGTGGAATGATGCCCCCGAATCCAGCACCCATGATTCTAGTGCACTACTAACACTTAGAACCAGTACATCATCACCTTCGACTGTCACATTCACCGAATTGCCCCCACGATTGGGACAATCCTTTTTGTAGTGTCCTAACTCCTTGCAATGATAACACTGCACCGATCCTTTCGCAACCCTTGGTTTATCTCTGATCTCCACGGCCTTGCCCTTACCACCCACTACGTTTTCCCTTGATTCAGTTCTCCCCTTATTGCTAGTGCCCGGCCTTCCCCTGCTAGTAGTAGCTAAGGCCGATCCCGAAGTAGACGATGTCCCCAACTTCTTCAAACGATTTTCCTCGCCCAACAAGAAATCCTTAACATCATCATACTTCAACTTGTTCTTACCCGCTGAAGCATTGATCGCTGTCACCGTACCGCTCCAACTTCCTGGTAAAGACGCTAGCAACAAGCACGCATGAACCTCATCATCAAACGTAATATCCAGCGCAGTCAATGAGTCTATAACATCCATAAACTCATCGATGTGCTTAGCTAAGGATCCTCCCTCTTGCATCTTGAGACTACCCATCTTGCGTATCAAATCAACTTTGTTTGCAGCAGATGGAGTTTCAAATCTCTCAGTAAGATAATCCAATAGCTCCTTTGTGGTCTTCGCCTTCTTGGTAGTCTTCGCGATCCACTTTGACAAAGTAGATCTAACCACCCCTAGGGCCTTCCGATCCATGAGATCCCAATCTTCTTGCTTTTCTCCTTCCGGTTTGACACCCTTTAGAGGCTTATAGAGATCTTTGTTGTACAAGAGATCCTCTATCTGCATCCTCCAAAAACCGTAGTCAGAACCATCAAATTTCTCAACCGCCTGTTTGTCCTTGCCCATTCTTGATTGCTTGACAACACCCAATCGCTTGATAAACCAATCTTACGATTAACCCTGATCTCCAACCAGAGCTCTTGATACCAGTTGTTGTGGATATGGCCCTCCACTACCCAAGCAAACCCACAAGAACAATAAGAGCGCACAAACAAAGCACAAGAAATCAAAGCAAGAAAAGACACAGAAATTGTTTACCCAGTTCGTCAATATGTTTGACTACGTCTGGGGGCACTACCAAGCCAGGATCTTGCACTATAATATGTTAAATCTGAGTTACAATGAGTATGGGGGCGGAACATTGTTTATATAGCAAACCAAGAGTAAGACCTAAACCTAAACATAAGAGAAATCCTGAAAATCTGCACTTTCTCGGCATTCCAGGCGCCCGCTTGAAGGGGACCAGGCGCCCGCTTACATACCAATTCCAGGAACCGGACCTTCTGTCCAAACCGGGCGCCCGCCTGGTCAATACCAGGCGCCCGCCTGGAACACTGCTCCAGATTTTCTTCTCCTTGTTCCTTTGAGGGATCTCTACTCCAACAGTGGTGTCAGTGAGGTAGACGATACAGCCTCTTGTTGCAACGGTCGTGCTAATGATTTGCGCATGCTTTGCAAGGGTAACAGTGAGATGAAGGAACTAATGTAACACCCCGAATTTCGGAGTAATATAATATCCTTTAAATAATAAAATCCGTCCTCAAACGCGGGAAAACAACGGTCTTAAACAATAATTCAAACATCAACGGCTAGTATCTCTAACCACCATTCAAAATAAATAACGGAAGCGAATTTAACTGTCTTTCAAAACTCCAACGGCTAGACATAACCAACATTTAAATAAACCTTCGTAAATAATCCATCCCAACTACTACTAAAAGACTTCTTAAAACTTCGTCATCAAGGGTCTTCGTGATCACCTTAACAACTCTTCTTTTGTCCTTCGAGACCATCTCCTATTTATATCCTGGAGAACAAAGATTATGGAAGGGGTGAGCGAACAATGCTCAGTAAGTTCATACGGGATCTCTCCGGGTTCTAAGGAGAGATGACCGGAAGAACGAACAACAATAATATTTTCAAAGATACGATTTCATTAAATATCAAGTTAACCGCTAAGATTCAAACAGTTAACAATAACTTTTTTCAAAAGAAGTGTGGCATTTACTTCCAAGTCCGTCAATTCCAAGATAACGTCACCATTTCAGGTGCAATGCCTGATCAGGTCATTTAAGTAAGATTTATCATGATAATCAACTACTTCAATAAGTAGTATAAAAGTCTAGTTCTTTTTCATTTCAACTAGATTAACCTACTTAGTCCTTTTCATATCAGACTAAGCGAACGTCTATACCAAATTAAGATATAGCAAAGTTTCAACACGTTTATACCAAATTAAGATATAGCAAAGTTTCAACACGTCTATACCAAATTAAGATATAGCAAAGTTTCAACTTAGTGTTCGTAGGTACAAGAACACTATAACTAATTCAAAGATATGTTTTTGGTACCCATTGATTTAGAACATGTCAAAGGGTAAGAGTCATTCAAAGACGTTCACAACTTTTAAGAATAAAAATGTTACCGCCACTAGGTAACTACTCATGAAAGAATATATAGGAATCCTACATTAAAGGATAGAGACAATCAAAAGCTAGGATCGTAATCCCTTACCTTAGCTTGCTTAAGTCCTTGCAAAGCCACTTGCACGTATCTACAATCATGCAAAATATAACACTTTCTTAGGAACAAGAATTTACCTTTAATTCTCCGTCCCCACACTTTATTTTACTTTGTTAACCTATGAGTTAGTATTCTTTAACTCTTTTCTTGGTTAACCCATACCCTAATGAAGTTACCAAAACACCCTTAGGGTTTCTAATATCCATTCCCAATCTTCAATTTCAATTTCCCAAAATCACACACACTAATTTCACATTCCAGCACACACAGAAATCTGGAATTACTATTTACACCCACCAATTCATAGTTTTAGGCTTTAAGGTGCACCCACCAACCCTAACACACACCCACACACACTCGGCACACACACACTGCACACACACACAGTCTACAAATACACACACACATATACGCACACACACAATTACAAATTCCCAATTCATAGACTTTAATCTAAAATCCCCAATTTACAAACCCTAGTTCATCTTTTTAGGGTTAGGGCTTCTAGTTCATCTCTATCAATGACTAGATTATGAATTTAAATAGAAGAATAAATCATAGAGGGTTGGATTTTACCTTAGTCCGACTCCCTTTCTCTTTCTCTTCTTCCTTCTCTTTTCTTTCTCCCTCTGCGCCTCCTCCCTCTCTCTGCTGCGTTCTCTGCCTCTCTCTCGCGTTTCTCTTACTCTTTGGGAGGAATAATGAGAGCTTTAGGGAATTAAGAGAGTATTTGTATTTTAGGGTTTTCCTAATTAGAAAAATGTTTCCTAAAATCCTTATTGGGTTGTAATTTACTTGAGCCCAAAGATTACACCAAATACAACTCTAATAAATATTGGGTCCAATTACAATAAAATAGTTTCCAAAATAAAAATATTGCTCACTTTTTGACCGGATGTTACATTCTTACCTCCTTAAAAGGGTTTGGTCCTCCAAACCAAGCGTACGTCATTCCGAAAATAGGTCGTGGTATGCCTCACGCATCTCGCTCTCGAGCTCCCACGTAGCTTTTCTTTCTGTATGGTTGCTCCATTGCACCTTCACATAAGGAATCACCCTTTTCCTCAAAATTTGGTCCTTGCGATCAACAATCTTCATAGGCTTTTCATCATAGCTCAAATCAGTGCGAACTCTAAGCTGCTTATACTCGATCACATGACTTGGGTCGGGAATGTACTTTCTTAACATTGATACATGAAATACATCGTGCACTCCAGCTAGCACATGCGGTAAAGCTAACTTATAAGCTACCATCCCTACTCATTCGAAAATTTCAAACGGTCCAACAACATATCTTGGTCTTAACTTCCCGTGAATACCGAACCTCATGACTCCTTTCATTGGCGAAATCTTCAAAAATACTTGATCGCCCAATTTAAATTCCAAATCGCGCCTTCAGCGATCCGCATACGACTTCTATCTACTCTAAACAGTCAATACCACTTTCGGATTTGTTATACTTTATCCGCCGTCACTTGGACAATTTCCGGTCCAGTAAACTTCCTTTCACCTACTTCGTCCCAACTAGTCGGCGATCTACTCTTTCGTCCATATAATGCTTCGTACGGTGCCATTCCAATACTAGCATGAAAATTATCATTGTACGCGGATTCTACTAGCGTCAAATGCTCGTCCCATGTTCCTTGCCAGTCCAATGACGTAGCTCTCAACATATCTTCTATAGTCTGGATAGTCCTTTCTGACTGTCCATCTGTATGCGGGTGAAAAGTTGTACTCATCGTCAACTCTGTACCCGAAGCTTGTTGTAGATTCTTCAATAACTTCGAAGTAAACCTTGTATCTCGATCAGACACTATCGAAACAGGTATCCCATGCAGTCTCACAATTTCGTCAATATATAACTTGGCCAATTTCTCCAACGAATCCGTCACCTTGATTGCTAGAAAATGAGCTGATTTCGTGAGTCTGTCCACTATGACCCAAATCGCATTCTGTCCTATCAACGTCTTTGGTAATCCAACTACTAGACCCATTGCTATATATTCCCACTTCCATTCGGGAATAGGTAACGACTGTAGTAGTCTTGTAGGTCTTTGATGCTCACTCTTCACTTGTTGACACACCAAACAATCATGACACAAATTCCGCCACATCTCCCTTCATGTGGTTCCACCAATATGATTCTCTCAAATCTCTATACATCTTTGTACTTCCCGGATGTACCAAAAACCTCAAACAATGAGCTTCATTCAGAATCTCTCTTTTGATATCTTCGTTGCTTGGCACCCAAATCCTTGATTGGTACCCCACAATTCCATCTTCTCATACACGAAAGTCTTTCCCTGACACGCCCCCAGGTCCCGGGATCCCCTAATAGAACCTCGAACCCGGTGGGAGTGACTAACGAGGAACAAGAAACTTAACAAGAAACTGGATGACATCTATCAATAACAAACTGACATGATATATATACTCAAGAGTAAGGAGCTATACTAGCTCACAACACGAGTTCTAGACTAGAAAATTAAAACCAAACTTATTTACATACAGCGGAAGATATGCCTAGCACATAAGCTGGCATCAAGAGTACTATACAAGATGTCTAGTGACAACAAGAACTGAACAAGACCGTCTACCCCAAAATAAGGAGTTACAAAACCCATAATACATCGTCCTCACCAAATGTAAAAGGACACAAGCCCAAAATAATCACGACCTGCGTAGTAAGCTCCCAGCTATGTCGAGCCTCACTGCGCACTATCCTTCCTTTGATCAAAAGAAAACAATTAAACAATAAACGGGGTGAGATAAATCTCAGTAAGCTATTAGATGCAACTACATGACATGTTATCATGCAATTCAAGTAGATACTCAAGTAATCATATATCAAGTATCATCAAGTAACAAGTATATGAGAGGCTAAGCCACTCATCAAGTATCACATAAGGCTAAACAAGCAAGCTATAAAGGATATTGCTTCCTTCCTTATTCCTCCCAAGAATACCATTTTTGTCGTAACTTGTATTACCTTGACAATCACGATCAATAACAAGAAACTGATTATTCAATATGTATCAGAAGACCCGGTAACCAGTGTCATTCCCAATATCAAGACTCACGAGTGTTCACGAGGTGTTCAAGAGTTTAGCAATCACTTAAGTCAGGCGTATTGCTCCAACTAAGGAAGCTATGCCCTTACTATGGCCGGTAGTAAGGGGTCAAGCGCAAATACATAGGGACCCGATTGTCACTTAAGCCCCAGCTCTCGCGACAAGCGTGAACCTATATATTTTAGAACAAGCAAGGAGAACCATCTGGACTCACACAAGAATGTACAAGTAGATATTTACTTGAACTACGGGAGAAGAACTAATCCAAAAGTAGTGGACTAGCTCAACAAGGAACATGCTTTAAGTAATCAAGAAGTCACCTTGTTATCAAGCAACTATATGCAATGTTTGCACATACACAACAAGAATATGTCTCATACAAGTTAGTGCTTGTTCATAGCACTTTCAAGTTCACTACCATACATATGTATTGGTGTCAAGCCATGTACAAGATTTTATTATCTTATATTCAAGTTATCACTCCAATCTTTGGACATTCAAGCATGTATAAGAGTTATACATTTACTCTTACAAAATCTTAATCCTATTCCTAGGATGTTCAAGTCTAAAACTTGATCTAATGCCCCTAAGGTGCACAATCATTGGATCCAAAACAAGTATAACACATTAGTGCTTGTTCATAGCACTTTCAAGACATAAAGAAGAGTTACCACTCTTATACTTAAGTTCTCATTTGAGTTTTATAAGTGTTCATGTTCAAGACTAAGTTCTAATGCCCCAAAAGGTACATATACACTTGCTAGGACATCTTATACCAAGGCTCTATGCCTTAGGAGGGATAAACTTTCATTTCAATTTAGATTTAAAACACTTTAGTTGGAACAGGGGACCGGGCGGGCGCCTATGGTAGACCGGGCGGGCGCTCATTGAAACACCTTTGAAACCCAGAACTTCTGTTGAAAAGGGCGGGCGCCTGGCGGGCGCCTGGTACCAAATTCAGCAAACCTCAATTTCTTTCCCAGGCTTAGAAATCTCCGTCCCAAGCGTAGGAGTAACTTTTACTAACAATTTCAACAACTCCAACAGGGCATAACATTTCCAAACTATTATTTCCAAGTTCCTTCATCATTTTACACAGAGGAATTTTACTCCCTTTGTCCCAAAATTACAAGTACCACAAAAGTTGCCCCAAACACGAAATTAACATTCACAAGTATCAGGAATAACATTTATGCATGTTATTACAAGCAAGGGGAAGCTAATAACTTACCTAGTCCGAAATCAAAGTTACCCAAATAAATTTCTGTTCGGCCTGGAACGCTCTATTCAATGCCACGAATGTTAATCCGGGATCAGAATCAAGAACGGAGGGATAATTAAACTCGAGGAGTCGAGAATAGGGTGAAACTCTAACCCTAGCTTTTGAAACAGAGGAAACAACGTAAATTGATTTGGGTAAAATGCTTTCTGAGAAGAAGGCAACCCAAGATAAACTTAAACTTTCAAAGAATGACACTTAGGACCCTCAAGTTTCACTTTAAACAAAAAGGCCCCTAAAGTCAAATTTTCACAAATGACCCAAAAGTCAAAACTAGACATTTAACCACCTTAATATTCTAAAGCAGTTAAGAATTTAACCCAAGTAAAACTAACACATAATATGCAAGTTCAAGCATTTAGCAAGTAAGTCAGATATTTAACAAGATTAAGGATGGGCGTTACATTCCCTTTACCTTCCGCTATATTGGCACGTATCTTGCTCACTTCCTCATCAGTTTCTTGTGCTATTTTGATCATGTCCAAAAGTGTAGGCTGTACGCTTAAATGCCATATACCCTTGAACTTGCACTTTCATACCTAACACTTCAATGTGGTTCCACGCACTTACCTTCTTAGGCTTTAACGTCACTAGGGTTCCATGATTCTTCTTACTTAACGCATCCTCCACTTTATTGGCTTTCCCAGGATGGTATAAAATTTAACAATCATAATCCTTTAGTGATTCGAGTCATTTCTTTTGCCTCATTTTGACCTCCTTTTATGTAAAGATATACTTAAGACTCTTATGATCCGTGTAAATCTGACACGTTGTCCCATATAAGTAATGTCTCTAAATCTTTAACGCAGACACTACTGCTGCTAGCTCCAAATCATGAGTCGGGTAGTTCTTTTCATGGAGTTTTAGTTGCCTCGATGCGCAGGTTATAACCTTGTCATTCTGCATTAACACGCAGCCTAATCCTTAGATCGACGCATCACTATATACCATAAATCCGTCTGATCCAGAAGGTAACGTAAGAACTGGTGCAAACACCAATCGTCGCTTCAACTCTTGGAAATTCTTTTCGCGCTCGTCTGACCAAGCGAATCTTGCCCCCTTTTGGGTTAGCCTTATTAACGGTGCAGATAACTTAGAGAGACCTTCAACGAATCTCCTATAATAACCAGCCATCCCAAGAAACTCCTTATTTCACTAACAGTAGTGGTTCCTTCCCAATTTATGATAGCTTCTATTTTCGTAGGGTCCACTGCTACTCCATACTTTGATACCACATGTCCTAAGAATGTTATTTTCTCAAACCAAAATTCACACTTTTTGAACTTGGCATACAATTGTTGTTCTCTGAAAATTTGCAGCACTAACCTCAAATACTCTTCATGTTCTTCCTTAGTCTTTGAATATACTAAGATGTCATCAATGAACACTATGACACACTTGTCCAGGAATTCTTGAAATATCATATTCATCAGTTCCATAAATGCAGCAGGCACATTAGTCAACCCGAATGGCATTACCAAAAACTCATAGTGACCATACCTTGTCCTAAAGGCCGTCTTCGCAATATTTTCCTTTCTCACCCTTAACTGATGATAACCAGACCTCAAATCTATTTTCGAAAGTAGCATGCACCTCGAAGTTGGTCAGACAAATCATCTATCCTTGGTAACGGGTACTGATTCCTCACCGTTACACGATTCAGTTCTCTATAATCGATACACATTCTCATTGACCCATCCTTATTCTTCACGAACAACACCGGTGCACCCCATTGTGACACACTCGGACTTATCAAACCCTTGTCCAAAAATTCTTGTAGTTGTTCCTTTAATTCTTTCAATTCTGTCGGAGCCATCCCGCACGGCGCCTTTGGTATTGGTACGGTTCTGGTACTAAATCTATAGAGAACTCCACCTTTCTCTCCGGTGGTATACCAGACAAATATTCTGGAAATACATCTTCAAGATCTCTGACTACTGACAGTGATTCTATACTGACTTTTCCCTTGTCAGTCTCACCAATGTAAGCCAAGAATCCTTCACATCCTTTCTTTAACAATTTGCGAGCCTCCATCACAGAAATGAAATCCAATCTCATCCTAGGATTCGTGCCTTGGAACCTAAACTCTTCTCCAGACGGTAATCTGAAATAAACTTCCTTCTCAAATAATCCACATGGGCATGGTATGCAGCTAACCAGTCCATTCCCAAGATTACATCGAATTCACCAATCTCCAATTCGATCAAATCGATTTCCATTTTTTTTTCCGTCTTGGTTCCATCCTCCGGAACTCCCTTTAGACAGTTATTTCCTTAAGTTAACATCAAGAACTCAGTCATTTTGGCATTACAGATACTCGCCGAATAATATGATACTTTCCGTGCTCTCATGAATATGAGACATTTTTCACACACTCGCATACCATCAATGCTTATCCTCTATCATGCTATACATGTAAGTCATCTCTATAGATTATCATTCGAATCATAGGTCGTGTACTAAACTACTGGTCATTTCAATAGACCGACTTCCTTTCCATTAGTCAATTTCACTAGTCTTATTGGTCGATTCATTAGACCATTTCTATATCATTGGTCACCTCCATAGACCCTTATCTCTTCATTGATCGTTTTATTTAGCCAATCTTACTTTAGTAGTCGTTTCCCTAGACTTAATTACTAATCGCAGGTCGATCCACTAGACCCTTACTATTTCCACCGGTCATTCCCATAGACCATTTTCACTTTCGTTGGTCGCTTCACTTGACCATTATTGTTCACACTTGGATGTCCCACTAAACCAATTAATACTCATAGTCTTTTCACTCGAACCATACTTTCTTGCTCTATGTTAGCTCACATGCTAACAATACTCATTGTTTACACATATAAGTCGTCTCAATAGACTAATCATTCAAATAAGGTCAAACACTAGACCTATGGTCGTTTCAATGAACCAGTACTACTTTCATTAGTCAACTTACTATACTCCTTGGTCGCCTCTTTAGACCTTAACATTTCCCATAGGTCATTCAATAAACCATCACTTAGTTTCATTAGTCGACTTTACTGGACTCTTTGGGGTTTCATTAACCATAACTATTCACTTTGGTCATTTAAATAGACCATTACTTCCTTGGTAAGTCGTTTCACTTGACTTAATCACATATTACAGTCATTTCACTAGACCGTTTTCACTTTTGGTTAGTCATTTCATTAGACCACATTTACTTTTAAAGGTCGTTTCAATAGACCCTTATCACTTTCATTTGGCCATTTCACTAGACCATAATTTCATTCATTAGTCGTTTCAACAGACTATACTTTCTTGTTCTTGGTTAACGCACACTTTTAACACTACGAACATAAATGAAATCACAAAACTTTTAGGAAATCATATAAGAGCAAATCGCTTTTATTAATAAGTGAAATAGATTCACAATTAAAATGAATTCAAAGTAAAGAAAAGATACTCAAATGAGTCTTCAAACTACTACTACTAGTTACTCCTACTAGCAGATGAAAATTTAAAAGTATTCGTTGTCCCACTTTCCAACTTTCCTAGGCCTTCCTCTAGGTCTCCCACTTGACACTTTTGGAGCCTTCTTCACTTTGTTCTTGGATCCCTTTGGTCTTCCTCTAGACCTTTTTGGTTGGTACTTCATGTGTCTCATCATCATCAATTATGATTGGGGTAGCTTCATTTCCCTCTATGATAACATCTACTTTCTCGATTTCCACTTCGGCTACCAATTTTATTCATTTGGCGCCTCATTGCCTATAGGGGCCATTGGTTCTTGCTCTACGTCTATTGTTGCCTTTAAACGTTCTACTTCATCAAACCATATATAGACTTGTTCTCTAGTCTGATCAAGGTATCTCTCAGTGTCACTAAGATCTTCTTTATACCTTTGCAATTTTGTCTTTGTCTCTTCCAAATCTTTCTTAGTGATTTTCAATTCGTCCTTGGTGTTTTTCAATTCTCTCCAGTCTTGCACCAATTTATCATACGTGAAGCCCAATCTCTTCCTTTCAACTTCCGCCTTCTCGCGTAACTTTTTCTTTCCTTCCTTTAGTCATTTGATTCCCAAAGCATAACGTTGGATCAACTTTCTTCTTAGAGCTACATGTCTCCAAAACGTCCTTGATTTGCTAAGTCCGTCCATGATTTACAATGAAAACAGACCACTATTAGAATCACATAAACCTCATAATGTGTTCATTCTTAATGAAGAGACAACATTCATTCACAATCATCAAAGATTATTCTCATGTATATACTTATACTCCTCTACAATTCTCACTTTAGGTTCTTTCCCAAAATAGTAAGTTTCCTTATATGGAAAGTTCCCTAACTTAGAAAGTTTCCTAAATTAGAAGGTTTCCTCAAAAGGTATGTTTCCTAAAATAGTAACTTCCCCAAAAGTACTATCTTCCTTATCAGAGTTATAAAGCCCAATCTATGTTAAGTACTATTTCTCCTAATAGTATTAACTTCTTTCCATAGTCTCCCATGTAAACCTAAACCGGAGCTCTGATTACCAACTGTAACACCCCGAATTTTGGAGTAAAATAATATCCTTTAAATAATAAAATCCGTCCTCAAACGCGGGAAAACAACGGTCTTAAACCATAATTCAAACATCAACGGCTAGTATCTCTAACCACCATTCAAAATAAACAACGGAAGCGAATTTAACTGTCTTTCAAAACTCCAACGGCTAGACATAACCAACATTTAAATAAACCTTCGTAAATAATCCATCCCGACTACTACTAAAAGACTTCTTAAAACTTCGTCATCAAGGGTCTTCGTGATCACCTTAACAACTCTTCTTTTGTCCTTCGAGACCATCTCCTATTTATATCCTGGAGAACAAATATTATGGAAGGGGTGAGCGAACAATGCTCAGTAAGTTCATACGGGATCTCTCCGGGTTCTAAGGAGAGATGACCGGAAGAACGAATAACAATAATATTTTCAAAGATACGCTTTCATTAAATATCAAGTTAACCGCTAAGATTCAACAGTTAACAATAACTTTTTTCAAAAGAAGTGTGGCATTTACTTCCAAGTCCGTCAATTCCAAGATAACGTCACCATTTCAGGTGCAATGCCTGATCAGGGCATTTAAGTAAGATTTATCATGATAATCAACTACTTCAATAAGTAGTGTAAAAGTCTAGTTCTTTTTCATTTCAACTAGATTAACCTACATAGTCCTTTTCATATCAGACTAAGCGAACGTCTATACCAAATTAAGATATAGCAAAGTTTCAACACGTTTATACCAAATTAAGATATAGCAAAGTTTCAACACGTCTATACCAAATTAAGATATAGCAAAGTTTCAACTTAGTGTTCGTAGGTACAAGAACACTATAACTAATTCAAAGATATGTTTTGGTACCCATTGATTTAGAACATGTCAAAGGGTAAGAGTCATTCAAAGACGTTCACAACTTTTAAGAATACAAATGTTACCGCCACTAGGTAACTACTCATGAAAGAATATAAAGGAATCCCACACTAAAGGATAGAGACAATCAAAAGCTAGGATCGTAATCCCTTACCTTAGCTTGCTTAAGTCCTTGCAAAGCCACTTGCACATATCTACAATCATGCAAAATATAACACTTTCTTAGGAACAAGAATTTACCTTTAATTCTCCGTCCCCACACTTTATTTTACTTTGTTAACCTATGAGTTAGTATTCTTTAACTCTTTTCTTGGTTAACCCATACCCTAATGAAGTTACCAAAACACCCTTAGGGTTTCTAATATCCATTCCCAATCTTCAATTTCAATTTCCCAAAATCACACACACTAATTTCATGTTCCAGCACACACAGAAATCTGGAATTACTATTTACACCCACCAATTCATAGTTTTAGGCTTTAAGGTGCACCCACCAACCCTAATACACACCCACACACACTCGGCACACACACACTGCACACACACACAGTCGACACATACACACACACATATACGCACACACACAATTACAAATACCCAATTCATAGACTTTAATCTAAAATCCCCAATTTACAAACCCTAGTTCATCTTTTTAGGGTTAGGGCTTCTAGTTCATCTCTATCAATGACTAGATTATGAATTTAAATAGAAGAATAAATCATAGAGGGTTGGATTTTACCTTAGTCCGACTCCCTTTCTCTTTCTCTTCTTCCTTCTCTTTTCTTTCTCCCTCTGCGCCTCCTCCCTCTCTCTGCTGCGTTCTCTGCCTCTCTCTCGCGTTTCTCTTACTCTTTGGGAGGAATAATTAGAGCTTTAGGGAATTAAGAGAGTATTTGTATTTTAGGGTTTTCCTAATTAGAAAAATGTTTCCTAAAATCCTTATTGGGTTGTAATTTACTTGAGCCCAAAGATTACACCAAATACAACTCTAATAAATATTGGGTCCAATTACAATAAAATAGTTTCCAAAATAAAAATATTGCTCACTTTTTGACCGGATGTTACAACTGATGACTTGTAAGGTTTGTAGAGTCGAAGAAGTGTGCATGCAAATATTACCTTGTAAGCATCTCTGCCTCTGTAAAGAATGTGAAAATAAGGTTAGCCTTTGTCCCTTATGCCAGTCCTCCAGGTATCTTGCCATGGAGGTCTATATGTAAAAAAAAAATTATAGTATCAAACTAATATGTTAGTGATATGTGAATTTTTCTTGCTTTATTTGATAGTTGATACCTATCTTGTTGTATTTTGCGGCTTTTCATCCTTTCTGAGTTCTTGCTGCTCTGTCTTACTTGTATATGAGTTATGCACGTTACGTTGGAGTAGTTCTCTTATTTGGTATGGTGTAAACTTAGTTCTATGATATGTTTACATCAATGTTTCCGCACTGTTTATTTCCTCTTAGGAGCAATGTGAGGTCTGGAATGAATAAAAGAGACATTCAGGTAAGAAACTAATGTTGGAGACGGGGTGCGAAAAAGATTCGGACAAAATAATGAACTCTGAAATTGGTATTGCATAACATCACGGTCCTCATTATGTGAAGTCTGGAATTAGTCGTTGCATGATTGGCGGGTGGAAGATTTTATTGTGGAGTTTGCAGTCGCTTATGTATCATGATCTCAAATGCTTACTAGGATTAAGCTAGAAGGTACTCACAAGAAATTAGGCCCTTGTTTGAAAAAGTGAGCAGTAGGGAGTGCTAAACGAAGAAAATTTAGCTAGGGCAGCTAGGCTAGCTAGTAATGAATACTCCCTCCGACCCAGTACAAGTGAGACTTCTTTCCCTTTTAGGCCGTCCCACTCAAAGTGAGACTGCCCAAAATGGAAATGTTTCGATCCCACTCATTCTCTCTCTTCATTATCCACCACTCAATTTATTCAACCAACACTACTATTTATCCACTCATTATCTCTCTTCATTTTCTACCACACATTTACTAATTTTTCTTAATTAGTGTGTAAACCCCTCTAGTCCTACTTATGTAGCCAAGGCAGATACTGTTTTGATCCAGCGAAAATATGTGACCCTGAAAAAAATGAATGCTTAACTACAAACATGGATTCATAGAGGATGCATTTAAGTGCCTACTTGAATTATGAAAAGCATGTTGGAAGACTGGGATTTCAATGTTAAGTTGTTTCTCCAAAGACTTAATTTGTTTTTTAATTAACAGTAGTCAAGAAGCAGCTATTCTGCAGAGTACACATTGAGCCTTGAGTCGAGCTGAGAAATGCAGCTTGGCTCAAATAAATACTACCAATTATAAAGTTATGATGGACCGTTATGTTTTCTTTTACACACTGTAGAAGCCTTGGGAAACAAGTTCTTAATGCATATTTGAACGAAAGAAGAGCCACAGATGCGGATGCTTTTTATCCAAGGGGTGAAGATTGATGAGCTTTATTCTAATCATGCCTTGGAAAATGATGACAAGTAGGAAAGTGAATATGCTTCTCCATGATTATTTACTACTCTAATCTAATCTATTGTTATATTGTGTTATTATTCCTCCTCCACTTCCACTTCCACTTCCACCTCCTACCTTTGTACACTAGCCGATCCCTGTCATTTCAATTATTTTCTTTTTCTGAATGTAACCCTTTTTCTTGTTCTTTTTCTCCATACAGTAAAAGATCCCGGCTCCAAATTTTACATACATAAAGGCTTACTCTTGGACTCTTGGCTACATGGTAAGGTTGCTCAAATCTGACTTGGTATCAAACTGCTTAAGCACAAATGGCCGTAATGTTGCATGCATTAGCTACATCTGTCGTAGTATTTGCACTCGTGCATTACTTTGTTGCGTATGTGTGTGTATGTGTATATATATATATATACGTTGGGGGTGATGAAAATGTAAAGTGATTATGGTGGAATGTCTTTTGGAATGTCTTTAACAATGACCCAAGCACTGTTCTTCCTTATTCTCTGAAAAGCTGTTTCCATTTCTTCTTTGCTGGTGTGGGGTAAAGAGGGCTTTTTTAAGGCTTAACTTCCACTTTGTTATAGCCTACTTTCACCAGGGGGATATTGTACATATGTGGATCTTTGTTCTGGAATCCAAACTAGGCATTTTCTATAGTCTCTGTCAAAGTTGCTTTCTCTTGGATTATAACATGTGTGTGTGTGTGTGTATGCTGTCATGCATTTGGGATTATAAGCTTAAAGGCTGACCAAAAATTCCCATTTACAAAAACTACTTTTATGTGAAGATATATCACAACTCAACTTTGACTTCCCCTTTTACTTTGTTACAGGTTAGTCCCCATCCTATAAAAATCTGAGCTGTTAACTTGTTTGTGTGCAAAATTCCTAATCTAGTTTCCGTTTAAGTCCTTGATATAGCAAATATTGCTAACGGGTTAATTTCATTCCAGTCCCCTAAGGTTTAGATTAATATCACCCCTTGAGGTTCATCTCACTTTTCCCCTTTTGTCAACTTTACGTAATATACTGACTACTTGAATTATTCCTACAAGATTAGACACTTAGAGATTTTGGGGCTAAAATAGTCTTTTTGTTTACGTAAATATGACAGAAGTGAGAAAGCAAGACAAACCCAAACCTCAAAGGGGTAGTGATATGTTTTCAAACTTCGAGGGTGAAGAGTGGAATTTACCCTATTATTAAAGGTGACGAACCGGCAGATTGAACTGGCTACCTTCGCGCAGAGGCGGACGCAAGAGTAATATACTAGGTGGCGGTGAACCACTAACAAAAATTGTTGTAGTGCAGTGGCATGCATTTTTGTTGTGGTGTGCGTGTTTGTTTAATATTAATATATTGACGCAGGTTCGATTCTCTCTACTGTTTTTAATTTGTGCACCCAGATTGTTTTCATCCGGGATCCGCCACTGCTTTCGGGTGTAAGTGGCATCACACTTGTGTGTTAGTGATGTTGGATGACATGATTGTAATTTGTGCATGTGTTATTGTGGAACTCTTTTATGGTGGAAATCTTGGTGTCTGGTCTGTGGTTACAAATCTTCTGAAATGAGCAGATTAATAGGAAAAAGAAAAAGGTATGATTATTTCTGATTTGACTGATGAGCTAAAAGTTGTTAAGTGGAAAATTAGGTTCACAACCAGTCCTTTGTACGGTTGTGAAAATCATGACTAAAAGTAAAAAAACTGAAATAATTTGGATCTAACAAAATCATACCAGCTAGGGCATGGAGGGAAAAAGATTGAAAATAATGCGAATGATTCAGCCATTATTCATAGCTTTCTCACAACCAATTTCGATAGTCGGGCCAGTTAATGGAATCGCCGATAATTATTAATCATTTCTTTTGATAAAAATTTATATCAGTTCCAATTTTTATGATGAAATAAATTGAACTTTGAAAAATGAAAATATATATGAAAAATTAATTATCCGCATAAATTGTCACCAGTAATTTGCATAATTAGGAGTTAGAACGTAGCTTTAAGAAGGTTTGTTTAGTGATGAATATGAGAGTAAACGCCTAACCGAAAAAATAAGTTATTGCATTATTGGGTGTTATAATTAAGGTAGCTTTAAAGAAGCTTTATGTTAGTAATGGACGTGAGAGAATGAGATGTGATATCTGCATGAAATGATGGAGAAGATGATCATGGAGGGACCCATCTAAATATGCAAATTGATCAATGATGATAATCGATTTCAATGGAATCCCTTGGATTGAGGAGAGAATGAGCAGCAGCTTTCCTTGATGTATGTGGATATGAGTGGTATTTTTTTTTTCAAGTTTATTAAAGTAAAAAAAAAAAAAAAATCTAATAAAAAATTATTAGTATTCGGATTGCCCGTCATTGAACTACATAGTGCAATTAGTGGGAACAATCATCTTTTGACATCCGTGATCAATAGGATTGTTGATTTAATTAATATAATCCGTTTAATTCTGAACTGCTTTGTAGTCATGACAACAAAAAATACAGATCCCATTTTTCAACCATGTTACAAAAAGAAGAGGAGAAGAAGCAAAAGAAGTTGTTGTGCATGTGAACCAACAACCTTTATGTTCCCCTCTTTCATCTAATTGAAGTTTTGCAAACCAAAATTTACCATTTATGTTCCTTTGACTTTTGGTGGCCATGCTTTTTTGGGGGCTAATGGTGCTTAGGTCTTATGTTATATCAGTATTATTATTATTGACAAAGTGAAATTCGTTGGGCTTGAAAGATACACTGATTTCATTTCATGTTATTTGAACAATTATTATGTATTGTTTTCCTTACTAAAACACCGTTGGTAAAAGTTGTATGGACCCTACTAACAAGTAATTAGATAGTGAAGTTTTAGTATTCTCACTATGACCAAAAAACTCTAGCTCAAACGGTATCGAGTGTTACCTTCCCATGCGGAGGTCACGAGTTCGAACCGTTAAAGAGATTTGTGTTAACCTTATTTATAGGCTCAGTTGTAGCCTTCATGACATTATGATTTAATATAGATGAAAAAATAGAACCCATTTTTTTTTTAAAACAATAGTATTCTCACTATGGATGAATATCCTTAAATAAACTGAAATCCTCCCCCAACCCCTCCCTCCCTTTTTTTTGTGTGGATGGATGTGAAGATGACCTTTTCAATGTATACAAAACATGAAACATGTACTATGTTATCCTATACTATATCTCTATACAAATTGCATGTTAGCGTAGTAGCAGTAGCATATAGTGCATTCTTCTAAAAAGCAACAAGAAAAGAAAGAAAGAGAAAAAGAAACAAAGATAATGGAAAAAAGAAACAAAGGAAGGAAAGAAAAAAGACAAGTCTTGTTGTTCTCTCCTTTTAATGCAATTCTCTAAAGTGGCTGTGTGTGTTTTAAATTGGGTTATCTTTAAAATTACTCCCCGTTGATAGCATCATTTGAGTTTTTTAAAATATTTTAATGCTACATTATAAGCTTTAAAAATTCAGTGATTTGAATATATAATTTTAAAAATAAAACTAAATTTTTAAGATAAATATAAAAAAATAATATTATTATTTTAGGATGGAGAGTAGTTGATAAAGAAGGAACAATGAAGCCATAAAGTCTTTAAATTAAACCCCCAATCTAACTTTGGTATTGAAAAAGAAAAGAAAAAAGAAAATTCCTTTTGGAGCTTTCCGTAGCTTATAAAGAGGAATGGAGGGAAGTTGCTTTCTTGTGTCTCTTAAAGGAGCTTTTGCATGCACACCAAAAACAAATCCAATAATATTCTATCAAACCCTATTCTATCATATACCTTGTCTTCCCGTCTAATCACTCTATTAATTCCCATCTCTTTTTTGTTTTCTTTACTTACTTCCTCCGTCCGAAATGATCTTCTCATTAGGGGTGAGCCAAAAATTTATGGAACCGGACCGGACCAAAGGAACCGGACCAGACCAACTAAAATCGGACCAGACCAGTACATATGATTTGGTTATGGTTCCAAAATATTATAGAACCAGTATATTGGTTCGGTCCTAGTTCGTGTTAAAATTATTTCCGGTTAGAACCGGACCGAACCAGTTGTGCATATATAATACTATATGGATTCTTTTTTCTATATATATATATATATATATATATATAGTCATGCTCATATGAGAACCCAATTACATGAGAACCATGAGAACCAAGAATAACTATTGGATTAGACACAAATCAAGGGTTTAGATTACCTTTTTTGTTTAAAAATTCGGTGGCATTCTTGTTATTAGGTTGACAGACAAAGGAAAGGGTAAAATACCAGGTGTGTTCCAGAATTTGCCACGTCATCACCCAAAATTTCCCTAAATTTTCAAAATTAAATATCTCATTAACTATAAATTGAAAAAATAATCCGAGAACACTGATTTTTTTGTCTCGACGAGACGAATCAAACTACATCCCTAAAGATAGGGTTTTGAAAAATATGCAAAATACTAAATAACTATTGTATCTTATACAGTGTTCATAACAATTCAGTTAGATACAGTAGGCAAACACCTATTGTATCCAACAGCAATGTTCATGCACATTGCTATTGGATACACTAGCTACTTCCCTATTGTATCCAATACAATGTTCATAACAATTCAGTTAGATACAATAGGCAAACACATATTGTATCCAACAGCAATGTTCATACATATTGCTATTGGATACATTAGCTACTTCCCTATTGTTTCCCTATTGTATTCAAGGGTAATATGTCAACAATGCTATTGGATACACTAGCTAAAATAGCTTTTGTATTCAAGTGGAATTGGTTGACCGATTTCACTTGGATACAATAGCTAAATGTATTCAAGTGGATTGTTCAACACAGATATTGGATACAGGAGCTGTTTAGCTATTGTATCCAAGTGGATTGTTGAACACATTTGATATTGGATACAAGAGTTGTTTACCTATTGTATCTAAGTGTATTTTTAAAATTTCATTGTTATTTAATATTTTGTTTCATAACCCTATCTTCAGGGATGTAGATTGAATCGTCTCGTCGAGACAAAAAAATCAGTGTTTTCGAGAAAAAAAAAATCGACTTCTAGATATTGAGATATTTTATTTTGAAATTTAAGGGAAATTATTGGTGATGACGTGGCATGCCTTTAATAGATGGTTCACATATGACGTTTAGCTTAGCTAATGAAATGAATGCCTAGCTCCATTTTTTACCTCATAGTTTAGATTAATTTCGAAAATGCCATTGCTTCTCATTCTTATTGTGTCTTAATCTCAACTATTCAACAATTTTAATCTAATGGTGGTTATTGGTTCTCATGGTTCTCACGATATTTAGGTTCTCATTTGAGTACATACATATATATATATATATATATATATATATATATATATATATATATATATATATATATATATATATATTATAGTAATAAAATTATATACTTACTTTTGTGAGTATAATTTTTCTAAGATCCATTTAAATTGCCTAATAAAAAGAGTCATGTAATTATTTGTAACTTTGTACCCAACCCTAGCACCAATGTCCTAAATCACCAAATCCAAGTCCTAAACTCCTAATCCTTAATCAGTTAATTTCCCTTTTCCCTTTTTATTTTTCATAATTCATATCATCTTTTCAGTTTACCCAAAGAATGAAACTTTGGTCTTCGACTCTTTAACTGCACCGCCCTCTCCCTCCCAAGTATTAAGTATTGGTTTATTTGAAAACAAATAAACTTCAAATGATTAGAACCGGACCAGACCAGACCAGTATAACTAGAACCAGTGGCGAGGCTAGGGCAAAGGGAAGGGGGTCATTCGACCCCCTTAAATTTTGAAATGTGTCAATTTTAGTACCTTCAAAATTTTAGAAAATGACATTTATTACAAAAAATGATGAATTTATTCATTTTGACCCCCTAAAATTTGAGAAAAAATTGCACTATTCGACCCCCTTGTATACTAAATTTGTAAACCTCAACAATAATACTTATCCCCAAGCAACCTTGACCCCCTTTTCGGAAAATACTAGCTTCGCCACTGACTAGAACTAATGTATTGGTTCTCATAAGTATTGGTTTGGTTCCGGTTCTAATTTCTCTAGAACCGAAGTATTGGTTCCGGTTCTGATTCTGTGATTTTTTGTCAAAAAATGGACCAGACCGGACTCCTACTTCTCATTTGCCATTTTTCATTGTCCCAAAAAGTTCTTCTCATTTCGAGAATTTAGGCTTAAATGTGCATAAAAACAACATAGCTAGTGAAACAAGTGTTCATATCCTTAGTAAATATTTTTTCTACATTATAATAAGTTTTCGCGCCCTTTGAGTTTTTACTAAATCCCACGACAACCATCGGAAGTGATGCACTATATTAGGCCACGTTGGTGTAGTATTGCTCTCGTAATGCCACGAAATTCGTGTTGGACTAGTTTTTAGATTTTAGATCCGTCTCAAAGTAAATGTCTCATTTGACTTGTCAGTGTTTTTAAGGAACGTACTTTACAAGTTTGTACATTATATGTGAAATAGTACAATTGCGCTAAATCTATTTCCTTATTTGGGAACGCGACATTAATTTTGGAGCGAACAAAATAAAAAAAAACAGACTTTAATCTTCAACTCTCTCTGATTTGGTCATCCTTACAGGCGTCTCGGCATCATAATGTTTGGCCTTTTTTCTCAACGATGACTGGATGCGAATTGCAGTGCATCATATATATATGTATATGTATATGTATACACATTTGGAGGTATTAATCCATGTCCAAAAGAGCATAATTTTTTGCTTGGTATATATATTGGACATGGAATTAACACCACCAGATCGGAATGGTAGATCTAAGTACATGTTATAGGATCAATTTATGATAGGTGGAATGTAGCTAGGTCATTCATTTTAGTTTGCAGCTTTTGGTTCTTCTTACTAGTAAAGTGGGCATTTTTGCTCAATAATTTCTTGATGGTGGGTCATACTTAAATGATTGGTTTTAGTAATTGCAGCTGTCGCTCGCCGGATATTTCAATGTAAACCCTAGGTAATCATGCTATAACAGCTTCCTCTTCTTCTTCTTCTTCTTTTTTCCCTCAGCAATTGGAGAATACTATCTGTAGTTAATACTCTCCCCGTCCAACGATAAATGTCGTATTTTTTCTGTTCCCCTCCAAAATACATGTCACCTTCTTAAATCAAGAACTAGTTTTCGTGCAATTTTACAATTGCACAAGCAAATATACAAACAACTAAATCACATTTCTTAAAATGTTGAAAAGTTAAATGCGACATTTATTATAGGACGAGGTCAAGTGAGTAATACCTTTTAAGTTAGTAGCCAAGTTGCTAAAACCTAACACTAGGATTTCAAAAAATTAAACTTGTGCCTTGTGATATTTGATGATAGAAAGTTGTTGCATTGAGTTATAATTACTCAATGATAAGAAGATGAGTTGGGAGTAGTTTATTATTCCAAGAAAATGATTATTTTTTCTAGTATTTTAATTTTAAATTTTCCCACTTAAGGTAAAACAAAAGATTGTAGAGTGGTAGAACATCTTTTGATGGGGTAATATAATATTACTGGCAGTTAAAGATTCTCTGGAAATTGAGTTCCCAATTACAATGGGTTTGGTTCTCCAGAGTTTCCATGAGCGACAGACATCTTTGAATTTGGATCCATAAAAACTCTCTTTATTCGAGCCTTCAGAATCTCACCTCTCTCACAAATATATATATATATATATATATATATATATGTGTGTGTGTGTGTGTGTGTGTGTGTGTGTGTGTGTGAAAATTCAAATCCTAATCTTTCAACTATATTCTCATCCAACCCTAATCTATCTCTATGTTGATAATCGTCTCAAACCTTGAGGTTGATGAAATGAGCATCACTGAAGCTCAAGTGTATATATAGAGCAATATACACGTTGTAAAGTGTAATTTTGGTCGAAAAGTCACAGCACGGAAGGGGAGAAACATAATCTTAATTAACCCATTGAGGTCATTTAATTTGATAGGTAAAAATGTCATTTTACTATTTTGGATCTCTTTTTTTTTCCTTTAATTTTGGATTTTCTTATTACGTCTGTAGGGTTTTGAATTATTTAATAAGCCTTGTGACCATAGTTTTAAATTTTTAAATCAAATTAAATTATACTCTCGCTCTTTCCCTAAATAAATGCCTATTTAAAAAAAAAATTGTCCCAAATTGTCTTTTTAGTAAAAACTTTATACCTTAGATTTTTTTTACCAATTTTTTTCACTATTCTCTTATACTTGAAAAACTAAATATTTGGAAAGAAGGGTACGAGAATATATATGATTTTTTTCTACTAAATTGTATAAAAATAGTGATTTTCAGAATAACCCTTAAAATGGAATTTTGACATTCATTTAAGACCAAAGTATTATTTTGAAATTAATTGTTTTAGTTTTTTGGTTCAGTCATTCTCTCATGCGTTTCAAGCCTCATGTTACACCTCCTTTGGGATCCAAGAAATAAAAATTGCAAGACACATTGTTCGTCCTAAAATATAGTCCCATTTACTTTCTTAGTTTATGCAAAAAGCAAAAAAATCTAATTTTCAAACTAAGGATTTAATTTTAGCATATGTGAAAAACTAGTAAAAAACGCGTTTTACCCTAATCTTAGAGTAAAATGTGTTTTTTAAATGAGGCGGTGGCATTTTTGTAAATACTGGGAAGTATCGTAAGTGTCAGTGTTAGGAAATGTCAGACATGTGACACTGGCACTTATTAACACTACCACTGACACTTTCTATAATTGTCAGTGACAATTTTTATAAGTGCCAGTATGCATGGCTGGCAATTATTAGTACTAACACTGGCAATTGTAAAGTGCCAGTGCAGTGTATATAGGCGGTGGCATTTTTGTAAATACTGGGAAGTATCGTAAGTGCCAGTGTTAGTGTTAGGAAGTGTCAGACATGTTACACTGGCACTTATTAACACTACCACTGACACTTTTTATAACTGCCGGTGGCAATTTTTATAAGTGCCAGTATACATGGATGGCAATTATTAGTACTAACATTGGCACTTGTAAAGTGCCGGTGCAGTGTACTCCCTCTGTCCCAGCTCACTTGACACCTTTTGACCAAAATTGGTCAACTTAAGGTCGGTTTGACCAACACTTTATAAAAATATTTATGATTCGAATAAAAATTAAAAAAAAAATGTAAAATGATCACCATTAAAAATCCTCTCAATAACAATTTTTAAATTTTTTTTTGAACATAAATATTTTTATAAAGTGTTGGTCAAAACGACCCTAAGTTGACCAGTTTTAATCAAAATGTGTCAAGTGAGCTGGGACGGAGGGAGTATATAAAATGTCAGTCAAGTGACTGGCACTTTGCGATACTAACACTGGCGCTTCGGAAAAACACGTTTTTTCCTTATCTTAAGGAAAAACGCGTTTTTTGTAAGACTCACTTTTAGTATAGTTGAAAAAAAAGAAGTAAAAACATAATATTAGAAATTGATTTGTTAATTATTTGGCGTCCGAGTGATAATAAGATAAGAATAATCCAATGCAATATGTATTGTTCCAACTTGCAAATGCCTATTATAATGTGAATAACGTTTGAATTGATAAAAATAAATTTACTAACGTTATACTCCCTCTGTTCCAGAAAGATAGTTTTCTTTTAACTTTTTATGGTCAACAAAAATGAACTTTGAGCAACCATTAGTGACGATCTAATCATTAAGGTGAAATTCTAAAATTTGTAATTGATAAATCACAATAACAATTTTTAGAATTTTATGTTTGGTCAAAGTTTATATTTGTTGATCATAAAAAAATCAAAATGAAACTATCTTTTTTGGGACAAAGGGATTATGAAAATGAAGACTCATCAAAATTAATGAAATATTTAAACCTAGTATAATGAAAGAGAATCGAAGCATAATGCAGGCATTAATGAAAGAGGCGTGGAAAAGGGAGGAGGGGGGTGAAATTAGCAAGAGTCACAGAAATTGCACATCTTTCTCCTTTACTCTCTCGGCTCCTCCTGCATATACTGGAGAATATTATTATGGAACAAATTTTTTTATTTGTTTGTTTGTTATATATTCTCATAAACATATAAAATGACTAAAAAAAAAAAGAAAGAAATATATAGAAGAAGGTGGAAGCATGCAGTAGTGTCTGTATATGTATACTCCCTCTGTCCCGCCCGATTTAAGATTCTTGGTCAAGCAATTTATGCTTTAACCAACAATTTGAACAAAAACAATTATCTTGATGAAAATCTAAAAATAGTTATTTAGTTTAGACAAAATCTCATATGCATCCGCCGCACATGGTGCGACAACCTTGGATTGTTCCGCTGCTTCTCGCAGCCACTTGTTGCGCTACAGCCGACCGTTGGATCCAGTCCTCCCTCTTCCCAGATCGCGACACGTATCTTCCTTTAAAAAAAAAAAAAAACCCCAATAACTTAAAAATGCTATATCTTGAGATTTATAACTCAGGAAAAAAAATTAATACCGTTGTGTTCGACTCGACGAGACGAATAAAACTACATAGGTCATGATATGGTTTATTTTTTTTAAAAAAACATAGTTTTTTACACACAAAAAGTTTGAGTTGCTTGTCAGCTGAATGTTTTTCCAGTAAAAGTAACAGTTTCATATTCAAAAAGTAACACTTTTTACAGTCAAATGTAACAGCAATTTTACAAAAAAAAAAAAATAAATTGTTTTGATAGTTTTTGTGGTTAAAAAAAAGTAATATTTGAAGTGTAACAAAGTGAATATATGATTATAATTTTTTATATAGATAAATGTAACATTTTTATTCAGTAAATGTTACTTTTCTTCTTTAAAAAAAGAGTAAAAATTCATATATATAATCGGGTTTGCATTTCAATTGTTACTTTCTCAATAAAAATTTGTTACATTTTCAGATATAATGTTACATTTAAGAATATAATCTGTTACAATTCAGGAAAAAAAATATTACATTCATTTTTTATAAAATATAACATTAGTTTAGTTTGTTAATCTTAAGTTAATTTTGGAAAAAAAATTGTTACATTTGAAAAAAAGAGTGTTACATTCTTTTATAAAAAGTGTGACATTAGTTTAGTTGTCAATCTTTATGTTATCTTAATCTATTGCAGCAAAATTGTGGTACATTTTAAAAAAAGGTGTTACATTTGAAAAAAAAAATGTTACATTTGAAAAAATGAGTATTACATTCCTTTATAAAAAGCGTGACATTAGTTTAATTGTCAATCTTTATTTTATCTTTAATCTATTTGCAGCAAAATTGTGGTACATTTTGAAAAAAAAAGTGTTACATTTGAAAAGAAAAAAATGTTACATTTCGTTATAATAAGTGTTACTTTTGTTGGGAGGAAAAAAAGGCTGGGGGTGGCAAAAAAAAAAAAAAAAAAAAAAAAAAGAGGAAGGTCGGCTCCTGTCGCACGGTGCAACCGCCGCACAGGAGACCTCCTCTTTAGTTTATTATTAATCGTGATACAATAATAAGTTTTAAATTTTTATTGACTAATTCTTGGGTGCAACGGATGCATGGGCGTGCGACGGGCTGCTCCATGGGCCGAACCCACCCGACCACCTCGCCCACCCGCCCTCCAGCCTCTCCTCCATTCCCAGGGCGACACGTGTCTTTTTATAAAAAAAAAACTCTAATAACTTTAAAATGCTATATCTTAATATTTATAACTAAGATTTTTTTTAAAAAAAAATACCGTTGTGTTCCTCTCGACGAGACGAATAAAACTAGATAGGTCATTATATGGTTTGATTTTTAAAAAAAAAAAAAAAAAATTTACACACAAAAAGTTTGAGCTGCTCGTCAGCTGAGATGTAACACTCTGTTCTGATAAAAGTAACAGTTTCATGTTAAAAAAATAACACTTTTTACAGTCAAATGTAATAGCAATTTTACAAGAAAAATTAAATTGTTTGATAGTTTTTGTGGTTAAAAAAAATAATATTTGAAGTGTAACAAAGTGAATATATATATGATTATAATTTTTTATATAGATGAATGTAACTATTTTTTTAGTAAATGTTACTTTTCTTCTTTAAAAAAAGAGTAAGAATTCATATATATAATTGGGTTTGCATTTAAATTGTTACTTTCTCAATTAAAAATTGTTACATTTCAGATATAATGTTACATTTAAGAATATAAATTGTTACAATTGAGAAAAAAAAATATTACTTTCATTTCTTATAAAATGTAACATTAGTTTAGTTTGTCAATCTTATGTTAATGTTTGGAAAAAAAAAGTGTTACATTTGAAAAAAAAGAGTATTACATTCCTTTCTAATAAGTGTGATATTCGTTTAGTTGTCAATCTTTATGTTATCTTTAATATATTGCAACAAAATTATGGTACATTTTGAAAGAAAAAAGTGTTACATTATAATAAGTGTTACTTTTGTTGGGAGGAAAAAAGTTGGGGTGGCAAAAAAAAAAAATCATTTTTATTAGCATCGTTATATTTCTTCAAATATTCGGTTAAGGTATAAATTGTTTGACCACGAATCCTTAGTCGAGTGGGACGGAGGGAGTATATATGTATGTATAGAAAGAAGTAGACAGACAAAAAATCGAGTTCAGATCTCCTGTACCACTTTTGTGTGTCACTTCATGTACCACTTGTAATCCAACCATTCACATGTTTGCATAATATTACAATAATCCCAATTTTAATAACTGTAAGCCATTAGATTACTTGTGACACATGAAATGGTACACGAAAATAGCACAGAGGTTTTGGACTCCAAAAAATCCAACCCATTAATATCATCTTCCCACTTTCCTCGTGGCTTCCATATCTCTCTTATTCTTGATTCTACTACTCTTCTTCACACTCACTACCTGATTAGTATAAATCTCAATCCCCTCGTGACCCTTCCATCCTTCTCTCTCTCTCTCTCTCCTCTCTCTCTCTCTCTCTCTCTCTCTCTCTTTCTATATATATATATATTTATATTTGTATTTATATTTATATATGTATATTACATGGGTGTGTGTATCTTTCATGAAGGTACCATTGCACTCAGTTTGCTGCGTACCCTCAGCTTAATTATTCGAATTTCTTATTTAACCATCTCACTTCCAATAAAAGTAGTAAGGTAGTAGCTAGTGGTAATTTTTCACGACAGAACTACTTTAATTTTTTTGGTCACATAATTAAAAGGGTAATACTATATACAAGGGACACATTTTACAAGGCATGGACAAATGACTAAAATGCCCTTATATATATACTAAAAAAAAAAAAAAAAATCCCTCCTTCCCATTCAAACGTATCAGTCCTCTTCTCTCTCTCTCAAAAACCAACGGCGAACCCTTCTCTCTCTCGACGAACCCGGCGACCACCACAACACCACCACCGGAAATGAAGACAAACCTCCCTCTCACCGGTGGAAAGTCCGCCTCTTCTACCGCCGGTCCAAAAGTAATATAATCTCTTTTTAACCTAAAATTTAAATTTGAAAACCCAACAACAATTTTATGCCTAAAACCGATTATATAACTGTTAAATGTTGTGTAAACCTTTCCAAAATGGTTCTAATTGTGATTTGGTCACACAAATTTGGGTTTTTTGTTTGAATTGGTTACGAATTTGTGGGTGTATAATCTGGACATGTCGGGGTGTGTTTCGTATGAACACACACGAGATACTTGGCCACATTTCGTGTATTAGCACACGAAATGTAAACTGATGAATCAGTTTACATTTCGTGTGCCAATACACGAAATGTAGGTGAGCATTTCGTGTTTAAGCACACGATATACTTTCCACATTTCGTATATTAGAACACGAAATGTAAACTGATTCATCAGTTTACATTTCGTGTGCTAATACACGAAATGTGGACAGGTATCTCGTGTGATTAAACACGAAATGCTCACCAACATTTCGTGTATTAGCACACGAAATGCATACTGATTCTTGAAAAACCTGAAATGTTGCTTATTTATTGTCTCTTATTTAATTTTTTGTAGGGACGTAAACCTGCGACTGCCTCTAATAGAAAGAGGAAGGCCGATGAGGCAGCTGCAGCTAGAGAAGATGCACGTACCAAAAGGAGGCACGACAAGAATGTCGTGATTGAGCGCGTTGAGGAGGATGAGACGGATAGTGAGGAGGATTTAGAGCGTAGATATTCTAGGACGGGCTTAGAGGGGTCAGAGGAGGAGTCATCTTCTGGTACTCGTTCCGGAGGTGGGGCACACGGATCTGGTGATGATGAGGAGGAGGAGGAGGAGGTGGAGGAGAGTTCAGCTTTGAGGCCTCGCAAGAGGCGGGTGGCTAGAGGGGAGGCACGGGCCAGAAAGGGAAAGGGGCTAAGGATGAACAGTGGCAGCTTAAGAGTAACCCCGGTGGCGGCCCGGAGGAGGTTGATTTGTTATACGGGTTTGGTCATCACCGAGCCCGTAAGATATGGGAGAACGCCACTTGTGAGCCGGTGTTGAAGCGCCAAACGAGGCAGCAGATTCTAGATAAGTAAGTATATGATTTGTTTATTAAATAGCTTTATTATTTGTTGTTATTGTTTTAAACCTCCTCTGTTCCAGAAAAACAGTCCCATTTTGACTTTTTGTTAAAAAAAAAATCAAAATGGGACTGTTTTTCTGAAACAGAGGGAGTATTAATTATAATGTTTTGTTTGGAATCAACAGGTTCTCGCCTGCTTCTTTACCGGAGGATGATAGAGCTTGGTGGGCTCGTGTTCAGGGTACCGGCCTCCATTACCTACATGATGCTACCATTCGCCGGCCTAGCATGGCGCTCCTAACGGCGTTTGTGGAACGGTGGTCTCCCGAGACTAATACCTTCCACATGCCGTGGGGGGAGATGACGATCACTATGCATGACGTCACTCATATCCTAGGTATATTCTTGTTTGTTGTCTATTTTTTATAAATTACATAAATTTTATCAATTTCATAAATTTTATCAATTTCATAAATTTTATCAATTTTATTAATTATTTCATTTTCAATTTGTAGGTATCAGCTGTTCAGGTGGCCCTGTTACGAAGGCGGTTCCAGAGCCTAACGTAGCCGGTATTAGGGAACGCCTTGATACATGTCGGAATGGGCACGACGTACTCTTTAGATGGCCTCCGCCGGTCCTTTGAGACCCCTTCCGACATGACTGACGATGAGCGCGCTTCCACGTACATCATGTTCCTCCTCGGCTCCACGCTGTTCGTGGACAAGACTCAGGATAAGATGCCCTCAGAATACCTTTCATTGTGCGTGGATATTGACAGAGTGGGGGCTCTATCTTGGGGGACAGCTGCGTTGGTATATCTATACCGGGAGTTGGGGAAGGCATCTAGATATGGATGCAAGCAGATCGGTGGTTGTTTGAGTCTTTTAGAGGTAATATTTAACAATCATTTAATAATTGCAACATGTATTTATGGTTATAACATTGTTAACTTATTTATTTCATACATTTGCAGGCCTGGATATACGAGAACCTTCCGGTTTTCCGGAGAGATATTGACCCGTTATGGACGAAGGGCCAGCCGAGGGCTCGTAGATGGGTACGTACTGATACGGCCGGAAGGGATATGCCCCATCTATTGAAGTTCCGGTATACCCTGGAAACGATGACGGTTGATAGGGTGAGTTAGTTATATTTAAAGTTTTACAAATTGTTATAATTTATTATTTCTGTTGACGGTGTCTAACAAATTCATTTTTAGGTTTGTTGGACTCCCTACGGTACCACCCCAGAGGCGCTTTTGCCGGTCTCATACTTCCGTGGGGTTATACGCTTCCAGGATATCACGGAAGCGTATATGCCTGACCGTGTTACACGGCAGTTTGGGATCCAGCAGAAAATCCCCAGAGACCCCATATCTTGCGGCCGAGATTGTTCATTGATGGCTGGTCAAAAGGGGTACAATAAGTCTTATGGAACGCGTGATGATATATGGGAGGATTGGTTAGAGGACGGCTTGGGGGTTTTCGATCCAGTGCGTAGATGGGGGCCGTCCGTGAGCGCATCTGATCCTATTACTTCCACGTATATGCAGTGGTTCCTGGCTAGGACTCATGTTCGGATTACTAATCCGATTCATGACGGCCTAGTTAACGTTCCACCTCCGCCTAGGGTTGTAGAGGCTCGAGATAGACTGCTTGCGATGCTCACGGATGACAGGATACCTGCGGATGTCATAGATGAGATTAGACGGGTGCACGAGCTATTAGGAGGTCCCCATTAGGTTTATGTTTTAAATTTCTGGTTTGTAAGACATGTATTTCATACATTTGGTAGTTTGACACTTTGGGATACATTGATTGATTTTAAATTTCTGGTTTGTAAACTTTTGATGTTTGACACTTTGGGATATGTTTCACTTTAAATTTCTGGTTTGTAAACTTTTGATGTTTGACACTTTGGGATATGTTTCAGTTTAAATTTCTGGTTTGTAAACTTTTGATGTTTGACACTTTGGGATATGTTTCAGTTTAAATTTCTGGTTTGTAATTCTGTGATGTTTGACACTTTGGGATATGTTTCAGTTTAAATTTCCGGTTTGTAATTCTGGTTTCTGGGTATGTTTCTGTTTCTGATAATTGTCTGTTTTTTTTTTCAGTACAGAGACCATGTCGTGTGCTTATACACGAGATGGTGTGACTCATCTCGTATATATACACACGACATGTTTTCTTTCCTCTCGTATGAACACACACGAGATACATTACTGGGTAATTAGTGTATTTCGTGTAATGTTCATACGACATAAATGAAACAAGTCGTGTATATTTATACGAGTTATGATATACCATCTCGTGTATAAGCACACAAGATGGTCTCTGTACTGAAAAAAAAAACAGACACTGAAACAAACAAACTGAAACAAACAAACTGATGTATCCATACATCAAAACTATAATTTAAGTACTACATCAAGTGATCCAATTTTAATATACTATATCCGTCCCAAAAAACAGTCATACAAAAACCAAGTATGCATAATTCAAAAATCAATACACTATACACTATGGCCTATTTCCTGCAATTCGTGCTTCGTTCGCCGTAATTGAGAGTCGGTTGAATGTTTCTATCCGAGTTCTGTATGGCATGAATAGGTTACTTGCGCTTGGATCACGTCGATCCTCCCAATATAGTGCTAATGATGGTATCGAGTAATCACTATCGGACATGTGCAGCTGCAAAAGTAATTAAATAGTCAAATATAACAAATTTAAAAAAGATATTTAAATATAACGAATGTAAACAAGATAGTTAAATATAACGAATTGAAGTATCATACCAATATAAAATGGTTTCCCACATGTCCCAACACAAGTGTGTCTGTGGGTGGTCCTGTTCCTTGTGGTACAGTCACTGGTAGACATGTGAAGCCAGCGGTTTGCGAGTACGAGACAAACACCACATTATACACCGTGGCAATGATGTGCCCTATCTCTTGGAGTGTCAACCAATAATATTCCGAACAAGGTGAGGTATAGTGAGCAATGCGACTATAGATCTCGTCCATATCTCTCCAAGGCATAACTCTCTCATAAAGCGTGCGGCGATGAAACAGCTCCTTGGCACAATCTGAGCGCACTCTTTGCCACATCTCCTCAGTTCCGTATATTTGCGCTGCTACTGCTCTATATCCACAATTTCCATCACCCATCACATCTGTGAAGCCATCAATAAATGGGACAATGATAGGTGTAATCAACATCATATACCCAAAAGTATGTAGTTCATTGACTTGTCCATTTCCACGACCCCGTCCCCGTCCCCGACCTCGACCTCGACCTCTACCTCTCCCACGACCTGAACCAGCTAGTGGTGGAAGAGATGTAGGAGTAGTAGGGCTAGATGGTGTAGTGTTTGAAGCTGATTCCGGATTGGGTGACTCCCGCGACCTCAAACCTGATTGGGTTGATGCAATAAATGAAGATCTAGACCTGCTGCTAGTGGAGGGTGGTGTAGTGGGGACTCCAAAATGTCTGTCGGTACGCTCCCAATCTGACAGTACTCTACAAGTGGTGGTCCGGGGTTTATTTGCCTTTGAAATATGATCCGGCTCATAAGCATCTCCGGTTTGTGGATGTAGCCCTTCATTTATCGTTTGGAATAACCTTCTCTTTACCGGTGCAGGTGCGTTCTGCAGTTCATTCAACACAGCTTCAAAATCAGGCCCAGTTGGACAGTATTCTAGTTCAATGTCCAACTTCTTCCAGAAAGCATGAATCGAGGACAACTCTATCCGGCCCCCAGACTTTTGTATGCATGAAATCTCGTGACTACATGGAAGTCCATGTGTTCGCCTCAAGTAACACCCACAAACTGAAGCATCCATGACATTACCCCACAACGACTCTGCTCTTCTTTGATGATGTCCAAGGCTGCCTTTGACACTCGCCCCAATATGTCGTGATACAGATCACATGTCTTCATATCATTTGGAATTCTGCTCTTTGATTGCTCCATAGTAGCTTTGATTGTTGTTATTTGGATTTCCATAATCTCATAAGCCTTTTTGAACAATGTGTCAAAAGTAGAAGAAGCAGTCCCCAAGGCCTTCTTCAACCTGTTATGCTCACTCTCAGCCCTGTTCGTGGTGTGGGTTCCGAAGTGTAGTAACTGATCTGTGTGCATGGACAAAATACTCGTAGAGTATGGACCAATCCATGTCTCCCGGAGGTAGGTCAATAAATCAGGATAAGAGCTGTAATGATCGCAAAACAATTGCCAACGGGTGTCCCACTCTGAGCGAGTAGCGGCTGATATTGCATAATTGAATCTCTTCATGAATGATAGTGCGAACTCCGGGCTACTAGTTTTACCCAACGCCCTCTTTCTAACATTGACTTCGATATGCCTTCGACACAAATGGTGTGCGGTCTCGGGAAATACCATTTGGACAGCATTAATGAAAGCCAAGTCACGATCAGTTAAGAAAACTGTTGGCATGTGGGGAGTATGAAAAAGACTTTGCAAATTCTTGAGTGCCCACGTGTAATTCTCAGTCTTCTCATTTTGGAGGAACGCATATGCAATTGTGAAATTCTTCCCCGTTGAAGTAAATCCTATAATCTCAAGGAATGCCATTCCATAGCAGTTGGTGTTGTAAGTGCAGTCACCTTGTACTACATATGGAAAACAGTTAATAATATCCGATGCTCGTGGGTGAGAGAAGAATATGTCACCGATCATGTCCCTCTCATCGGCTTTCCTCATGAAGACGATATATTGCTTATCCTCGAGTAATTTTATGAATTGTTGAAGAGAGGATCTTCCTTGTCGTTCTTGTGACTTGCATTTTGTGAGGGCATTGTGGACGTGTTTCGGAGTACTCACGTTCTTCTCATCCTTCCTCTTTAACATTGTTAGAATGTTATTTGGACGCACCGAAGACTGACTTGCGCTACACACCTCCTCATATTCAGAACTTGTCAATTTACCCAACGGATGACCTTCGGGATACGTTGGAAAGTCATGATTATGAGAACCATTCTTCACAATGTAACCCCATAACCCATCACCCCTTTCTTTGGCCCGGATTTCAAAATTACACCCAATCTTCTTCGTACTAGTCAACCTCACATCCTTAGTTTTTCCGGACCTGTACTTGCCACCAAAATGGCATACAATCTTCGCGTAGCCTAGTATCTTGCCACTTGTCTTCCTCGAATCTCCTATAGAAAGGGTTATATTTTGACGGGCCGCGATATCCCGTACGTGTTTAACAAGCTCATCCCTATTTGAAAATAATAGGGATGTATCGAATTGATCACTGACATCCGGTCCCTACAAATTGTATTATCATCAATTAGAAAATTGCAAAATAAACAACAGGCTGAATGACATTTCGTGTAGTAATACACGACATATTAAGAACTATGTCGTGTACTTATATACGAGTTGGTTCTGCATATCTCGTGTACATATACACGACCTAGTAAATTACCACTCGTGTATTAGTACACGACATATCACGATATCAGAATTTAAAAATCCAATCTTGAAAAACAATTCAGTTTCAATATTGGATTTTTATTGTGATTTTGATCATAACACCAAATATAACTTTAAGAACTTACTTCATTGCAGCTTGGAATTTGATTTTGATGTGGAGAATTTGGTGGCAAACCTTCTTCTTCAAAAATAAAATCCACAAGATCAAGATTAATGTGATCATAAAGACTTGGAGAATGTTGTGGAGAATCCATAATATGGTGTTAGATAATGATAATAATGTGTATAGATTGATGGGTGTTAAGAATGGTTGTTGTGAAAGTGTATATCAATGGTGCTGCATGGGTGTTAACCAACCGGCGGTCTGTAATGCGTGTTAATGGCCGTTACAGGTAGGGTTTATGGGGGTTTAAGTGTTCTGTTCTGGGTGTATCTCGTGTGATTAAACACGAGATAATATGGTACAAGTCGCATAAATTACATACGAAATGTTTTTTTTTCTGGTAATAATCTCGTATGAACAATACACGAGATATACTCTATCAAGTCGTGTAGTGTTCATACGAGATGTTCAAACATAGGTCGTGTATTCACACACGAAACAACTTATGAAAAAGAGAAATTTAATTATAAATAAATGTGGTAGGTTATATGATATTGTATGATGTTGCTTCATTCATATATGTAATCATTGTTTGTTTTCCACATTATTATAAGAATAAACATATAATCTTGATTAACAAATATGATAATTTCAAATATATAATCTTGAGCGAGTGGCATTCCTCTAATGTACAACTTGTCATTAACCTCGTTTGGCAAATCATCGAAACAACTTAACTCGTTATATAACATGTTTAATTAACTCATTATATATAATCTTGATTAGAAATATAACACCATAATTCATTAATTTAACCTAGTATATGCACATCATAACACGTCTGTGAGTTGATAAATAAAGTGGTATCACTTTTAACTAATAAATGTGATAGGTTATTTATGATATTGTATGATGAATTATAACATGTTTAATTACCTCTTTAAATATAATCTTGATTAGAAATATAACACCACAATCATTTGTTTGGGGTTTATAAATAAAATGGTATCACTTAAATGTGATAGGTTATATGATATTGTATGATCCAATATGACATTTATTACTTGTCATGTCTAAGTGTACAAATTTTGCTCAATTAACAACACAATTTAATAATTTATCATAGCATATGCGTATCATTAACATCGTGTTGCAAATCATCGAAGAACACCTTCATTTTGATATGTCGTATGGATATACACGAGATTATGATATCATATCGTGTGGTTTTGTACGACCTTAATGACATAGTAAATTTAAATTTCGTATAAGTTCATACGACTTAATATTTTACACAATTGGTCTATGTCGTGTAAAAGTACACGACATGAAGGCTTCCTGTCGTCCTTTCGCACACGACACGCGAAGGGTAGTTTTGCCATTATTGGTGCCTTGTATGTAATATGCCTTGTATATAGAATTTACCTAATTAAAAGCACAAATTATTTAAGAGTACATCTTTGTCATGTTTTTATCTTTGTCTACAAGGAGTGGCTCAGTGCTAGAGCCAAACTTCACAATGTGTAAGGTTTCGGGTTCGATCCCTTCTCATGCCTCTTAAGACATCATTATTATAAGGGGGTAAGTGGGGAACCACTATCGATCCTCTTTTAAAAAAGTCATGTTTTTATCAAATTACTTTGTACTCCCTCCGTCTCTATTTACCTTACAAAAATGAGGCTTTGCACAAAAATTAAGAAAATGATTGTAAAGTTGATGTGTTGTGAGTGTAGATAGTTGAGTGGGAGAGAGGAAGTGGGTAGAGAAAGTAAGTGGATAGTTGTTGTGAGTATGACAAGTGGGTCCCACTATTTAAAAAATGTTTAAAAGTTTCTTTTTTGGGATTTCGTAATGTAAATAGGAACACCCAAAATGGCAATTTTTTAAAGTAAATAGGGACGGAGGGAGTATGTCTTTTTAAAGTAAAATTGTTTGCGAGAAATATACTGCTCTAGTACTTGATTAAAATATTAAATAGCCACTCTAATTCTAGGCTTGTAGCCAGATTAATTAAATTTTCTCCGTTTTAAAATGATAGTCTTATTTGGTATTTTAAAATTTTATTATATTTTAAAATACAGTGATTTTAAATAATTATTATTTATTTTAAAAAAAAATAATTTTTTGGCACAAATAATAAAAAACTTTTACTCCCTCCGTTCCATTTGAAATTCCAAAAGTTGCTATTTTTGGTGTTTCACAAAAATTACAAAATCCAAAAGTAGAAAGCTTTTAATAATTTTCAATTAGTGGGACCCGCTTGTCATTCTCACATCAACTAACCCACTTAGACTACCTACAACGGGGTGGAATTTGGTGTATGAAATGGAGGGGGGTGGTATGAAACCATTGGAGAGGGTGTGGAAAATGGAGTTTGGAATTTGGGGTTTGGAAAATTTGATATGGGTTGAAAGTTTAAAAAAAGCTGGCGCAAAGACACGTGGCGGAGCGGGATTGGGCGGGCGTCAGGCGCGTGTACCACACGGCCCGACAGGGCGCGTGTGGTACAGTGCAGACGTGTTTTTTTTTCTTTGTTTGCCACGTTGCTGGCTCTCATTGGTCCGTTTGATTTTCGGATTAATTTTTTATCTCAATTCTTTGAGCCGAATTATCACCTAGTAAAATAATTTATTTATTTTTTGGCCAAAATTCAGCATTTTTTTCCCTATAAAATGATGCAAGTTTCATTAGATTTGGACACAAAAAAAAAAAAAAAAAAAAAAAAACCTCTCTTTTCTTAATTATCCTTCTCCATTTTCACCACTCAAAAATTCCCAAAAAATTTCACCATTCAACTACAATCCTAATGATTTTAACTTAGAGAACCGATCTTCCAACCAACCCCGTCCCCAAAATGTTTCGAATCCTTTTTTTCCACCAAATTTTATGCCTTCAGCTTTACAAAATTGGAATTCATATCCTTATCCTATGCAATTTCAACCACCTCAGCCCCATTATTATCCTAATAATCCTTACATGCCAAGGATGAGAAATGAAATTTCTAGAAATTCTGAACCATTAGAATTTCCAGAATTTTCAAAACAACTGGGTGAGGGTAGCATTAACGCACCTATGGAAGATACTCCTCCTGAAGAATGTCCTAGAGGTGATAAGGGAACCACGAGTGTTATTCTTGAAGCAGTTGCCACTCATGATTTATGGATCTGGCATTCCTTTTTCGGATGTCCGGGCACATTGAACGATATAAATGTGCTCGACCGATCGCCATTGTTCGATGATGTTGAGCAAGGAAAAGCTCCACGGTTTAATTTCTATGTGAATCAACGTCAATATAATATGGCATATTATCTTGCTGACGGTATATACCCCTCTTATCCGACTTTCGTCAAATCAGTTAGACTTCCTCAAAGTGAAGAAGATAAGCTATTTGTAAAAGTTCAGGAGGGATGTCGAAAGGATATAGAACGTGCATTTGGAGTTCTCCAAGCTCGATTTAAAATCATTCGAGAACCAGCTCGAATGTGAGAGATAGACGACTTGACTATCATCATGAGGTCATGTATCATATTACATAATATGATTGTTGAGGATGAACGACATACTTATTCTCAAAATTGGAAAGACTTTCAACCCGAGGCAAGAGGGTCTACTTCACAACAACCGAAAGCAAGTGGGCCTAGTACACAACAACTATTCTCGACTGAGGTACTACCTGCATTTGCAGAGCATGTGCGTACTAGATCGGAAATGCTTGATTCAAGAGTTCATCAACAATTGCAGAAGGATCTAGTCAAGCACATATGGGCAAAGTTCGGAAACCATGTGTGATTTAATAATTTTATTGTCTTTCATTAATTGTGTCGCGAGCTAAGTGTATTGTAACTTTTCTTATTTTGAATAATAATTATCGTCATTTATCTAATTATTTAATTGCAAAAAAAGTGTAAAATATTATTTAATTATAAATAATAATAATAATAATGTAACGACCCGAACTTTCACAATATAAATATAATCCACAAACTTGGGAAATCCCAAAGGTCAATATAAGTTCATACCCAACGGTAACATTCAACGGCTAGTTTACTCTAACCATAAATCAAAACAATGCGGAAGCGTAACTAATATTCAAATCCCAACGGCTAGTACAACTCACTAGCTCAACACAAAACAAAAATAATGTCTTAAACTCCTTGATAACCGCGGACTGCCCTTCCTTGCAATCCATCTAGATCCTTAGTCTTTACCTGGGAAAAATATATAAGAAGAGGTGAGCGAACAATGCTCAGTAAGTTCATACGGGATCTCTCCGGGTACTAAGAAGAGATGACCGAAAGAACGGAGCCAAACAATATATTTCAACGAAAGGCTAACCTCAATAAGCTTTAACTATACTTACACAAAATACAGTTATCATATTCAAAGAATTATGGCCCTAGTACAACTTCGTCAATTCCATAGTTTCATACATCACCTTTTCAGGGTGTTACACCTTTTTAGGGTGTCAAGAGACCTTACACCTCCTCACGGTGCTCTCTTATAAGTTCGATCATGATCATTAAGCCACTTCATCAAGCAACATGTTTGTCTAATTCTTTTCAATCAAACTAGACTATCTTAATTAGTCCTTTTCACTTAGACTAATTCTTGCTAAGTCCTTTTCAATCAGACTAAGATACTGTACATGTTTCAATTAGACACAGTAATATTTCACATAGTATTCAAGGTACAAGAATACGTAAAGCAATTTCAATTTACTTAAGGTACCCATTGAACAACACTTATCAAGGGTAAGATAATCAAAAGACGTTATATCAACATCGGAGTTCAAATGCTACCGGCCATTAGTAGCTACACTTTGAAAGAATCAAGAGAATCCTACTTTAAAGGATGAATCTCAAATACTTAAGGAACGTAATCACTTACCTTGGGTTGCGTTATTCCTCTTAGCGAATCCTTGCGCACGAATCTACAATCATGCATAAAATACTTCTTAGGGCAAGTAATACTATTTACTTCCGTCCCCAAATACTTTCTTTTTACTTTCTTAATCTTATGAGTTTATCTTCTTAACCCCTTTAAGGTTGATATCCATTCTAGGGTTTGTTCTACCTATTAATTGTCTTCCCAAAATACCCACTTTAGTTTACCAAAATACCCCTAGGGTTTCACTATCTCTATTCCCAATAAACATGTTTTTGGATTGCATGATTCCCATTAAAACACTATTCACAGCTTGAAAAATTACTATTCACAGCCTCAATCACTATTCACAGCACACAAACACACACTATTTTCACCTTTAAACACACACGCATAACACACAGCCACACACTGCACACACACATGCACACAACAGTACACACACGCACACATACACACACTATCCAACACACACACGCACATAACACACACACAACAATCTTAATCAAAACCCTAATCAAGATATCTCCTTAATTATCAATCTTATAAACCCTAGTTCATCTTTAGGGTTAGGGTTTCAATTTCGTTTTCATAATTTACTAGGTGGCGAAATGGAGAAATCAAAGCTTAGAGGGTAGGGTCTTTACTGACATGCCCCAAGTCCCGGGATCCCCTAATAGAACCTCGAACCTGGTGCGTGTAACTAACAAGGAATGAAAAACTAACAAGAAACAAGAAACTAACGGGAAACAGGAACAATACCTGTTAGAAACAAACTGACATGATATATATACTCAAGAGTAAGGAGCTAAGATAGCTCACAACGAGTTCTAGACCAAGAAAATTTAAAACCAAACATGGTTACATACAGCGGAAGACATGCCTAGCACATAATCTGGCATCAAGAGATGTCTAGAGACAACAAGACTACACAAGTCTACCCCAAACAAGCCCCGAGTTTAACAACTCATACAACATCGTTCTTACCAAAGTGTAAAAGGACACTAGTCTCAAACAAGAACATCCTGCGGAGTACGTTCCCAGCTATGTCGAGCCTCACTGCGTACTATCCCCTGCTTTCCTGGGGGGGGGGAACAAATAAAGGGTAAGATAAATCTCAGTAAGCTATTAACATGCAACTACATGACATGTTATCATGCAATTCCAGTAGATACTCAAGAGTAAGCATATATCAAGTATCATCAAGTAACAAGTATAGGAGAGGCTAAGCCAACCCAACAAGTAATCAAGCTCAAGATATGATCAGGTAACAAGTAGTCAAGCAGACTCAATTAGTCAATCCACTATATTGGTGAAACTTGACATATCCACTAAAAATAATAGAACTGGTCATATCCTCCAGATCACTGTAATACTAGTCAAATCCACTAGGCAATCTCAAATACTGAAGTCGTGGTCATCCATCATTTCAATATTTAATAATTGACTTCACGTTTATCAATCCATCGAAAAGGTGTAGCTCTCGATGTCAAATAATTAACGATAGAGCTGCCTTCGAAATTCATTAATGAATCTTTAACAAGATCAATAAAATCTCAAGAACACGCGTACCTTGGTTGTTTCCACTTATAGGTCAACAAAGATGCCTGAAGTAAACCCACTTCAAAATAGATATATCCTCTATCAAGAAATTTCTCAAGTTGAATCTTCAACTCTTTTAACTCAATCGAGGTCAAGAACATTAATCCAGATGTCAGCACTGTATTCGCACTGTAACAACTCAAGATAATCCAAGTTTCTCATCAAGTAACATGTATTACTCAGTAGAAATTATAGCTGAGATCTCATCAAGAATGGATACATCCATCTGGTTTGGTGTAGAAATTCCACTGTCAATCACATAGGTTAAATACCCAGTACAATCTCGATAACACTATTCGAACTTTCAATGCAGAACATGAATATTATACATAATTATATCGTGCTCATAAAAATAGTCAAGCATACTAGCATAGAACTATTCACCATCTATTGTGGCAAACAAGAATGGCATACCATATAGAAAGCCAAATCATAACACGTAAGAGCCAAGCCATAACACGTATCACATCAATGTCCCATCTAGGTAACATGACCAAGTTAACATAGAACATATAGGGTGTTATCACCCACACTTCTATCAAGCTCTTACACATAACGATATCAAGCATGTAGTCTCTTACTAGAGAATACACTTCCACGTAATTCATGAGATAAGGACAAGCATGCATATATAGCACGAAACAATGTCCACTAGACAAGATAGATACGCCTAAGTCTTTAAAGACTCACACTCTCGATTCTTAAACCATCTAATCCAATTGGATCAACACTATCCACACCAGTCCTATGCCTAGTATAACAACAAGTAAAGGAACACTCAACGTCAGAAGCACACCCATAAGCCAACCCACGAATGCCGTAGACCCTATCCAGGCTTAGAGCTAACCATAGCTCTGATACCAAACTGACACGCCCTAAGTCCCGGGATCCCCTAATAGAACCTAGAACCTGGTGCGTGTAACTAACAAGGAATGAAAAACTAACAAGAAACAAGAAACTAACGGGAAACAGGAACAATACATGTTAGAAACAAACTGGCATGATATATATACTCAAGAGTAAGGATCTAAGATAGCTCACAACGAGTTCTAGACCAAGAAAATTTAAAACCAAACATGGTTACATCATACCTAGTCACAGTCATATCTCACGTATATGTATCGTTAATAATCGAATACATTTTCCCTCACATATTGTGTTCTGTAGTTATTCTTATTAACTTATATCGTAGTATTCACGATTATATGAATTATCTTCATATTACACCAGTCCCTATTTTCTTTAGGAACCCATTTCAAGACAAGATATCTTCTTTATTCTTTATATACTTCATTGAGTATATACCCAATTAAAACCAATCACTAGCACTTTAGTGCTTATTCATAGCCCTTCCAATATACACGAATCAAATTCAAATGTGTAGTAGAGTTAATTATTCTCTATCTAGTCCCATATCCCAACTCTTTCGGTTATTCATACCATGTATCAAGTAATCAAGAAGTAACATTCTATCAAGTAAATAAGATTTGCATATACACATCAAGAATCATTCAAGTTTATTGCCATACACATATATTGGTGTCAAGGCACGTACAAGATTTTATAATCTTATATTCAAGTCTTAATCCAATTATTTGGATGTTCAAGTCATGTACAAGATTTTATTGTCTTATACTTCAAGTTACTGTCTCAACTTAAGACATTCAAGACATTCAAGACATTCAGGACATTCAAGATATTCAAGACATTCAATACATATACAAGATTTTATCATCTTATATCCAAGTTCTCAATCCATTTCTTTGGATGGTTAAACATGTACAAGAGTTAATTATCTTATACTTCAAGTTCAATCTAGGAAGATGAATTATACATCTTTCACGTATTATTTTCCAATCCTTTTCTTAGGACATTCAAGCTCAAGACACTAATTTGGTGCCCTCAAGGTGCACAAACATAGGTTCCAAGACAAGTCGAGAAGTTCTTGTTCTTATTCTCAAGTTCTCATTTGAGTTTTAATAAGTAATCATGTTCAAGACTCACTTCTGATACCCCTAAGGTGTCACAACACTTGCTAGGACATCTTATACTAAGGCTCTATGCCTTAGGAGGAATAAACTTTCATTTCAATTTAGATTTAAAACACTTTTGTTGAAACAGGGGACCGGGCGGGCGCCTACAAGGGACCGGGCGGCCGCTCATCAAAGCTCTTTTGAAACCAAAACTTCTGATGAAATGGGCGGGCGCTCGAAGGACCACCAGGCGGGCGCCTGGTACAATTTTCAGCAAACATCAAATTTCTTTCCAGACTTAGAATTCACCGTCCCGAGCGTAAGAATACACTTTTACTCACAATTTAACATTACCCAGGACATATAATAAGCTTAAATCACTTATTTCAATTATACTTTCTTATTTCAACAGAGACTTTTATACTTACAAATTCTCCGTCCCAAGCGTAACAGTATAAACCCACTAACACTTTCTAACATTCAAGAGTGCATTTTAACATGCTCAGAACACTTCTATAGGGACACTTTATTAATTTATCACCGTCCCACAAGTAATAGAATAATTTTCTTTTATTCCATTTCAATATTTCATCGTCCCAAAAGTATAAGTATAATTTTCTAATATACTAATATAAACATTTAGGGATACTTCCATTCATTTTCCCGTACCACAAATAATAGTACAATTTTTCTAATAATATTTAAATCAAGTTAATATTTCTCCATCCCACGAATAGGAGTATACATTTTCTAACTTTCCAAGGACACTTTCAAGTTGATTTCATTCTTGTAATTCATTCGAATACTCTCTTCGTCCCAATTTTACAAGTATCACGAAAATTACTCAAAACACAATTTTAACAAGAACAAGTATCGGGAATAACATATATGCATGTTATTACAAATAAGGGGGAGTCAATAGCTTACCTAGTCCGAAATCAAGTTGACCCAAATTAATTTCTGATCGGTCGGAAACGCTCTATTCAACGCCACGAATATTTATCCGGGATCAGAATCACGAACAGAGGGATAATTAAGCTCGAGGAGTCGAGAATAGGAAGAATCCTAAACTTAGATTTTCACCCAGAGAGAGTACGAGAAAGTTTGAGAATGAATTGCCTTTCTCAGGCAAACAACATGATATACTTGGAACTTTCCAATAATTGCAACTAGGCCCCTCAAGTTCTAACTTTGACAAAAAGGCCCCTAAACTTTCAACTTTGACATTTAACCACCTTAATTTTCTAAAGTAGTTAAATAATTAACTCAAATAAAATAGCATATAAATATGCTAGTCAAGAATTTAACAAGCAAGTCAAGAATTTAACAAGAATTAGGACGGGTGTTACATTTACCTTAATCGTTTCCCTCTCTTTTTCTCTTCTTTTCTTCTTCTTCTTCTTCTTCTTCTTCTTCTTCTTCTTCTTCTTCTTCTCTTCCGGCCACTCTCTCTCTCTATGATTATGTCCGCCGCCTCTCCCTCTCTCTATTCCGTTCTTTTCCTTTATGTTATAATAATTAGGTTGAGGGAATAAAAGAGTTTATATATACTAGGGTTCTCCATCCCTAAAATAAAAGGATTTCTAATCTTTATTGGGTTTTGAAATACTTAGGCCCAAAGTTTAAATTCAACTCTTACTATTAATTAAATAAGCCCAGATAATAATAAGAAATAAATAGAGAGTTTTACTAAATAAAATAATAGGCCAAAAGGGCCGGTTATTACAAATAATTATTATTATTTTACTAATCATAAAAATAGAGAATATATAAAAAAATAAAAATTATATAAAAGTAGTGGGGTATAGAATGATGAGTGGGAGTGAGATGAAATTTAATTTCAACTTTACCATTGTAGGGGGTTGTATGAAATGAGTGTATGAAAGATGAGGTGGATAAGATAAAGTGTTAAAGTGGTTGTATGAAATGGGGGGGGGGGTTTGAAACCATTGTATTGTGGGTAGTCTTACTATTTCCTACCCCACTTTCTCTCACTCACTCAACTATCAATACTCACAACATATTACATTTTTTCACTTTTTCCTTTAATTTTTGTAACATGAGTTTTTTTTTTGCAATTTCAAATGAGACGGAGCGAGTATTTTAGAACGGAAAATAAGAATACTAGTATTGTAGTTGATAAATATGTAGAAAGATTCTAAGGCGGGTAGTGGAAGGGTGGCAGTGAAAAGGGACAAAAGAGAGAGAACCTTAATTTGTAGGTAGCACTTGTCGTTTAACATTACACATTTTGATTCTTCTTCTCGTTATGCCCCCCAACACAAATAACCTAACCCTTTCTCAGTAGATCTTTTGACTGCCCTTACCTCTTACCTATATGACATTGTCACTGTGTGCCTCTGTGTGTGAGAGAGAAATGGTGTAGTATATTATATATTACTATTACATCTTGGTAACATGTATGTATTGCAGAATATTCATAGTAATATTTATTTTATCCCTATTCCCTCTGTTTTAAGTTGTCTCTCCTCGGACTTCTCAATTAAACCCCCCCATTTTAATAACTTCTATGTGCAGTGGTCATGTGAGGGGGGGAGGTAGCCAACTCTATTTCACTCCCTTTTTTTCCTCCTTATTATACCATAGAATCTTCTTATATTACACTCTCTCCACTGCAAAATGTGTGTAAAGCTGTGAATACATTTTATTATTATATCTAATTGACTAGTCATGGAGCATTGGATTCATATTTACTCTTCTCCCAAACGTATACTCCCGCCGCTTTTTTAGTCTGTTCACTTTTGGTCAACGGGAGTAAACTTTGACCAAACATTTAATGCCAATCTAATTATCCTAATAAAATTCTAATAATTGTAATTGATAAATAATCATTTAATCTATCAATAATAATTTTTAAAATTTTATTAGGATTGTTAGATTGACATTAAATATTTGGTCAAAGTTTACTCACGTTGACCAAAAGTGAACAGACTAAAAAGACAGAGGGAGTAGCACTCAAAAATATTGGTATAGTGTTCACTTAATTATCAGATTTATATGTGTATTTTTGTTTCATATACTCCCCCGTCTCATAATAGATATCGTTTTGGAGTGTTTCACACATATTAAGAAATGTCATTAATGCACGTGAAGAAGTCCCAAATACCCCTAAAATAATCCACCTACCTGGGTAATTAAATGGTTAGATAAAAGATAGTTCACTATCATTATTAAAGGTATAATTGGTATAGAGCAATAAAAAAGCTTTGAAAATAGTGAAACGACAAGTATTTTGAGACAAAAATTAACTCCTAAAACGACATCTATTTTGAGACGGAGGGAGTAAAACCTAAAGTGTTAAAACCGACAAAATAAAAAGCCCCGTTTGAATTTGAGATTTTTGTTTTCATGGTTTAATTATTATTATTATTTTGTTTTTTCAATAGTATAACAGAAAACATTTCATATTCCAAATTTGAAAGAAATTATTTAGCACAAAGCGATGTTTAAAGCTTATTTTCTAAAAGTGGACTCTTAATTCAGAGCATCTAGAAAATATAGTGAACTACTCATGAGGGTGAAATAGACGCTTAATTTCAATCTTTTATTTATGATCGACAACGAAATTTATTAAAATTATCAATGATAAACAGATTACAAGCATGAGAGATTTTAAAATAGAAGCTTAATTTCAATCCTTTTTTTTTTCTTGAAAAAAAGGTTAGGTTCAATCCTAAGTATGATGAAATTTACTCTTCAGTTGTCACTATTATACTAAATTAAGTAATTAATATATAAAGTATTATTAAAAATAAAGTAGTACATGTGAATTGGTAGGAGTATTAATTAATTAAGTTATTATTTCCATCAACATGCTTAAGTAATTAATGATGGTATAATAGGAGTTGCACAATATGATTAGGATTTGGTCAAAAATATTGACCGAGAAAAACCAACACAAAAAGGGAAAACAGAAAAGAAAGAAGCAGAAATATTCGGAGATAGAATAAGACCAAATGAGAAATTCTTTGAATAGCAGCTTCAAAGAAAAAGAACCACTCGTGTGGGGTTGGTATATATTATTCAGACTTTACGTAAATACAGTAGATGTTATAATAAAGTTTGAAAGGGGGCAAAAGTACATCTAGATTGGTGCAAACTGCACAAACAAGAGGGTGGCTAGTATGGTGTATAGCAGTAGCTGCAGTAAATGAACATGTGAAATATTCCCTAATATATGCATGTTACATGAATAAAGAGAGAGGTACATTTTTTATTTGCGTTTATTACTTTTGATCTTTCATGATAGGGTATTATGGGATGGATTGGGTTGGTAACCGACTGTTTTGGAGATTTTACCTTAAAATCAATTGGTGTCAAGATAGTAGCTCCTCCAACATATACCGGTCTATGTTTCTCTCTTTACTATATGTATGATTATTGTCTATTTTAGTAAATCAGACCCAAGAGATGAACGATAATAATGAACGCAAATCAACAACACAGAATTCACGTGGTTCACCAACAACCTATTGGCTACGTCCACGGGCAAAGGGAAACATGTATTATTATGGCGGATAAACAATTACAAGAAGATGATCACACTAATCTATGTTTGCATGAACTTTGATCACAAAGTTCCTAGCTATGCAAAAACCTAGATTTAGAATTATTGATCTCTAATTTACTCTCAATGTTATGTTATAGAGGCTACTAATTATTCAACTAGTATTTATACTGCAAGAGACCTAACCCTGAAGACAATAGGAGTCCCAAAATACAAACTCCCACAAGGAAGCAATAAGTCTCACACGTTTCTGCCTTGTCCGCCAAGATTTGGACCAAGTCTGCCCCTTTGCATGACTCGTGCATATGGGCACGAGTCGTGACCAAAGCCTTCAAGCCACAGATCGTCAGGCGAGCTCCTATGGCCGCTTGGGCAAATATTGATCTGCATGACTCGTGCACAACCCAATTTATGTCTTTTTCTTGATTTCACGACTTCTTTCAAAGTCACTTACTCTAACAATCTTCACCTTGAATTTGAATCTCCCTTAATAATTCAGATGTACGAACCACTGACATAGACTCCACCTTGAGCCACATCCCTCGTACCAGAAACAGATTTTTCAACCTATGCCTCAGTTTATCTTTCGTCAAAGACACTAGATTTGTCCTCCGGACGACCAGATATTTCGCGCGCCATGTATATTCAAGACACTCAGAATTTGCCTCACCAGACAAATAAATTTATCATATGGACAATCAGATATTCTGCATGTATGTATCCCACCGGACACCCAGACGTGCACCTATGGGCACCCAGACATGCACCTATGGGCACCCAGAATCTCCCGAACGGGCAACTAACAGTCATTCAGTTGTGGCCCATCCAGTCGACATTGAATCTTGCCAACCATGATAGATAAAACCGGTGTGTGTTGATCTTCTAACTGTGGCTTGCCCAGTTCACTCCCACCTAGAGTAAAACGCTGCTCCACCTTCTTGTCAACACCCTCACCCATCTCAGAATCTTTGAGGATATACAAGGAACCTTTTCTCTCGCCCTTTAGAATTGCATCTGAACCTTTGTAAACTTCCGGAACTTTACCTTCACCTTTGAAACTGTATCCCTTCTTGTCCAACCGACTAAGTGATATCAGATTCTTTGGTACTTGTGGAACATGTATAACCTTGTTCAATGTGAGATTTTTATCACCCGAAGTTTTCACCTCTACAGAGCCCACGCCAACTACCTCGCAGACAGATCCATTAGCCATATAAATACGGTATCCATCCTTTTCTTGTACGATGCAAACTGCTCCTTGCGCGAACACATGTGATAAAACGTTCCCGAATCTACATGCACTTCCTTGCACTCTTCTTCTTCAGTTACTAGGGCATAATCACAATTCTTATCCAGATTGCCACTGCTTGCAGCCGCAGCAGTCGACTCAGATTTTCCATACTGCTCTCTCTTCTTCTTGGGACAGTCAGATTTTTAGTGCCCCTTCTCCTTGCAATAACTACAGATATCTCCAGTCTCGGACCCCGTCTAGAACCTCTGTTCCTTCTGCTATGCCCCCTGCTGCTTTCTGCAGTCAATTCTGATGACTGAGATTCTGTACTAGCACCACTCGCCTTTCGGCGCAGTTCTTTGGCCTTCAAACCAGACTTAACTTGCTCCAGAGTAATTCTCTCTTTATTTATACATATATCAACATGACTCATACGAAATCGATAGAGACACCAACAGAATTAGAGCAGCATCTTCATCATCGATTTTAACCTCTATATTACGCAATTCAAGTAATAAAGCAGAAAATCGATCTAGTTGATCCTTAATACGCGTACCTTCAGACATATGGAAAGTAAATAATTTCTTCTTCATGTAGAGCTTGTTGGTTAGAGACTTCATTTGGTACAACTTCTCTAACGTTAGCCACAAGCCTCCTGTTGTTTCCTGATCCGCTAAATCCACTAGGATGTCATCATCAAGACACATGATAATCATTGAATGAGCTTTCTCATCCAATTCTGACATGTCTGCAGCCTTCTTCGAATTTTCAGCTGTAGGAACGGCTTCTGCCTTGCCTGTTGGATCCTTATAATCCATGATTGCAGCAGCCACTGGAGCCCACAAGCTTTGTCTTCGCAACATGGCTCTTATATTGATCTCTCATAAACTGAAACTGTTCTTCCCATCAAACTTGTCAATTTTCTGGTCCATCCCGGAATCCATCTCTTCTTCTGCAGCGGAATGCCCTGATCTTTCTCACCTAACCAGGCTCTGTGCCACTTGTTAGTAAATCAGATCCAAGACATGACAGATAATAATGAACGCAAATCAACAATACATAATTTACGTGGTTCACCACCAACCTATTGGCTACGTCCACGGGCAAATGGAAACATATATTATTATGGCGGAGAAATAATTACAAGAAGATGATCACACTAATCTATGTTTGCATGAACTTTGATCACAAAGTTCCCAGCTATGCAAAACCCTAGATCTAGAATTATTGATCTCTAATTTACTCTCAACGTTATGTTATAGAGGCTAATAATTATTCAACTAGTATTTATACTGCAAGAGATCTAACCCTGAAGACAATAGGAGTCCCAAAATACAACTCCCACAAGGAAGCAATAAGTCCCATATGTTTTTGCCTTGTCCGCCAAGATCTGGAGCAAGTCTGCCCATTTGCACGACTCACGACTCGTGCATATGGGCACGAGTCGTGACCAAAGCCTTCAAGCCACAGATCATCAGGCGAGCTCCTTTGGCCGTGTGGGCAAATATGCCCAACTTTTGTCTTCTTCTTGATTTCACGACTTCTTTCCAAGTCACTTACTCTAACAGTCTAACACTTATGTTACATATTTCCTCCGTCCCAAAATGATTTTCCAACTTTTCTGGTCGTTACTATGAATGAACTATGATAAATAATTTTAGATAAATTTAACTATACTAATGAAAATCTAAAATATGATATTGATAGTATCGTTGATAGTATATTAATTACAAGTGTTAATTATTGTTACTAAAATTAAATCAATCTATAATTATTACTTAAAGTTTGTGCGTAATAATAAAAAAAATGAGAAATTTATTTTGGGACGGTGACATAAGCGCATTAATGATCGTTATCAATCAAAATGTTGTTATTTTTTTTCTTACTAATATTTTTTTCTTTTAAAAAGGGTAAAAGGCAGGTCTGCTTCCATGTCAGCCGCTGAAATTGTTCAGTTTGTACTGCGGAAGGTAGTGGTGGAAGAACACGTACTACAACTAATAAGGACAAGCAAATAAAATAAATAAAATTAAAAAATAATCTGGAAAATGGAAAATGCAAAATGGAAATAGGAAACGAAGTAGAAGTTGTGTTTGGACTGACTTTTAATAAGCAAATTCCAAATGTAATTGTGATATGGGAACTTGAAGCTGACACTTGTTTCTTACTGTATTTTTATTAGGTTAGTGGGATTTCGAACCGCTGCACCTAGCGGTTAGCTCCACCTAATGGTTCCGATTGGAGCCACCTCATTTTAGCTCTACCCAACAGTTGAGATGTGTCCGAACTCGGTGGGACCCACAAAAAATTGAAATCATCTTAACCGCACACCAAACCGCTCGCCTATGTGGCTTTGATCGGAGCCGTTTGGTGGAGGGGTGGAGGGTGGAGCGTTTCCGGGTCCAGGTTTGTGTGCGTTTTTAGTCTAGTTATGTATTCTATCTTCTCTGAAACCAAACAGGGAATAATACTACATGCTCACATGCGCAACTACCATCTTCAATTTTGGTATAGTCGACAAACCCTTTCACACTCACATTTTATGTCATTCTCTAATTTTGATTTCTTACAGTTTGAATTTTCAAAATGAGGGTTTATTTTAAATTTATGAGTCTATAACTACAAAATGAAATGCAATCGCTATCTTGCGATAATAAACGTCACTTGTTTTTGGTGCATTCTAAAATAATTATCACACTTTTAAATAAAATTATAATTTTATTGTAATTTTATCATATATAAGTAAGTAAGAAATATATTTCCAGATTAACTGTGACACTACTGATGGTGTAAAGATCCATTTTTTGAGAGGAAATCCTCTGTGTCACTTGTGTACCACAAGTAGGGATGGCAATTCTACCGAATCCGATCCGTATCCGAGACAATCCGACCGGGGATGGGTGGGTTTGGTAATAGATTTTCAAAATCCGGCGGGTTCGGATACGGGTTCGGATTCTGCCAGAGATCCGTCCGTATCCGACCCGTATCCGACCCGTATAAATCCGAATAGGTTATTTACGATTTTACCCTTGCTTTCCATTATTATTACTTCCCTCCCTTGTATATATGTAATAGTTTTAGGTTTTCCAAATAAAAAAAAGAGACGCCGCTGCCTAGAGAGAGAGAGAAAGGGGATCGGCGACTGAGAGAGAGAAAGGGAATCGGCGACCACCTCTCCGACAACCTCGAATCGATCGCCGCCATGGAGTTCGCCGCCGCCATGCCTCCGACCAGGTTAAGAGAGAGAGGGTGACGCCGACGATGACGACCTCAACGACCACCAGGCGACGCAACGATCCAACTCCGGTGAGAGGTTAGTACCTGTGTGAGGCGACGTCGATTGCTCAGCCGGGGATTATCTACGTACAGGTATCATTTTCTTGATTTTTGTTTCAATAAAATGTCATAAATTTATAATGCAGGGGTAATTTGAATTTTTGGGTATGATTTTCTTAATTTAAGTTTGAATAAAATGTCCTTTTCTTGATTAGAATGTCGTAATTTTGTCCGGTGGGGTTTAACTTTGGAATTCAGAGTATAATTTTCTTGATTTTGGTATAAATTTTTGGAATTTATACTTCATTAGGGAATTTTTGGAATTTATACCTCTTTAGTATATAAGATTATACCGTATAATCTTATAATGTAGGGTTAATTTTTGGAATTTGGGTCTGTTTTTTGAATTTGGTTTGCAAAAAATGTCTAATTTAGGGAGAGTCAGTCATAAAAAAAAAAAAAAAAAAGGGCGGATAATACGGGCGGATACGGATTCGCTATAATCGGATACGGGCGGGTTCGGATACGGGGTCAACTAATACGGGTCGGATACGGGTTTGGCGATATCCGGACCGTATCCGACCCGTTGCCATCCCTAACCACAAGTTATACAGTGGTTATAAGATACTAAGACTTAAATAATTATAATGTCAATAGTGATTTATAGCCGTCAGATTACTTGTGGTACACAAATGGTATTCAAAGTGTGGTACAGAGGATTTCATCTCCCATTTTTGTGGGGTGGATTACTGATTACATATTAATAAACCTTTTAGTTGGAGCATGGAATTAACCGCCTATAAAATTGAAAATTTGAGTGGTGTGGTTGGAGATAAAAATCACAAAGCAAAAGGGAGGATCAAATGATAAGGGTGGGGAACTAGAACAGTAAGAAGATGGCTTTCCCCAACATGGTGAGAATGATAGCCATTATCAATTTATAATGAGTTATGGGAGTATATATAGTATGATCTTTTGGATCAAATTATTACTATAACTCATCATCATTTTCCTTTTCTTTCACATTGGTGCCCTATATCTTCATGTCCCTATCCCCATCCTTCCCCTTTCTTATAATATAACATCAATAATGCTCAATTTTTATTTATTTTTTGATTAAGAATAAGATGAATATTTATATTTTTTATATGGATGGATTAATTTTTATTGTGAGATTTATTAACGTACTTACTTTGATATACACGAAGGGAGTTCAAGTTCGTACTTTTTACCAAAAAAAAAAAAAAACTGAAAAAAATATGCTACTCATTACACAATGAATCAATGTTTCACTTGTGTGCATCCCTCTAGCTATAGTGGCATAACCACCTACCATTCATTACAACTTTGACAAAAACTTGTGTGAGACGGTCTCACACATGAGACGAGTCTCGTTGAGAAGATTGCCCCTATAGGCGGGGCGGGTCAAGCCCATTTCCTATCTCATCTCACACGAGACTTCCTCTTACACTTTTTGCACCCTCTTTTATTCAAACATTTTAATGATATGAACACTTGCTCACTTGTGTTTATTCACATTTAAGCTTAAATTATAAAAATGAGAAATAAGTTTTTGAGACAAAAGAAAATGGCGAATGAAAATATCATTTCGGGACATACGTAAATGAGTAATTTTTTGATGCAAAATAGGGATCAAACCTTACCACATTATGTTTAACAATCAATGTTGAGGAAGACTTGTGTGAGACGGTCTCACACGGTGAGACAGATCTTATTGAGAGAGGAAATGGGTTTACCCATCCCCGTCCATAAGGGGGCAAACCATTTACTCTCTCATCAAGATCCGTCTTACGCGTGTTAGACCGTCTCACACAAGTTTTTGTCTTCAATGTTTGTGTTGGATCGTGTAGGATGGAAAAGTAGAAGACTCATGCATCTCTTTTTCTCTATAGGAGTGACAGAGAGAGGTAAAGGGTAAATTCGAAATAATGGAAAAAGATAAAGCAAGTGTTGGGGGGTTGAAAAGGGGAGGGGTGAAAAGCTGCGATAATTTTAACACCAATAATTCAAATACCTGAGGAGTGAGTAGCAGGGGAATTAAAGAGGCGATGCAGCAGATCAAGAAAACCAAGCCGAGATTTAGGCTAGGGAGGAGGCTAGCTAGCTAGGTACTATCTAATTTAAGGTTATGGAAAAGGTGATGGGAAGAATGATAAGTTCGGATTTGATTTTTGTTAGTGTTTGCTATATATAATATTAATGCAATTTTCGAATTTAATATTTTGTAAGTATTTTTCATGTTTAGAAGTTAGATTTTGGGTTTATTTTGTTATTTTAGATTTATTTGTTAGTTACAATATAAATTAGAGTTATTTTTAGAACTATTTACTTGATTTTCGAGTCTCATAAGCTTTATAAAAAGTACTATTTCAATGTTTAGAAGTAGATTGAGGTTTTATTTACTTCCTTCGTCCCAAAATGATATTTATTTATTTTTTGCCGTTACTATGAATTAACTTTGAGCAATAATTTTAGGTTGATTTGATAATACTAATGGCAATCTAAAACATGTTACTAATACACCATCAACAATACTATCAATAACATATTTTAGATTTTCATTAGCACAACTAAATAAATCTCAAATTGTTACTCAAAAATTTCTTTCATAATAACAGCGAAAAAAATATATAAAGAAAATTTTGGGATTGAGGTAGTATTATTTTATATTTCTATTAGGTTACCATATATATTAGAGTCATTTTTAAAAGTATTTGACTTGATTTCTAAGTCTCACAAACCCATAAAATAAGGGTGTTTTATAATTTTAAAAACCGCTTAAATATATTGTGATGTTTTTATTGAATAACTTTAGAGTTTATTTATTCTTTCCATAAGTTATTTCGTTCCTTTTGCATGCCATTTTCCAGTAATCGTGATCGATACAACGAGAGTTGAAGATTACTAGTAATCGTGCGCGATTCAACATTGTATACTATTATTCATTTGACATTTTTGCGACAATCAAAAGATAATGTTAATCTTTTATGCTTCCGCTTCGCTACATCAAAGGACGTATGTATTCAATAGAAGAGAATGTATGTGTATTATACTACGCACATATTATCTTAAATTGAAAAATAATTGCCGTGCATGAAGATTAAGAAGAAGTATAATATTAAAATATTGCGAGTATAGATAGTGACTTGTGTAGGGAACAATAAGTCATTTAATTGATGTGAGAATCACAAGTAAGTCTCTAATTAAAAAACATCGTAATGTTTCCATTTTAAGTTTTTGTAATTTAACCAAGTTATATTGGAGTCGAGAATTAATATTTGAAAATTAAGAGGAGAAAGAAGAAGATGAGGACATGTTGATTAACCTCTATCTTACATGAATTCTGAAGGAAAAATGAGAGAGAGAGAGAGAGAGAGAGAGAGAGAGAGAGAGAGAGAGAGAGAGAGAGAGAGAGAGAGAGAATTTTACAAGAAATTGATAGGAAAAAGAAAATGATGGATGAAATTAAAATATTATAGATCCGGAGAGTTTTGGTAGGTGACATTAAAGAACAAAAGGAAAATTACAAATTTTGGACACTTGTTTGACGTGAAGAAGATACAACTACTCATGTTGCACCTTCTCCTTCCATCTCTTTTTTTCCTTTATTCTTCTTATTGATACTATAAAGAAGTAATATTGTTGCTGTACCATAAGTTTGTTTTTTTTTTTTTTTTTTTTTTTAATCACAAATGACCATAATGACCTTACATTGATATATTCCATTTTTCGCACAAATGACCATAATGACCTTGCATTGATATAATCCTTTTATAAAGTTGTAATTAACTATTAGCTATTTCCTATATTGAAATTACATAAACTGTTCTCAATGAATGTTTGCTAAACCAAAATGGAGTACAAGATTATGGAAAAAAAATATTTTTTCTTTAAATTACATAAAGTTTACTGTTTTTTTACTTGCAAAAAATTGACGACCATTTAGGAACAATTTAAAAAACAAGACTTTTTACAATTTAGGGAGAAACTAATTTCCCCCAAAATCTTGTGAAAACAAAATGTACATTACCACTTTCTTATATACAAAACAAGAAATATGTTGCAAAATAAAAATATTGTGAGACTAAATCACATGTACTCCTTCCTTCCCAGAGTAAGAGTCCTACTTTCCATTTTGGTACGTCCCAGAGTAAGAGTCCTATTCCTAAAATGGCAAAGAATCTTTACTATTCACCCCACTCATTCTCTCTCATATTTTACTTTTATACTCACAACACCAATCAATTCACTATTCTCTCCCACTCATTCTCTCTCCTACTATACTTTTACACTCACAACATTTACATCACTTCCAATATTTATTAATAAGCGTGCAAATGAGGGGTAGGACTCTTACTCCGGGACGGAGGGAGTACCATTTTTCTATATCATATTGTGTACTACTTGTAATCCAGCAGTTATGCATTGTTAATGACATCGTAATGAAGTCAGCCTAGTAACTTATAACACTTAAAGGGAAATAATAAAGTTACAAAAGATGGCTACAAGATGTAGTTTACAAAATGAGGTGTCATAATTGTGTTGGTGTTTTTAATTGGAGTGTGCCGGGTCCACTATCGATGTAGCCAATAGAATATCGCCACAACATCTTGTATCCTTCATTTTGTAAACTTCTTTTGTAAGCCTAGCACCTGCCTAATACTTAAATCTCTCGTAAAACACAAAGTAATTTATTTAGCTCACAAAAGGGTATAAATTATTGTTGTTTCAAAATACGTTAAAGAAAACAACAATACTTGTGGGATATAGAATAACATCCGGTTAGCATACTTATGTATGTTTTTTTTAACAGCTGAACTATATCATTCATTTCAAGACAATTATCATCGTTTATAAATTCCTATGTAATCTATTACACTTACAGTCTTATCTAAAGCCCTGCCGGTCTATAGTCCTGCCTATTACAAGTTTCTATGAAGTTTCACCATTGTCGAACATATTATAGTGAATAGCTTCAATTCTCTCCTTCTCATGTGTGAATGGCTCCAACTCTCTCCCTCTCTCATCCCTTATCCTTGATGGTATAAACAAATAGGTATGATGGAATTAATAAAGACGAAAAGAAATGTGCAAAGATAAATACCCAAAAGATGTACTACTGCTCAAATAAAAGTTTGAAAAAAAAAAATAAAAAAAAAATACAGTAGTCAGTACAAGGGTGGAACCGTGAATTCAATCCTCCCCAGTATTACTCCACTACTCCACTTCACTCACTCCCCCCCCCCCCCCCCCCCCTCCCCCTTTCCTGTGCGTGATTTCTATTCAGTGTATGCGCGCGCCATTATACACAGTCACACTCTGTGTGTTGTGTCATGTGTGTGAGAGAGAGATAAAAAAAGAGGGTCACGGGTTTGTCTTGAAAGTCCCTAATTATTTTACTCTCCAGCTCTACACATACACAGACACATATTCCCTCCCTCCCCTCCCTACTTAACCAAGAGGCTGTCCGCCTCCAATTTATTTTACTCCCCCCCTCCCCTCCCTTCTTACAAAACCAATTCTCCCCCATTTTCACCTCTCTCTCTCTCTCTCTCTCTCTCTCTCTAGTTCATCATAATTAATAGGAACTTTCTAGGTAGAGCTAGCTACAATGGCGTTGATGTTAGACAATTGTGAAGGGATATTATTGTCATTAGAGTCCCACAAATCAGTCCCCGCCCCTTTCCTCACCAAAACCTACCAGCTCGTCGACGACCCTTCCACCGATCACATTGTCTCTTGGGGCGAAGACCACTCCACCTTCGTCGTCTGGCGCCCCCCTGACTTCGCCCGCGATCTCCTCCCTAATTACTTCAAACACAACAATTTCTCCAGCTTCGTCCGTCAACTCAACACCTACGTACGTAACTATCTATCTGATACTATTTCATTATTATCTCACACACATTTATATATTAATTGATCCATTAATTAATACTGATTATATGCATTTCAATTGTATTTGGGTTTTTGTTTTTTAGGGTTTTAGAAAGATTGTGCCGGACAGATGGGAGTTTGCTAATGAGTTCTTCAAGAAAGGGGAGAAGCATTTGTTATGCGAGATCCACCGTCGCAAAACATCCCACCCACAAGTTTCACTCAACCACAACCACCACTACGGCGGCGGCGGCGCTAGCTTCTTCCCTTACCAAACAACCGGTCGAATCAGCGTCTCTCCGCCTGACTCCGACGACCACTTTAACACTACCGCCTGGTCTTGTGACTCCCCTCCACCTCTATCTTCACCCACTACTACCTGCGGTGGCCCCACCACTCATGGGTTATTCAGTACTAGCACTATCGGCGGTGGTGGTGGTGGTTCAGTGATGGCGCTGTCGGAAGACAACGAAAGGCTGCGGCGGAGCAACAATATGTTAATGTCGGAGCTAGCTCATATGAGAAAGCTTTACAATGACATTATTTACTTTGTTCAAAATCATGTGAAGCCAGTTGCACCCAGCAATTCTTACAACAACACCTCCTCCCTCCTTCAACCTGCTAATTCTAATGCTAACAATCAAAATGTGATCAGCCCATTAATGGTGCAACAAAGGCCTTGTTCAAATTCTAATTCAACCCAGTTTGGATTCGGGTACCCTAAACAAAACCCGGCTCAAGTTCTTTATCCGACCGGCAACATGGATGATCAGCCGACTGGTAATTTCAGTAGTAGGTCGTCAATGAAGCTGTTTGGGGTGCCACTATGTTCGAAGAAAAAGAGTGCACCCAGAATATGGAACAACGAATGCGGGTATTGAGAATCATAAGGCTAGATTGGTGTTGGAAAAAAGATGATTTAGGGTTGAATCTCATGCCTCCTTCTCCTTGTTAATTTACATTATTATCAATTATCTTTTTCATTTTGATCAACAAATCTTTTTCTTTTTTATTTAGTACTACTACTAGCTAATTTCTCTCTCTCTCTCTCTCTCAAGATTCTAAATTTGTCTTGTTTGTCAAGTGTGTGTAAATATACTAGTAGCATGAGAGGTAGTATCTAGTGTGGAGGTGAGTGATCAATTAATGCAGGTGGTATTTTGGGTTAGAGTGAACAAAGGATATGATCAAAGTGGAGGAGACTATAATTGACTGTTTGCAATCTTTTTGGGGGGATTTATATATTTATTTTTATTTTGTATTTTAATTAATAAGGTCACAAAATCTTGCTCACAAAATGAGGTAACGATATTTTATTGGTTGCATCGATAATAGACCCGACACACTCTAATTAAAAACACCAATAAAAAATCATTACACCTAGGATTTTGTGAGCAAGTTTTTGTGCCACCGGTATTTCCCAGATTAATTCTCCTTTTGTAATTAGTTTCTACTACGTACTGCGTCTGTTTCTTGTTTTAGATATCTGAATGTTTCAGCTCAGTGTCATTAATGGAACAAGTGAGAAAAAGTGTGTGTGTGTGTGTGTTAGATTTCTCAGCTATTGTGTAGGAGAAGAAGCTGAGAAGGGTTTCAGGCTACTGCCCCATGGCATCTTTCTCTCAGTCTATTTATTATTCACACGTACAATTCCTCACCCACACCATATAATTTGGCATACAATTCATTAATTACCCCCTTTTTTGAAGTATACTAGTCTTTTTCTTCTTTTTTTTGTACATAGTCAAATACTTCAAATATATTCATCTAAAATAATTACAACTCGTCAAAAAGAAATGGAAAATGTATTTTGTAGGAGTACATTCTTGGGTGGGTGGAGAGGGGGGGGGGGGGGGGAATTAGGGTATAAGTTAGAGAGAGCATGATGATGATATTGAGATTGGAAGCAGATCCCAGTTAGGGTTAGTGGTGTAAATGTAATGTAATTATTGTTGTCGTAATTATTTTGAAGAAAAGAAAATGATAGTCGGTCCATATAAGATCTTAGTAGTAGTAGGTACCGTCATCATATGCAGTATCTTTGTGATTAAGGTTATTATCATCTCTTTTTTTAAAAAAAATAAATAAATAAAAATATGGAACATGAAGAACAAAAAAGGGACAGAAAGAAAACAACAAATAAAAGGTTAAAAAATAATAATACCAGAAAGGGGGCCGGGGCGGGGATCGGAATTTGGAGTTAAGTGAATGGATGAAAGCGAAGTGAGGGGGAGGATTAGAATTATAGAAGAAACAATAAGAAGGAAAAATAAAAAAATAAGTGAATTGAAGATTGAAAGGTTGCAATCAAGGGGTGCTTCTGCTTCTACACACACATGTTCTTCTTCTGATGACCAGAAAACCTTTGCCTTTTTCTACTTTAAGTAATCTCTCTCTCTCTCTCTTCTACTCCCTCCGTCCCACACTAAGTTCTTACTTTCCTTTTTGATTTGTCTCAAACTAAGGTTTTTAGTTGTTTTATTACTTAAAATAGATAATGGGACCCACTTGTCATTCTCACAACAAAAACATTTTACCCACTTTATCTCTCCTACTTTAATTTTCATACCCACAACATTTACTTTTTCTTAATCTCCGTGTAAAGTCAAACTAAGAACCTTAGTCCGGGACGGAGGGAGTATTATACTTTCAAATCTCTCTTTTTTTTTTCTCTCTCTAAGCATGTACAAATTTCAAAGAGGTTTTGGGTTTTGACTGGTGGGTATTGTAATACAAGAGAAAACCAGCTAACTTTGTCACAAAAACACATCTTTTTTCAAGTAAAGTTTCAACGTAAAGTTTGACTACCCTGTTTTTCTACTCCTACCTTTGCTTTTCCTCTTTCTTTACTCTTTATTTCTTTCTATATTTGTTTGTTTGTTATCAATAAAGTTTGAGGTTCTATTTCAAAATCAATTCGCAATGGCAGGAGTAGTTCATAATTTTTATATAGTCAATGCATGGCTTTTAATTCCCGATGTGAGATAATGTATTTAACAGTATTTATTATTATTATTATTACTATTATTATTATTATTATTATTATTATTATTATTATTATTATTATTATTATTATTATTCAGCTCATAACAAATATGTATACTTTTGGTGATGCAAAAATTAAAGAGGAAATATGTATAATCTAAAAAATTAGTGTGGAGTGTATGTTGTGAGTATTGAAAGTAAAGTATGAGAGAAAAGTAAAGTAAAGAGTCAGTCTTATGAAAAACATGTTTTACACTAAGAGATGTGTAAAATATATTTTAAATTAAGAGATTCTTTTCACATTAAGGAATGATAACATGTTTTACACTAAAACGAATGTAAAACAAGTTTTTCTCTAGATTTTCACTAAAGTAGAAAAAAATAGTAGTTGATAATTGTTGTGATTATGACAAGTGTATCTCATTGAATAAAGAATTGTAATAGAACTTTCATTTTAGAAAAATGAGACTTATAAATAAAATGTTTAAATGGAAGTTTGTGCGTGTTATTGTGGTACGGGATTAGTATAAGTAAATTTTAAGAAAATATTATTGAAAAACACCCTAACCCTAGTTTGGCACACCTAGCTAACTCTTCACAGGTTACAAGCATACGTCCTTTCGAATATGAAAAACACTAACCCTAGATTGGCACACCTGAATCTTAACCTGCACATATCATGCGGAATCGTTAATTCCTAAGAGCTTGAAGAAATTGATATCATAATTGCTCGAGAGATGGACGAATTGCTACATCCATAATTTGGTTGTTGCACGAGTGCTATGTTTCGCAACTTAGGCAAAACGCACCAAAGAGCTCTAGCTCAAGCGGTATCCGGTATTAGCTTCTCATGCGGAGGTCTCGAGTTCGAATCTCGTTAGGGAGATTTGTATTAGCCTATTTATGAGATTTGTATTAGCCTATTTATAGGCCTAGTTGTAGCCGTCATGGCCATTTGATGTAGACTAAGTGCAATTTATCTATCATTAATGAAATTAAAAACCCATTTTTTTTTTAAAAAAAAAAAAAACTTAGGCAAAACGCTATTTTTGTTAAGTAATCAATCAGTTGAGATTTAATCGGTCGCATAAAACGTTACTAGCGATTGAAACTTTAACCGATGGTTATTTATAAAAATGCATCGTTACCAACTGTTGATGTGTTCCAAATCTCTTCAAGATCCCATAGAGAGAATTTTGAATGGCAAGAGCGATATAATATGCATGACACGATAAATTTGAATCAATTTTGTTACACGACGTGACTATATGACATGAATAAATTAATTAAGTATCAAAGAAAGTGTTGATTTATTTAATTTAAACGGATCAAAAAGATGCTTTAAAACATTTTTGGAAGATGGGAAAGGCAAAAGAGAGAGTAATGGATTAACAAAAGTTTGTTTGCTTCGTTTTGTAAGCCTTTTTATTTTAAAAAATGGGACTTTATTGACATTTATTCGGAAGAGTAGAGTACTTTATTGACAAATTCAAAACTTTTGGTGCCTAAAATAATGTGATTGAAATGGGAGAAACATTAGTTTAGCTAAAGGTTTAAGAAGCATCTTGCTTACTTTAGTAGAAGCTGCACTGCTTTTCTCTTATCTATTTTTCAAACTTTGTGCAATCATCTTTTATTTCGATTTCCTAGATTTGTGGTATCAACTTATTACCTATTTTTAATTTTTATTTCATGGTAAATAGTTAGATTTTTGGTATTAAAACTATAATTTGGATACCAATAATAAAAAAAAAAATGAAAATATGATCATTTGTTGGTGTTCCTAGTAATTGTAAGTTATTGTTGATAGTATTTTTGGTAGAACATCAAAATTGAAATAAGACTATCCTTTTGTGTGATGTGTGAAATATTGAATAGTACTCCATACATCCTAAAAATATTTTTAGTCCCACTTTTTTTAGTTTTGAATTTGTATGAATTTTTTTGAGTAATAATTTAGATAGTATTAGTTTGATCTTGCCTTTTTTGTTCTAAAATTAATGACTTTCTCAATCCAAAATGTGTTATTAGATGAATTTTTACCATTTTTTTTTCTCAAATATAATTTTATACTTACAAAATTAACATTTTTAAAATGAATAAAAAAGATATTTATAAAAAATTATTATTAAAAATCATTTTTTTCAAAGTGTGCTTTAGAGGGATATTGTTCACTTTTTACTCGTAATTCGTTTGATTTGTGTTTTGGCCTATGTGCTGGCGCGTGTATTTGAATATTATGAGTAGCTAACCCCATCTTACCTTGTCTTTATTTTGTCCTTCATATTTTTTTCAGAGCAAACGTCTAGATTACAAAAATACATCAGAAAATTTAAGTAAAATAATTTGGCAGTTATTAATTAAGTACTCCCTCCGTCCCAAAATGATCTTCCTATTTGTCATTTCTCATTATCCCAAAAAGTTCTTCCTATTTCTACACTTTGGGCTTAAATGTGCATAAACAAAACATGACTAGTGAAGCAAATGTTCATATCCTTAAAAAGTTTGAATAGTCAAATGTGAAGATCATTTTGGGATGGAGGGAGTATTCATTTAATAAATACTGAGGCTTAAAAATAAAAAAAATACAATAAAATATAACTAAATCATTTTATAATCAAAATTTTGTAAAAAAAAATTATTTTACCTTATGTATCACAATTGTTTTCTTTTGGCAATACTCAATGGCCATTAACAAATCTATAGTATGATCTAAGTAAGTCGGCCCATTGAGTTTTGGGTTTATGGCCCAAATTCTGTAGGCTTATGAGTTAGTGTCTTAGGATTAGGGGCTGAATACTCTCTGTCCCAACTAATTTTTATTTTTATTTTTAGTGTCTTATTGATAAGTCCTCATTCAAAAAATGATTAAATTTTTAATATTTTTTATTCTTTCTACCGCACTTGTCGTACTCACACACTTAAAGAGGGGGAAAAGGCAACTATTAGGAAAAGGAGAGGGTAAAGAGAGAGAAGATATTGTAAAGAGATGGACGTGAATATACAAATTGACAGTTAAATAAAGGTGTGTTGAGAGAATTGAAACCTCGCTATAATCAGATCTAGAAACTCTCAAAAATTAGTTTATAAACTCGCTGATGTCTAGACTTGGAAAACATAGTGTAATAATCTAATATCTAAACTTTAAGAATTTTTTGTGCAATTTTTCAGAAAAGTGATCTTGCTGCTCTATAAATTGTTTCACTTAATTTTGTTACTGGCATGGAATTGCTGATATGATATGTAACTTGGTGAGTGATGAACAATACTTCCTCTTTAAGGCACATATTTAATAAGTTTTCTTTAAGACAACATTCGCCCTCCGTTATGGTGCAAATATGTTATTGCGAATTGTCTATAAGATACAAACAGAGTTCCTATTTTCACAAATTGATGTCTCTTGACTGCCTACTGAAGACACCTTTTGTGTATCCAACATGCCTGGACAAGATTAATAGATTGTATTTGGCCAGACACAGTCTTCTATCTAAAAGAAGAAGTAGAAGAGAATAATGTTTTTTTTTTAGCATCAAGCGAAGGAATTCAATTTACACAACAATTGAGTGAATCTTAAAGGCACCAAACTGGTTGAATTTACAATGAAATGTTGTCAATTCTGATAAGTCACAACAATTGTGGGGGAACATATTTAACTCAAAATAAATCTCTAACAGTATCAAGGTTCAAACTTAAATTAGTAACTATCCGTTGACTAACTTTTAGCTGCTCCGCCAGCTTGCGACAAGTCAGATTTCTCTTACTTAAAATTAGTTTTAGAAAATACTCCAACAATTCCCCACCATTTTCAAAAAAAAAAAAAAAATCAAAAAATCTTGATAAGGCTTGAGAATTTTATGGATATATGATAGTTTTTCTTAATTTGAACCAAAGACATATCAAGACTAACCTGGTAAACTAGTAGACTTATGTCCTTGAACCTACTTCCAATATGATTAGTCAAATATATAATCACGCACAAGATTCTAACAAATGCATATACAATGAATTATTAAGATCGCAAGGATTGGCCTTGCTTATGTATCCTTTTCGTGAGTGCTCTAGAGCCATGCCCTTGAACTCATAGAAGTCGTCACCACCTGCGACACTCATATAGGTAGACTTACCTTATACTCCATGTAAAGGAAACACTATTAAGTCTATTAAGAGTTTATCATTCTCCTTTTTATTACGAGTACCACGCTCTACATAACTTGGGATGAATAACAATGCAAAGCTTCAACCATATGCTTTACTTTTCTCATTGAACCCACAAACTTGCCTTATCAAGAATTTGGTTATGTTTCTATCATTGGTGGTTTCTTGATTCTTATCTCATTTGTGATTTTCTTGATCACTTCCTTTGGAAGTCCTTTGGTAAAAAGATCTGCTAAGTTTTCGCTAGACTTTACAAAATCTATTATGATCACTTCATAGGTGATTAATCGTCTCACATAACTATGTCTTAGTCCAATAATCCTGGATTTTCTATTATACACATGAATATATTCTCTAAATAGAGTCATATGAATATCATGCAGTATAATAATTAGTGGCATAGGCATTGGGCATGTAAACATCTTAATTAGCAAGTTTCGTAGCCATTTTGCTTCTTTCGTATATACGTGAAGCCAATGCTACAAACTTTGATGTCATCACCGAGTCTGTTATACACGTTTACTTCTTAAAGCCCCATGAGATACCACCACCACTAGGTGTAAATATCCAGCCACTTGTGGAAGTATGATCATTTTTCTCAGTAATCCAACTAGCATATGTAAGCCTTTCAATACTGAAGGAAAACCCGTGAAATATATGTCATAATCTACTGTTCATTTTAAATATTTAAAGATACGATATATAACATTCTAATGTATATGATTTGGATTCCTACTATATCTTCCAAGTCTTGCTACTGTAAATGCAATATCGGGCATAGTACTTGTTATAACACACACAAACATCCGAGTGACCTGACACAACTCTATTTTTTCATATATAAATTAATAGTTGAATCACAAGGAGTACTTACCTACATTCATAATGAATGCATTTCGTTAATAGTTTAGTAATGTGATTGAGAAAGTACTAAACTATTATTATTTATATGCTGATTCCTAATATTACATCAACTATTCCATATCTTTTATATCAAATTTGAACTACATTTTTTTTTGTTTGTAAAACTACTACTTCCTCAGTTTCAAAATTAATACTCCCTCCGCCTTTTTAGTCTGTTCACTTTTTGCCATTTTGGGTGTCCCATTTGATTGTTCACACTCTCAAAGAGGAAGGTTTATATTATTTTTTATTCAATGGGACCCACTTGTCATGCTCACAACAACTATCTCACTCACAATTTCAACCCCACTCACATATCACATCATACTTTTCATACTCACAACACCCACTCAACTACTAATATAAAATATTTTTCCTTAAAACCCGTGCATTGGTCAAAGTGTGAACAAATTAAAAAGACGGAAGGAGTATATCATACACATAAATAATCACAGTTTTATATTATTTTTTATTTTTTCTTGCTATACACACATTTATCAGATTTGGGAAACTGATGGTGTAAATCAATTTTATTTGATAAATCAGTTGATAAATATTTTGCTTTTATATCAGCACAAAAATTACGAGTTGAGATCTTCTGTACCACTTTTGTGTGCCACTCCATATACCACATGTAATCCAACCGTTCACACGTTTGCATAATATTAAAATAATATCAATCTCAATAATTGTGAGCCATTAGATAACTTGTGCATGGCCGTTCTTTTGGGGCCCGGGTCAAAGTCCAAAGAAGGGTCCTTTCTCTTTTGAGCAATGTTAGGGCCACAAAATAAGGTCACAAAATCTTGCTCACAAAATGAGGTGACGATATTTTATTGATTGCATCGATAATGGACCCGCCACACTGTACTTAAAAACACCAATAAGATCATTACACCTAGTATTTTGTGAGCAAGATTTTGTGACTTTTTTGTGCCCCTAGTATTATTCTTCTCTTTTTGAAACAATAAACGGCCTTTTATAAAAAAAAAAATCTCCTTCAAAACTCCTGTTTTTTACTAGCAGAATTATTTTTTTGTGTTAACTTGTACTTTGAATTTGTATTTAAGTATAAAATAATTGTAAGATCAAATGATTGAAGTTAGCATAATAACAGATAAATTAAAAGTTATAATCAAACCTATAAATTTTTATCCTAAAAAATAGTAAGAAAATATATAAAACCCAGCAAAATTATAAAAGGAAAAAAATATGTACAACAAAAACATGATGAAAAAAATATACATATAACGTCCCAAAATTTGCAAAAAAACATATTAAATAAATATATAAAAGAGTCTTAAAAACTCTTGCAAAAGATAAGATTAAATTATGTTCACCAAAAATAAAATAATATAATAAGAATATGAGGACTAAAAAAATTACTCCAAAGAAAATTATACATATCAATGTCTTACAAAGATGTTTTCATTTCTAGTTAAATTTGTCACTAGAAAAAAATAATTTTCTTTGAGTTATTAAAATAAGGGAATATGAAGGCCCAAAAAGTATGAGGGCTTAAATATAATATGAATGAGGGAATACGAAGGCCCCAAAAATTATATATGTAGTCGTCCTTGGTTGATTTTTTTTTCTCAAATAAAATAGGCCTTTTTTGTGTATTTTTTTTTCTTGGGGCCTCTTTTGCATAAAAATGAACTAATAAAATGTGTAAGTTGATTTTCTTTTATTTCTTTAAAAAAGAATTAGTGATAATTTTGTTTTTTTCATAATAAAGATATATATATATATATATATATATATATATATATATATATATATATATACACACACACACACACACCACACACACATATATATATATATATATGCATGCTATAAAATTTTTGGGCCCCTCTCCCGGGCCCTGGATGGGCGCCCCACCTGCCCCCTTGGGCCGGCCCTGAACTTGTGGCACATGAAATGGTACACGAAGTGGCACAGAAGATTTGGACTAAAAAATTACTAATTCTCTTGCCCTAAACCCTCAGCTAATACCCTTCGCTTGCCCTAAACCTCTCTACATCTTTTGGGGAAAAAAGAAAAAAGAAGAAAAGAGAGAACACCCTGCAGTTAATCAACCGATGGAAGACGAAGTGATTTTTGCTTCCTCGACGATTGACGCCGGAATCAGTTGCTGGGATCTACGTTCCGGCACAGAACACCTCCGTTACCGTTCATGCTCCTCCACTACCCACGGCCTCGTCTCTGTCGCTGGCCGCTTCCTTGCCTCCTCTCAACTCCGTGAAGCCTCCCGCTCCCGCTCCTCCGCCTCCGGCTCCATTTTATACTGGTCATGGAACAAGGTTACTCATACATAAAAGCACGGACACTCTGTTAAACCTATTACATTTGTATATATCTGTTTTACCAACAATTATTATGAATGAATTTAGTTTTCAAAATAGCAAAAACTTGGGATAAAATTTGGTCTATCTGCCTTCCAATTTCGACGTAGTACTTATTTTGTAGAATGGGGAGAATGGCGTTTATACGATTTATACTGTTCTCCTGCTTGTTTTCTTTGATTGACAATTGAAGGCTTATTTTTGTTTTGTAACTGCTCCTGATTAAGCCAAGCTATTTGATTCATTGGCTTTTGAGAAATATTCTATGATAAATATCAAACTATACACAGATTCAGTTTGTATGTGGTTTGAAGTTCAAGGTCTGTTTTGATTGAATCAATAGTGTGCTTGTTATTTGACACTTGCAGCCTCAGGTGGAAGTTAAGAGTTTTCCTGCCGAACCAATTAATCCAGTGGCAGCTAATAGCGAGGGCACTTATATAGTTGGTGGAGGCGTTTCCGGTGATATATACTTATGGGAGGTGAGTATGTCAAATTCCCCTGAATGATTGTCCATTTTCAATTTAGGGGACATTCTGGAAGAGCTTATCTCTAAGAAAATAAGAGCTTACCTCTAAGAAAATAAATAATTTTAATATCCATCTTATAAACTTATAGCTTTGCAATTATATACTGGAATATGATATTGTTCATGGTGAACATTCGTTTAATGATTTTTTTAAGAGAAAATGTATGCATTTATCATGCGTTTTTTTAATAAGAAAATGAGCATTCATTAATGGACAAAGGGGATATATGTCCCAATTATAGCTTGTGGAAGTTACTTTTAACTAACACTATGAAGATTGATGTTTTCTAAGTTCTTATGATGAACCCTCATTGATTATGAAATTCATAGGTGGAAACTGGAAGGTTGCTTAAGAAGTGGCATGCTCATTATCGAGCTGTTACTTGCTTAGTAATCAACGATGATCAGTCACTGTTGATTTCCGGGGCGGAGGATGGATCTGTTCGAGTTTGGTCACTTCTAATGTAACAATTTCATAAACATTATGTTAATGTTGAATTAGACTTTATGTGATGCCTTATTTGCATATTTTATTTTTACATTTCATGTTTCAGGATATTTGATGATGAGCGAAGGGAGGAATCAGGGCATCTGTATGAGTATAGTTTCTCCGAGCACACTTTACCAGTCACTGATATTGTTACGGGCTACGGAGGATGCAATGCAATCATAGTGTCAGCTTCTCAGGATAGGACTTGCAAGGTTTGTTTTGCTGTCTACTAGCATGAGAAACAGTGTTTCCAGTTTCCACCTTTCTTGGTAGACAAATACCTCATTCTTTTACATCACTGATCGTCAGAAATTGAAATGTATCTTATTAGTTACTACATCTTGTCACGAATCTCAAAGCTTTTGACTTTCTTGATGAAGTTATACTCTATCCAGAACCACAACAACTATCTGAACTTTTGCACCCTTATACACTGTTTGTTACTGTTCATTAGGCGATTATTGCTGTTATCTAATACAATCTTGATGTTAAACTTGTTGCTTTTGACGTAGATACTTATGGTGCGATCTACATGGTTTAGGTATGGAGCCTATCTATGGGGAAGCTATTGAGAAATATTGTGTTCCCATCTATAATTGACGCAATTGCACTGGACCCTAGCGAGCATGTTTTTTATGCTGGTGGTAGAGATGGCAAGATATACATTGCTGAGCTTAATGCTCAAGGCCCCTCCAGCAGCAATTTTGGCTTGCACATCATGGGTACACTGTCTGGTCATAGGTTTGTTGCATTCTATGCTTAAAATCTTGAGTTTCCATTAGATTTATTGTGGACCAGAATGTTGTTTACTGAAGCTTCCATGTGAGTTTGTTGCTTACCAAGTTGACTCATGTTTGTTGATATGATATTTGTAGAAATTAAGTTTGAGTCATGCCTCTATGATGCCAAAGTTCCTTTGTGATATAAGTCATGCTTCCTAATCGTACAAAGTCTAGCCTACTGCTAGTTGCCTCAGCTACTTGATAAATTATGGCCACTTTGCCTTTTTCGCTTTATAAGCAGTTGCTTTACTAAAATTAGTTGTGTTCTCTTTATTGCTCAAGCGATGTATTTATGTGACTTTCTGATTCTTCTTTGCTTGAGGAAAATAAATTGTACTCCCTTTGTCCCTACATGTGTAATATACGGAAATTTTTCTAAAAGCTTCGCCACATGTGATATTCAAATACTTAAAGCTATTCAATATCAGAGTTCTTATCCCTTTCAAGTTCTAATCCCAATGCTCTGATACCAACTGTAACACCCCGAAATTTCAGAGTATTATAACATATTTAAATAATATAAATCCGTCCCCAAAATAAAGGAGTAACGGTCATAAACTACAATTCAAATCTCCACGGCTAGCATATCTAACCACAATCCAAAATAAAATAACGGAAGCGTAACAATTGTCTTTTACTACTAACGGCTAGTAGCCATCAAAACTCGTTCATGGCATTTATTACAATCTCAATAAAAGTCTACTGAAAATATGAAAATCACTACTTTAATTATTCGGGTCCGTTTCAAAGATGTTTCCACTGAAAGTCTTGCTTTCCTACTTATAACCTGAAGAAATAGAATTAGAGAAAGGGTGAGCGAACAATGCTCAGTAAGGTCCTACGCCGCCCCTTCGGTTTCTAAGAAGGGGTGACCTCAAAGAGTGTATCAATAAACAATTTACGATGAAACGGACAAATTAAGAAATCTAAACAACAATTTTCTTCTCAATATAAAGAAAGGAAATCACGGCTCAATTCAATATTCGATAATGCGTAAAATCAATTATGATCACTTAATATTCTTCTCGTCAAGTCAATATTCAAAAAGTAACCCAAAGGGGTACAATAGTCGATGTATCAATGTTTCGGGAGTAAAGTACCTTTTTAGTCCTTAAACTTTTAAAGTTTTTACCTTTTCGTCCTCAAACTATATTTTTTTTACCTTTTCGTCCTTAAACTTGCTTATTTAAGGATTAATTCGTCCTTCTGTTACATTCCGTTTATATTGTCGTTAAATCTTGTTGATATGAAAATTCTAATGAAATGAAGGGGGCCAAGTGTAAAAAAATAATCAAAAACTGAATAATATTAAATTAAAAGGTTTGAATCAAAAATCCACACGCCAACTCTCCCCTACGCCCTCTAACATTATACTCCCTCTGTATCGCTCGACTTAGAAAGGGAGAAGGAATTGAGGGGCAGATTTTGGTCTTCCTTTCTGTATTGCGTTATAGGATAAGATGAGGAGAGAGGTTACCTTTACTCCTTCTGTTCCGCTCGACTTAAGATCTTGTTCGAATTGAATTAACTTTGACCAAATAATTGAAATAAAAAATAATTATCATAAGAAAAATATGAAAATTATTATTGAGAGTATTATTAACCGTGATTACAATTTTTTTTATTTTTTATTAGGATAATTATTTTTTATTTAATTACTTGATTAAAGGATAACAAAGTTTATCAAAATTTTAAGTCGAGCGGGACGGAGGGAGTATAATGTTACAGGGCGTAGGGGAGATTTAGATTGTGGATATTTGATTCAAACCCTTTAATTTAATATTATTCAATATTAGAATTTTTTTACACTTGGTCTCCTTCATTTCATAAAAATTTTCTTATCAGCATCTCAGTCCACGCATGCAAAAACATGATGTCATCATGCCACATAGGCAAGATTTAACGGTAATATAAACGGAATCTAACAGAAGGACGAATTAATCTTTAAATAGGCAAGTTTAAGGATGAAAAGGTAAAAAAAATTAGTTTAAGGATGAAAAGGTAAAAACTTAAAAAGTTTAAGGACTAAAAGGGTACTTTACTCCAATATTTCGGTATGTCCGGATAACCTATGTAACCACAATTTCGGTGGTGTCGATATCGATGGTTAATGCCACATAGGCATGTCATGAACTAACCCTCATGACCGGGTATCAATAGTATATCAATATTAACCCATACATAATGGGTGTCATTAAGTGATCATTCTCTTATCAATGAGGTTCTTTAATTGACCAATAATTCAATGTCAATTTAAGTTCAGATTTAGTTTAAAAGACGGAACCGCTTAGAGTGAATTCCAATCAAAAGTTACCGGCCATAACGGTAATACAATAATTACTTTAGGAATAGAGGGTCAATAAATAACGATATACAATAGGACTAAGAGACGTAAATCCCTTACCTGATTGCGTGTTAGTTAGCACTCCGTACTAAAACGCACCTTTAACGGTCTTTCCACAATCTACAATGAAGGTACAATATCTGTAATTAATACTTACAATATTGCTAAGGTAGTATAAAACTGAATAGAATTTAACTAACATATGGTTTGTGAACTAGAGAATATTATTGCTAGCTAAACAGTCTAATTTGACTGCTTCCCAAACCATTCACAATTCTGTTGGTTTTTCCATTTGCCCAGTGGATAAAACTTCCCACTATCCTTTCTCTCACCTTTCACAATAACACGTGCACACACACACTTAATTTCAGTTTGCATAATTTCAGTCTTCACAATAACACTATCCTTTCAGTCTGCATAATAGGGGAAGAAGTATACATATATATGTGTATGTATAGATTTGAGGGGCTAATTTGCAAATTAAAAAGGACTATAGGGGAAGAAGTATACATATATATATATATATGTGTATGTATAGGTTTAAAGGACTATTATGCAGACTGAAATTAAGTGTGTGTGTGCACGTGTTATTGTGAAGGGTGAGAGAAAGGATAGTGGGAAGTTTTATCCACTGGGCAAATGGAAAAACCAACAGAATTGTGAATGGTTTGGGAAGCAGTCAAATTAGACTGTTTAGCTAGCAATAATATTCTCTAGTTCACAAACCATATGTTAGTTAAATTCTATTCAGTTTTATACTACCTTAGCAATATTGTAAGTATTAATTACAGATATTGTACCTTCATTGTAGATTGTGGAAAGACAGTTAAAGGTGCGTTTTAGTATGGAGTGCTAACTAACACGCAATCAGGTAAGGGATTTACGTCTCTTAGTCCTATTGTATATCGTTATTTATTGACCCTCTATTCCTAGAGTAATTATTGTATTACCGTTATGGCCGGTAACTTTTGATTGGAATTCACTCTAAGCGTTTCCGTCTTTTAAACTAAATCTGAACTTAAATTGACATTGAATTATTGGTCAATTAAAGAACCTCATTGATAAGAGAATGATCACTTAATGACACCCATTATGTATGGGTTAATATTGATATACTATTGATACCCGGTCATGAGGGTTAGTTCATGACATGCCTATGTGGCATTAACCATCGATATCGACACCACCGAAATTGTGGTTACATAGGTTATCCGGATATACCGAAACAATGATACATCGACTATTGTACCCCTTTGTGTTACTTTTTGAATATTGACTTGACTAGAAGAATATTAAGTGATCATAATTGATTTTACGCATTATCGAATATTGAATTGAGCCGTGATTTCCTTTCTTTATATTGAGAAGAAAATTGTTGTTTGGATTTCTTAATTTGTCCGTTTCATCATAAATTGTTTATTGATATACTCTTTGAGGTCACCCCTTCTTAGAAACCGAAGGGGCGGCGTAGGACCTTACTGAGCATTGTTCGCTCACCCTTTCTCTAATTCTATTTCTTCAGGTTATAAGTAGGAAAGCAAGACTTTCAGTGGAGACATCTTTGAGACGGACCCGAATAATTAAAGTAGTGATTTTCATATTTTCAGTAGACTTTTATTGAGATTGTAATAAATGCCATGAACGATTTTTGATGGCTACTAGCCGTTAGTAGTAAAAGACAATTGTTACGCTTCTGTTATTGTGGTTAGATATGCTAGCCGTGGAAATTTGAATTGTAGTTTATGACCGTTACTCCTTTATTTTGGGGGCGAATTTATATTATTTAAAGATGTTATAATACTCTGAAATTTCGGGGTGTTACAACATGAATGTCCAAATTTCATTTTAAGGGACATCTGAAAATCTGTACGTTTCACACAATTTAGTGGCAAGGATTCATATATAATCTTGTAATCCTCTTTCCAAACATCTAGTTTTGCAAGTATAAAGAGACTAGTGTTTTGTTTTTTTTTTTTTTTTTTTTTTTGTAAAGACAATTAGGAACAAAGTTATTTCCAAAAAAGACAATTTGGATTTCCTCGGCAGAAGGAAAGAGGTGTTTATCTGGGGCGGATGCCTCCTAAAGAGTAACTCATTTTGGGACGAAAGTTTCTCAAAAATGGACATTCAATTAGGGACGAAGGGAGTAGTAACATTTAGTAATAGGTCTCATGTTCCAGCGAATGATCCCTTGTTATCAAAGCTAAATACAAATTCCATAATTACCCAATCATCATGACCTACTTGCTCTGGAAAAGTTGAAACTTGCTTTAGCAAAATGCTTTGCCCTTCCCATTAGCGTCTAAGACTTGGCAATTTATTTCTTTGTAGCCTTTAACGGAGTTCCTCCTGGTGTCTTGGCTGCTTATCTCTTGTGTCTGCTTATCTCTTGTTGCACGTGTTAGATAAAAAAGTTGAAAATATAGTTGCAAGGGCTGCAAACGGGCAGTATCCTTCATTGGCACTCATACAAATAGATCAAATTTAAACTCACCGAAGTTCAACAATACTTGACTGGGCAGGAATCACAGTGGAAATCAGCATATATCCATTATTTTGGATCATTGATAAATACAAGAATGAGTGCCTTTATGTTGGATATGCAATTTTTTTGTATGGTGAATCACATCCGTGCTACGCACAACCTGGGATCATGTTTTATAACTTCTAGGTTGAATCTGACTTTGGTGGATGGGAAAATATAATACTCTCTCCGTCCCAAAATGATCTGCACATTTAACTATTCAAACTTCTTAAGGATATGAACACTTGCTTCATTAGCCATGTTGTGTGTATGCATATTTAAGCCTAAAGCTCATTTGTATTGTTGAACATACTATTTCTGCTGAATTCATAAACATAACAGTTGCTTCATTAGGTTGCTTTACAACAGAGTGAATTGTATTCCATTTCTTCTCATCAAACTTAATGATAGTATGTTCAACTTTGTTAAGATCATTTCCCTGGTAGCTACTGCAAATTGATTATGTAGGTTTGATTAGTTAGCTTTCTTTACCCGACAGTGCTATTTCTCGTTATCTTAGAATTTAACAGGGGCGGAGATGTTGTGATCCAAACGTCGGTTACCTTGTTTATTTGCTGAGTAATATATGTTCCTTCTTCTGTGTGCTAAACCCAATGATGGCCATATTATGAATCACTCTGTATCCTGTTCTTTTTCTCTATGGTTATTCTCATTTGATGTACTCGCACCGGTTACTTTTGATTCAATGAATTGTTCTAAACAAGTTAGTTTTTCTGTTTCTATTTTCATACCATTGAACAGAAACTTGGTGTTAATTCGGTTCTTGCCCTGTGCATCCCGGATCAAGTCTTACTTGCCGAGTTACTTTAGTTTTTATTGTGGGTTTAGCAAAGCCTACTTCATGTTCCTTCTAATATTTCTCGGAAATTGATAGTTTTGTTCTTTGAACAGTACGGCTATTACTTGTTTGTCCTTTGCGTTGGATGGACTTCAATTAGTTTCTGGATCTGAGGATGGCATGGTTCGAGTTTGGGACACCAAAACCCGTAATATCATTCGCGTTTTTAAGCATGGGAAAGGTACTGGTTAAACTGCGGAAAAGTTAGTCCTTGGTTGCATTAATTGCTTAATTTTCTTATCAGTCTATATTCATTTATAGATTACGTTATATTTAACTCCGTTAAATGGTGTTTATGTAATCGATTTACTTGGCCTAATTCCATGTTGTTGTTTATTCTGCTGCTTGTAATGTCACATAAATGTATTCAGCTGGCCTCACGTATATAGGAAAAACAATTTCATACTTTCTGCATCTGTCACCGAAGGAAATATGATTTTATCGATGAGTGGACTTGAATACATACAAAATAATCAACTTAAACAGTTGATTTTGTTCTGGCCAAACGAAGACTTCAACGCAGCTTTGGTAGTAACACTATTAATCAACCTATGCCCTTCTCCTTATTATTTGTCCCCCATCCCTAAATGAATATTCCATTTTTTGGACAAGTTACATACTCCATCGTCAAACATAATGTTCTAGTTCACTCTTACAATCATGGTGTCACATAGTGAAGTCATTCTGGGTGTTCTTTTTTTTTTTTTTTTTTTTTTAATATATTCTCTTGCTAAATGGACACTGACTTGAGGATGGAGGGATTATTGCATGTGGAAGTTTCTTTGCATGCCATTTGTGTCTCATCTACTTGCTAAACATTTCAAACTGATTATTTGGCTCTTTTTTTGTTCAGGACCGGTTAATAATATTCTTGTTGTTAGACAACCACCATCCTTAAATCTGCGAGCTTCAGCTGTCAAAAGGCATGGATCACCTCTACCGCCTCCTTTGGAGAAATACACATCAGTGGATGAAGACTCGGAAATAAACGCCTTCATCTTTCCTAGGACGAATCCTGAAAGACCCTGTGACGCTGCATATCTCACTATTCAAACAATGAATAATCAAATCAATGAACTTCAGGTACTTTCTTTTCTTTGCATATCTATGCAGTAAGGTTACAAAAGAGACATTAGTAAGCCTGTACAAGAGAGAAATCACGAGACTGTACCTCATGCTTTAAAGAGAGGATACAATTGGTGCCTACTTTTTAGGACATTCCAAAACACTAATAAGGAACCAAAAGTTAGGGTGTGTTTGGTGGTAGCATTTAGCACTTGATGCTTGATGCTTAATACAATGCAGGGTGATTTGGAGGTAGGGGGCATTCGATAACATTGAGCGCTAGTTGTTGAATGTTGAATTTCGTGCTGTGAGGCTCTTACTGGTTTGATTCTCAATCATTAAGAGCAATTTGGACATATTCTGGTTGATTGAAGGAATCAAATCAAACACACTACCTCCAAATCACCCTGCACTATATCAAGCATCAAGTGCTTAATGCCACCAAACACACCCTTAGTATGAATTCGCCCATCAATTATTGATGTTAGCTGTTATTGGTCCAAATGATTACTTATTCTTTCTGATGCATTTTCGTTTCAAGTTTGTATTCACCTAGTGCCATTAAACTTCAGAACGAGTACTTTTCCAGTTCACACAACTTGATTTTACTCCATGATTTAAGTCCTGGTTAGTTAAGAATTCGTGAGTTTTCATGTATGATATAGATTCACTTATCTTAGGTGACGATATAAGCCCATTGTTTACATATAAAAATATATCTACATTACAAACCAATATTTATGTCCATCTTGACTGTCCCCACATCATTGTATCAAGTCTTTTTCTATCTAATTTCGTACATAATTCGCCAGATGCTGCATTTACAAATAATAGTGAAACAACATCATGAAATTACAACCTGAAATCATAACTAGAAGTTCATGTTTATAATGGACACAGGATCCAGACATAATGTATGTAAAAGGGTGGTTACTTTTAATAATCTCTTTCTGCTATTTTAGTTCTGTAACTGCCATAAATGTAATTACTTGTCATTTATACTGCTATATCTTTGTTATCCTGTTCTTATTACCTGCATACTTTGTTTTACTTTCAGCAACAAGGTTCCTCAGCAGCTTCTGAAATGGAGATGGAAAGATTAAAACTTGACTACAAAAAATCTACGCAGATGTTGGAGCAATGGAAGAAAATGTATGAAAATTTGCATCAATATGCTGTTAGTGAGCTTTTGAATGGAGAAGCTGATGGCACCATTGGACACTCCAATTAAGACAGCTTAAGACTTCCAAATGCTGATGCAATTTTGTTTTATCTTTGAGGTATCATCCTTATATCAGTTTTGTATAATGAGTGCTATTCAGAAGAAATTTTACAGTTACGCGCTTCTTCCATATTTTTTTTTAAATTAGTGATTTAAGGCCTTTTCTGAGTGATTTAACGCTTTCTAACAATGCGGATCTGTTGTTGTAGGTTTAACTATTGTCTTACGTGAGAAGTAATTGTTCTAGATCCAGGGCCTATTTCCTTTTGCTTCTTCAATCTTCTCTTGAATTTTTTGTGGTTATAATATTATTATTTTGATGATTATCAGTTTTTAAGGATTAAATAGATTACAATGTACTCCCTCCATTTCATGTAATTTGTCCACTAATTTATTTTGGAATGCAAGTCTTAAAGACTTCGCATTCAAAATTGTGTTCATTATCCGTAACTTTTCAACTCTATCCTCCACTTATGTACATGCATCTTTAGTGAACTCAAGCTTTTAGTTGTGACCAACTCCAAGTGTATGAATATATCCTTAGTTGTTACACTTTTCAATTATGGACTCTTTGAGTGGAAAAAAGGGAGTATGAGACCATCAGTTTGTATATCCGAGTATCCGACAGGGTAGCTTTGTTAATGAAAGTATCAGTTTCTCTGTCGGCTTTGTCAACTTTGGTTTTAGGTATACAATATTTTTTTGCTTCACTCTTTCATTCCATGCAATTTGAAACGTGGGAAGTCATTTGAGGAGTTGAGTTTTGAAACGTGGAGGTGATTTGAGGATTCCAATACAATTTAGTGTCAGAATGGCAGTTTACACCTATGTTAAAGACGTGTTTCTAGGATGCAATCATTTTGACCCATATTTCAACTTCAAAAATGGGTATGCGCTCATTGAAAAAGAAACATGGTTATTTGCTAAAAAACAAGTACTTGCTTTAAGTGCATAATATGCTGCCAACTTACATGTTGCTATTTACATGCAGTTTAAGAATCCATCTTTAATTCACAGAGCAGATGATTTATTATTACTTTCAAATGGCAAAGAGGTACTCTGCGGCAAGTGTAAAATGCTGGTTCTGGTAACTGGTAAGCATTACTAACTGATTCACAGTGTAACTCGTAAACATGGGGGGATAAGATAGTTGTTCCGTATAGCTATGTTGCGCAAAAGTTCCATCCTTAAATCAACCACATTATATATTTTTCTCCTTATTTATGCCTTTTTAGCTTGAATATTGTTATAATGGTCAAGTTTGTTAAAATTGCTTAGTAATGACTAAGTAGATTGGGATGCTTTGATCTTACAGGTTTACTGTATATTTTCAGTGTTGATAGTTTTTTGCTGGATGGTTGTTTATGTCAAGACTAAGAGCAAGATAGTAGACTTCTAATGTTTAGTCTGTACATACATTTTTTTTTTTTTTGTGCTTGTCTTCACCACTTACATCCTAAACATGGAGTAGCACACTTCGCTTGTCAATGTGATTGTCACTTCATATATGCGGATAACTATTATGGTGTCCTCTATAACCTCTTGGGGGAAAAAATAATGAGTGCGTGCTTTAACAGCTTACTAGGTTGATTTGTTTAGCCATTTTAGTGCACACTTAAGACTTGAACAAGTAGGAATCTAGATTGGTCACCCTATAGTGATGAAGCTCGTTGACTGATACCAGCTTTCAACTTCTAGAATTGTCTAATTATCGTGCTAGTTTTGTAAGTCTTCATTATTAATAATGCCCTCCAACTTCTGCTCTAGTTGCTTCTAGCCGTTTTAGTTCTGCCAATTATCTTTTTCTCCCTCCTTGCAACCCTTCCCTATGTGCACACAGTCCCTAGAATTCTGGATTTGATCCTTAGCTATGTTAGACATACTCATTAGCCTATTTTTACTAGTGTGATTGTTAGCATTTTTATTCTCTGTGTGACTTAATGAAGTCAAAGATAATAGGAAATATCGCTGTTGGGAGTGATCATGATGATAAAAAATATGTATATTTGCTGTTAGTGGAATAGTCTCTCCGTCGTCCCAAAAAGTTAGTCCCAGTTTTTTGGATGATAACTTGAGTAAACTTTGATTTAGGTTAGTTTTAACTATCCTAAACAAAATCTAAAACTCGTTATTGCTAGACCATTGTAAATGTTATCGTTATATTTTCGATTATGATTAGCTAAAAGTATTATTGCTCAAATCTGACTCAAGTTAACAACTTTAAAAAGTAGGACTAACTTTTTTGGATAGAGGGAGTATTTGAGTGTCAAAGTTAGGCCTATTAGACAAACACACACCTTCAAACTTGTTAGGGGCTGAGGGTGAATGATCTTTGCCATTTTATTTGCCCGTGTAAATCTTTTTTTTTTCTTTTTTTCCTTCCACGATGTCGTATGATGATTCATGTTAGCCGACCCCAAACTACTTTGGGACGAAGGCTTTGTTGTTGTTATTGTTGGAGTTTATGAGCTTGGGCTTTCTGTTTGAAGCCATGAATGACATAATGAACCGGTCCATTCAATTTGACAAAAACACACACTGGGAAGAAGCAGTCCAATAATATGGGGAGCCCATTGTTTTCTAGTTGAGGTATGTATAGGCTTATTGGGTGAGGCTGATCTGAAATGATCATGTATCTGACAAAGGATGTTGAGAGCTTTAACCAGCCACACTAAATAAAGTCTTGTTTGGATGAAACTCCATTTCTACACTCATTTCTTTTCTGGGAAAGATGAGTTCCTTTCCTTTGTGTCACAATGAGGAGCCTGCCAAACATGTAGAATGAGGCCTTTGACCCTTCCATTTTCTGCAATTGGGATACCTAAAGTCAAGTCTCTGTGTGTGTGTGTGTGTGTGAGAGAGAGAGAGAGAGAGAGTGTGTGGGGGGTCCACTTGTATTTTTATTTTAGGATTCTGAGACCTGCCTTATATTATTACTTTTGTTCATAAATGATTGAATATTTCTACTTAAGACTAAGAGAAAGATGAGTATTATTTTTGTGGAGGATTATTTTGAACTGGCCGAGTTTGAAAAGGCTTCAAACTTATACCATAATCGCCTCGTTTGATTCGAACCCCTTGCTTATATTTTTTTTTATTTGAAATATAGTATTTCTAGTAGTTATTTATAATTATAAACAATCTTCCACTATTTGTAGTGATAGTATAATGTATAATGAGGTGGTGGAATAATTTTATTACAGTCCAACCCTATGTCTGTGGATAGTAATATAGGGTGGGAGTGATAAAGAAATGAAAAGAATAAACAAGTAGTGTGAGAGTGATATAATGGGGATGATGGATGTTGTGGGGGAGAGAAGATAAGGTGGTGCAACCTTGATGATAATACAAAGTGAGTAAAAAAATAAAAATAACCAGCCAACAACAAAATCTCACACTCCTGGATTCTTTTTATCCTATCATATCGAACCTCTTCTTGCAGAGAACATGTCTCTTTATTCATCTCCTCTTTCATATAATATATACATATACCCCCTATTCTATTGTTTTTCTTTTCTTTAATGCTTAGAGAGAGAAATTTTTACAATATTGGGGAGAGAGAGGTGTAAGGGAAGACTTGCACTCATAATGTAATCAATTTGGAAAATGCTCCGAATTCAGGTTAAGGGAAGGTATTTTTGTATCTAGAAGAATTGGGGGTAAAACATTTTCCCCCATTGTCTGGTGCTTAACAAACACCGAAAGCCAACGGAGCCTTAGTATGTTACTACTAATTATTGTGTAGTCAAGAACAAACGAGATGCCACTGAACTAATATTAGGATTTGGTCGTAACGTTCCAAAATGAATGTCTAACCGAAAATTATCATTACCTTTAGTTTGTAGTCCAGATCTCCTGTACCACTTTGTGTGCCCTCCTTGTGCCACAAGTGATCCAACGGCTTGTAGTCATTAAGATTATCATTATGTTGATATTATCCAAGCATGTAAACGGTTGAGATTATAATGACACAGAAAATGGCACACAAAGTGGTACAGGAGATCTGAACTCGTTAGTTTGTTACTTATCGTCGGGCTAGTTGGTAACATAATGACTTGACTCTGGACCACAGTAGTATTTTTCATTTTATTTTTGGCATTGTTTTTCATGGTGTTTTGCACCCACACTGGTAGTGAACATCCGAAAACAAACACATGCGAATTCTTTTGTCTTTGTAGCCATCCTTTTCTACCCAACTAGTACCTTACCCACTGCCATGGTACAACTGTCTTGTCTTGTTTTGATGACCTCAATCTTATGTCTGAACCGAAATTAACTTCTCAGCTAGCTATTTTTTCACATCACAAGCTGTAACAACTACCATTTCCACGTCTTTCAGTGAGTTCATTTTCCCCATGGGTATTCAATTTTATTTTTTAATCATTTCAAGAAAAAACTGAATATTTTAAATCTTAGGCTACTATTCCAAATGACACATGAACAAAAAACTAGATATTTTTTTAATCATTTCAAGAAAAAACATAACCCATGAACAAAAACTAGAATTAGCCCCTACCCCCCCCCCCCCCCGATGTTTTCGGGACACGTGAAAAACGTAATCTTTAGTATACAGAGTTGACCCGTGACATGAAGTATGGCATAGGTGGAAGATGTCCATGTTTAGGTACGCCACAACTATTTTGATTGTTGAAGATTATAACGACTGAAGAGGTAAGGTAATTGTACATACCTCTTTATCTTTAGAATTTATCACCCAATCTATCCATAAACAGTGCGCCAGCTTCTACTATATCTTGATATAATGTAGTGGTTCATTTGGTAGGGAGTGTGACTATATTCACATGCAATTCCTTCACGTGCATGGTGATTAATTGCACAAATTTAAATCTGCTTGGCCATTTCTATCTACTACTAAAAAGATAAAATTCAGAGTAAAATCTAGTAGTTGGGGTGGGAGGCAATTAATGCACCTTGTCTTTTACCCTAATTTTGCATACACGTCTCAATCTAAAGGTCTCCATCGCAATGTGTATTGACAACATGCTTGTGTTTGAAATGTCTAGATAGTTAATTATTACAGACAAAATGTATAAAAGTCTATAGATTTAACCATAGTACTCCATCCGTCTCAATTTAAAGTTCCTAGTTTGACTTTGTACGGAGATTAAAAAAAAAGTAAATGTTGTGAGTATGAAAAGGAAAGTGGGAGAGAGAAAGTGGGTGGAGAGTTTTTGTTGTGAGAATGACAAGTAGGTCTCACTTTCCATTTTAGGTAATAAAACAAAGTAAGAACCTTAAATTAGGACAGACTAAAAAGGAAAGTAAGAACCTTAAAGCGGGACAGATGGAGTAATAAGTTACCTTCCGACCGTCCCGAAAAGATAGTCTCATTTATTTTTTGATTACAATTGAATTGTGACAAAATACGAATACCAATTTAATTAACCTAGTAAAATTCTAAAAATTGTTATGAGTAAATTATAAAGTAATCATCAATAACAATTTTTAAAATTTCTTGAAACAATTAGGTTGACATTAATGTTTAGCCAAGTCTGAAGATAGTTCATTTAACCAGTTTATCTAACTACTAATTTTTATCCACTGAATGTTTTTAGATAACATGCTTGCTTCATTTCATTTTTTAAAGTAGTTGTGTAAACCTCAACTCAACTAAAAAAAAAAAAATAGTAGTTCTTGAGCACCACGTCATTAGTAATAACACTGTCCGTTTGAATGTAGAACCACCATTTAAGCCTTTTTTTAAAAAAAAAAAAAACTAAATTTAATCCTGTAAGATGTTATATAGAAGCATTGAAATGGGAAGTATGGAGAAGCAGAGGAAGGGGTAGAGCTTTTACAGAGCAAGTATAAGTTGTGAATGGTGGGGGGGGGGGGGGGGGGTAAGTTAAAGTATGAGATGAAGGTAGTTAAGTTTCTGTTTAATAACCTTACCTCATCAATCCACCTCGAGAAGCGTTCCACCCCCCCTCCTGCTCTCTCTCTGCCACCATGACCATTGGCCCCTTACTTATTAGCTCTGTTTATCTTTTGCACAGTCTTGATATTATATTATTCAGGATAATATTTTTATCCTTTTAATAATTCCATTGCCCCCTGTCACGTGGCTTTTTGCCACATCCCTCTCTCTTCTCCTCCGGTCACCGTCGCCGGCTCACCTCACCGGTTAAATATCCCTCTCTCATTAAAAAGTCTGACTAGTGTCATGTGAGTGGGGTTTTCTGGTTTCTCATAAAAAGAAAGTTAAATCTCAAGGCTAAGTTATTATTCATTATGTACAGTAAGAGTTCCACTCTCTTTTAAAATTACACATTATTTCATTCTTACACCATTCTATTTATTCTAAAGCACTTATAGTGGCTTATCTACAGTTGGTAGATCTGAGCCATTGGAATGGTGGGCTCCATTCTCAATATTTTGGTTTGCTTGATTACCCTCCTTTTCTTTTGCATTATTTTAATTATTACTCCCTCCGCCCCGTCCCAAAATGATCTTTCTATTTGTCACTTTTCATTGTCCTAAAAAATTCTTCTCATTTTTACAATTTAGGCATAAAAGTGCACAAATAAAACAAGACTAGTGTAGCAAGTGCTCATATCCTTAAAAAGTTTGATTAGTCAAATGTGAAGATCATTTTGGGACGGAGGGAGTAATATTTTTATTTTATTTTTTTTGAAAAAGATGGTTTTAATTTTCAAGTAATGCTACGTCGTGTAGAAAAAAATATTATGAAATTTTGGGCAAAGATTGTTGACGGATTGATCGTTTGTTTACATGTATTCTTGATGGTTGAGGAATGCAAGTACTCATAACTAAGAGAGTTAGTGATAGTTGGTACATTGAGATGTTCTGGACAAGTATCTTTGACTAGGGTAACCGTTGTTAGCAATGCATGATACTGGTTATCATTGTTATACTCCGTCTGACCCTAAATGAGTGTCCATTTTCAAAAAATCTTTGTCCCAAAATGAGCGTCTTTTTTTAACATAACTTTGTCCCTAAATGTTTTTTTTCGAAATTTTTTTCACCGGTTTCTTTATACGTGCAAAACTAAATGTTTGGAAAATAGACTACAAGATTATATATGAATCTTTGCTACCAAATTGTATACAAAGTTGAGATTTTCAATGTCCCTTAAAATGAAATTTGGACACTCATTTAGGGACAGAGGTAGTAAGATAATTAGCAAATGTAAATACCTTTCATGAAGGTTTTAAGGGTTTTGTTTAGATTTCAAAGTGAAATGGATAAACCAAATTTATGTAGATAGATTTGGATGTTCGGGATCTGAAAAAACATATTTTGAACGAAAATAACCTTGAGATATGGGCGATAGATTAAAAACCAAAACCAACATATAAGCCTTCAATCTGACTGCACTGCATCTAAGATAGCTAATGAGTGCCCTCTATGATGAATTTGGAGAGAGGGGTGGTGCTTCCAATCAGACTACACAACAACGGTTTGATGCATAAACGATGCAGATTTTGTCGATCTTTATGAATTGATGCGAATAGATGACAAAAAGACGATCATACTCTTAATAGGTTAATACTGTGTATAGAGAGCATACTGTACAACAATCAGATCACATCAACCCCAAATTCCCACACTCTATGATGCTCTATTAGGTACTCCCTCCGGTCTCAAATATAAACAAAAATAACTAAAATCACACCTATTAAGAAAGTAGTTAAGTTAGTTAATTGTCTTGATTTTATAATAAAAACATGTTAAAATTACTAATATATCCTCATATTAAATGTGTAATAAATGTGCACTTGTATTTGAAAATGAATAATTAAATAGGGGCAGTTTTGGTAAGAGAGTATTAAATAGTCTTGAAATCCCTTAGAGTTGCTTATATTTAGATTAAAAAAAAAACCCACTTTTGTTGCTTATAATTGAGTCCGGAGGGAGTAGCAATCATCATTATACGAATTTGAACTTTATTATCCTTAAGTTGCAACTTGTAAAAGATTGTTTCAGAATAAAGAAACAAAATTAATGCTATTAAATCTTGATTACAAAAAAAAAAAAAAAAAAAAAAATGAAATAAAGCTCACCAACTTTATGACATTGGCATAGCATTTATGTGCATTATACAAATAAAAATAAAATATTCCAACAACTTGTTATATATAGAGGCTCCCCACTGGCAGTGGCTTGATAGTCTGTTCCCGATATCAACTATTTTTATTCAACTCCCCTCACAATTATTTTGTCAATTCCTCATTTTCTTTCTTCTAACCCTAAATATTTCATCATCACCTCATCATCCCCCTTTCTTTACTGTTACATTCTGATAAAACTCTCAGTCTTCTCCACCTTCCTCTTTCTCCTTACCCATCACTCTGTCCATTTCTTCAGCTTTTTCTCACTTTCTCCATTTCCCAACAATACCCAGAAAAGAAAAGGAAAAAAAAAAACACTTTACTTTTTTTAGTTATTAATTAGGGTTTGCTATAAAAAGAGTGAGATAAACAATGGACATTGAGTTCTTGAAGTCCATTCCTGAAGATCAAATGGAGATGATGATGATGATGCAGCTTGACAAGCTCCCTGATTTCTGCGGGATCTATAGCGAAGTTTCCGAAACAAACCCTTCAATGGAGTTTGCCCATGGCAGCCCAAATAACTTATCATCACACCACCCAATTATGGAGAATTCTAATTCTCATTCTCCATCCACATTCTTGAACATGCCTTCTTCAAACATATCATTCACCGGCTCCGGCAATCAAGGTGGTGAAATGACATTCCTGTCCAATTCCGGGAGGTGGAGAAGTGGGTGTGGCGGCAATGGGAATGGGAATATTCCAACGCCGGAGCAGAAGCGTAATTCAATGGCGGCGATGAGGGAGATGATCTTTCGTATTGCTGCAATGCAGCCCATTCACATTGACCCGGAATCGGTCAAACCTCCCAAACGGAGGAATGTGAAGATATCAAAGGATCCTCAAAGTGTAGCGGCTCGTCACCGGAGAGAGAGGATAAGTGAGAGGATTAGGATCCTCCAAAGACTTGTACCTGGTGGTACAAAAATGGACACTGCATCTATGTTAGATGAAGCAATTCATTATGTGAAGTTCTTGAAAAATCAGGTGCAGTCACTGGAAAGAGCTGCCGTGAATAGGCCGCCGGGGACGGTGGCGACCGGAATAGGGTTTCCGGTACCGATGGCGAGTGGGAGTTACATGGGGATGGGAGCAAAAGGGTATAATCAGGCGGCTCAAAGTGTTCAGCACTATTTAGATGCTTAGGTTGATGATCAAATAAAGAAGAGGAGAAGAGGGAATTAGATCTTTGGTATAAATGCTTGTCATGTTTAATTATTTGTGGGGTTTGTAATTAATTATATTAAAAAATAGAGTGGGAGAGACAAGTGTACTTCTTTGATCATATTATCATTGTTGTTACTACGATAAGAGACATGAAATCTTAGGATTTGACATCCTTCTAATTGTATTCTTATAAAATAATTACAACCCAATTAATATAGAACCACAATCGTTCAGATCTTTCTCTCTCTCTCTCTCTCTCTCTATATATATATATATACATATATAGGTAGGTGCTCAAATGAGAACCTAAATATCGTGAGAACCGTGAGAACTTAATGTATCCAATGATGTATCCAAGTGGACATTGGATACATTATATTTTACCTAATGTATCCAAGTCAAGTAATGTATCAAATGATGGATCCAAGTGAACCATTGGATACATTAGTTTTTTACCTAATGTATCCAAGTTCTCACGGTTCTTACGATATTTAGGTTCTCACAGGAGCACGATCATATATATATATATATATATATATATATATATATATATATATATATATATATATATATATATATATTGTTCATGTGATTGAATTTTTCATATTTATGCACTTACAGTTTATAAAGAACAATTTTCTGGGGGTAACTGGTTTTGAATTATTCTACTTACTCATTCTGAAAGAGTATGAAATACTCATTTACTTATTTTTATGTATCTTTGTGATTCTGATAATAATTATTGTATATAATTAGTTTAGAGTTTATTTAATTTAGGAATTAGTTGTAATTATTTAGGAATAGTTTATTTTAGGTTTATTAGTATTATTATTATTATGATTTAGTTGACTAACTTACTAATGTTTATCTTTGGTAGTTATCTCTTTTGTATTTTAGGAATGTAGGTCTCTCACCAAACAAGGAATGGAGCGGCTATAAAAGAAGAGGGAGCCGGCCATTATTGATCACGGATTCTGAGATTCAAAGAGTGTTAATTTCGTTTTTGTGAGAGAGTCATTGTTTTCTTTGAAGTTCTTGTTCATCAAGAACTCAAGTGTTTTAGTGTTTGGTTTATTCTAGAGATCTAGAATAGGTTTGATCTTTTCGTTGTTTTTGTTTCTTTCATTGTCTTGTATTCTGCAAGACCTTTTGATTAATGAAAGTTTTCCAGCAAGGAATTTCTTGCTGAAGTGTTTATTCTGAGTTTGATTTTATTCCGCTGCAATTTTTATTTACTCTGAACGTGTGCGTGTTGTCGTGTCAGTTGTTAAGACAGTTGTGATCGTATTCTCTGATCACAAGTGGCTTTACACAGAAACAGTCCTAGCTAAATTTCTTTCAATTGGCACCAGAGCCTGATCTCGATACACTGAGAAGTGATCCTTGAAAGTAGCCATTATGGACTGTACTCATATTCGTAATAAGCCGCCTACACTAGATGGTTCAAACTATACCATTTGGAAGGCTAAGATGATCATGTACATTAAAAACATAGATCATCGTGCTTGGTTCAGTATTCTTGTGGGATATACATCCCCTACTATAGAAGTAGTTGATCCAAAAGCGAAAGCTCCTGAAACTAGTGAGGAGAAAAAGGAAAAAAAAAATTGTCCCAAAACCTGAGTAAGATTGGAACACGGAAGAAATTGCCCTTGCAAACTACAATGCAAAGGCAATGGCTGCCATATCTGATCATGTTGATCACAATTTGTATCGGTTATTTTCTAACCATACCGTGGCCAAAACTGCTTGGGATATTTTACAACTTCATTGTGAAGGGTCTGATAGTGTCAAACAAATAAATTAAGGAGATTGATGACAGAGTTTTAAAATTTAAGAATGGGAGAAAATGAAACGATTCAAGACTATTCTGCTAAATTAATAGATATTTCAAATGAATCCTTTGCATTAGGAGAATCCATCTTCAATGCAAGGTTGGTTAGTAAAGTTTTAAGAACTCTCCCAGAAAAATTTAACATCAAAGTCTCTGTCATTGAAGAAACTTGTGATACTCGGACCGTGAGTCTTGAAAAGGTTCTAAGTATTCTAACTACGTTTGAATTGAACCTTGAAGTGCAACAAACTAGCAAAGTAAATTCAATTGCTCTTGCTAGTGCTCTTACTGTGTCCAAAGATCTTGTTGAATTATCAAAGGATATTGATGACTCAAACTTAGAGGAAGATGAATGTGACTTGATCTCTGAAAAATTCAACAATATGTTGAACAAAAACGTCAACAAAGGTTTTCTAATAAGGTTACAGCTTCTTCCCCTAAGATTGAATCATTCAAGAGAGAAACAAGTAAGAACAAATTTTCTTCTGAAAACAAAATATCTATTGAGTCCGTTCAGTGTAGAGTGTGTTTAGGATTTGGACACTATGCTAATGAGTGTGCTAACACACTCAAAAAGAGAGGGATGAGTTTTTCTGCAACCTTAAGTTATTCAGATGATGACGATCAGACAGCAAACCTGTCATTTTTACGATCATCACAATCCTCCCTTTCTGACAGTGAATCTGATAGTGAGGATGTGTTGTCAACTGACAGCACAACTGACTACTCAGATGGTACTAACATGTATACCTGTTTTAACTCCACTTCTGCAGGTGAATCTGAAGAATCCAATCAGGAGGAAGAGGATAGTGCCACGTATGAGGACCTCCACAATACATACGTTGAGTTGTTTGCAGAATGGTCCAAACGAATGGATCAACTCAAGGAGTTCAAGAAGGTAAATGAAAAACTCACCTCTGCAATTTGAAATTAAAAGCTGAGAATGAGAGGTTGTCGAGTGAAAGTGATACTCAAAAGGACTCCATAGCTAGGTTAGAAGTCATGCTTACCAAAAAAGACAATGAGTGTGAGAAATATAAAAGCAATCTTGAAAAAAAAACCATTACACTCAATAAACTTAACAATGGAAAGGCTAAATTGGAAGAGGTTCTGAACATGGGGAACCAAGGAAAATCGGGTTTAGGCTATGGAGATCCAGTGTTTGTTAAGGAAGGTGAGGGAACTTCGAAAAACAATGAGAGATTTAATGTTAATCACGTGTCTCCTCACAAAATTAGAAGAAATAGAAAAAGGAGATACGTGTGTCACCATTGTTTTGCCCCTGGACATATACGTCTATTTTGTTACAAGTTGAAACAGGAACTTGGCTTGGAGAAGAACAGCGGCCACCTGACAGGACAGTTGTGGGCTCAGTTGGAGTCACAACTGCCCAGTCAACTGCAGTCTGCTCCAAAAGCCACATGGGTAAGAAAGGGCACTCTAAAGTGTCAAATGGTGTTTACCTCCTTCAAGAGCAGTATGGAAGGAGCATGGTACTTTGACAGTGGCTGCTCCCGCCCCATGACTGGCTCTCTTGAGCATTTCAAAGACTATAAAGCCTTTAAAGGTGGAAAAGTCAATTTTGGTGGAGGTGCTCAAGGTGAGGTAATTGGCAAAGGTACGCTGAATGTTAATGGTTTGCCCAACTTGCATAATGTCTTGCATGTTGATGGGTTAAAGGCAAACCTAATTAGCATAAGCCAACTGTGTGATGATGATTTACATGTCAAGTTTGATAAGAAGATCTGTGAGGTCTTCGATGATTCAAATAGATGCGGTTTGAAAGGTGTAAGATCCTCTGATCATTGTTACAAGTTGGTTGAAAATCATTCATGTTTTAATTCAATTTTTGATAATGCTCCTGATCTTATTGTCAATTGTGTTGAGAATTGTATTACAGGTTGCACTTGGGAGCCTTAACAGATTAATGATGAATCTGAACAGAAGATTACAAAAGAATCTGCAGATTTAACACTTGACAGGTCAGTTGACAGACCAGATGAACAGTCAACTGCCACGACATATGGTCAGACAGCAGCAGATTCCAGTTCAGATTCTGAAATCAATGAAGATCATGAAAGCAGAGGCACTGATGCTGCTGTAAGGATACAGGGAGATCATCTAACTTCCCAGGTCATTGGGGGAGTGGATGAAAGAATAAAAACAAGAGGGAAACGAATAAATTACCGGGAATTAGCCGGTTTATCCGCATACCATCAGGTAAGCTCTTGTTGTTTCGTTGCTAATTTTAAGCATGAGGATGAGTCAAAAACTGTAAAAGTTAATAATTGGACCAATGTCATGCACGAGGAAGTGGTAAAATTTGAGAGGAAAGATGTTAGGTTCTTGGTTCGTAGACCATCTAATACTGATTATCATAGAGTTGTTACTTGTTGCACTCAATTGTTGAGGATGGACCAAATAATCAAGAATTATGGTCTTAAAAGTGAAACATTGACTATATTTTGTGATAGTTTAAGTGCTCAGAATTTTGCCAAGAATCCGGTATAACATTCCCGAACAAAGCACATAGATATTAGGCATCATTTTATTAGAGATCTTGTTGAACAAAAAATCATTACTCTAGAACATGTAAGCACAACGGATCAACTTTCTGATATCTTTACCAAGGCTTTGGATTTCGAGAGATTTTCTCTCGGACTGTGTGATACCAGTTGACTGCACAAGTGTGCAGACAACTGATTGCATAACTGTATAATTGTATATTACAGTCACAAAAAAAAATATGTAAAAAAAAAATGTAGATTGCATCCATCTTTGCACGATTGTCTCTTGTGACCACTTGGTCTCCTTCAGTTCCTTGACTCCGAGCTTTGACCCTTGAATGTGAGACCCTTCTTGTAACGCCCATCCTTAATCTCGTTAAATATTTGACTTATTTGTTAAATTCTTGACATGCTTGTTAAATTCTTGACTAGCATATTTATATGCTATTTTATTTGAGTTAATTATTTAACTACTTTAGAAAATTAAGGTGGTTAAATGTCAAAGTTGAAAGTTTAGGGGCCTTTTTGTCAAAGTTAGAACTTGAGGGGCCTAGGGGTCATTTTTGGAAAGTTCCATGTATATCTTGTGGGTTTGCAGAGAGAATGAATTCTCAATTCATTCTTCTCGTTCTTTCTCTCTGTTTCATAGAAAGGAGTTCAGTTTTACCCTATTCTCGACTCCTCGAGCTTAATTATCCCTCCGTTCGTGATTCTGGTCCCGGATAAATATTCGTGGCGTTGAATAGAGCGTTTCCTGCCGAACAAAAATTAATTTGGGTCAACTTGATTTCGGACTAGGTAAGTTATTGACTCCCCCTTAGTTGTAATAACATGCATATATGTTATTCCCGCTACTTGTTCTTGTTAAAATTGTGTTTTGAGCAATTTTTGTGATACTTGTAAATTTGGGACGAATGGAGTATTCGTATGATAAATATGAAGGAATAGCTTGCACCTGGGAAAAGAAACTTGAAAAAGTATTGAAAAATTATACTCCTATTCGTGAGACGGTAAAATAGTAACTTGATTTAAATATTATTAGAAAAATTGTACCATTATTTGTGGTACGGGAAAATGAATGGAAGTATCCCTAAATGTTTATAGTAGTATATTAGAAAATTGTACTTATACTTTTGGGGACGGTGAAATATTAAATAGGAATAAAAGGAAATTGTCATATTATTTATGGGACGGTAAAAGAAATGAATTGGGCTTGAAATAGGAGTTCTAAACTTGTTAGTATACTCCTGAGAATTTTAGGAGTGTTAGTTAAATGTTACTCCTACGCTTGGGACGGAGAATTCTAAGCCTGGGAAAGAAATTGGGTTTTTGCTGATTTTGGCCTTGGGCGACCGCCCATAGTGGTTATGGGCGACCGCCCATGTCATCAGACTCGAGTGTCAAAAATTGTGATCTTGGGCGACCACCCAGGATGGGGTTGGGCGACCGCCCAAAACCCCTGTTTCACAAAAGTGTTTTAAATACTAAATAGAGATGAAAGCTTATCCCTCCTAAGGCATATAGCCTTAGTATAAGATGTCCTAGCAAGTGTTGTGACACCTTAGGGGTACCAGAAGTGAGTCTTGAACATGATTACTCATTAAATTAAAATGAGAACTTGAGTATAAAAGGAAGAACTCTTCTTTATGACTTGAAAGTGCTATGAACAAGCACTTATGTGTTATGCTTGTCTTGGAACCTATGTTTGTGCACCTAGAGGGCACCAAATTAGTGTCTTGAGCTCGAGTATCCTATGTAGGGGATTATGAACTTGTAAGTATGAGTAGTATAGCTCATTTACTTAATTTGAACTCGAAGTATTCTTGGTTTAGGTTTAGGGTACTACCCTAGATGGCCTAGATAAGTGTTGTAGAACACTCTAGTACTGAAAAATAGTCCCTTTGTGAATAAATGAAAGGTGGACTTGAATCATAATTAAATGATAACTTGAGTATAAGAGTAGTAACTCTTTTATGTGTCTTGAAGTTAATGTTTGTGTACCTTGGGGGCACCAACTAATGTCTTGAATGTCCTAAGAAAAGGATTGGAAAATAATTCGTGAAAGATGTATAATTCATCTTCCTAGCTTGAACTTGAAGTATAAGATAATTAACTCTTGTACATGTTAAACCATCCAAAGAAATGGATTGAGAACTTGGATATAAGATGATAAAATCTTGTATATGTCCTGAATGTCTTGAATGTCCTGAATGTCTTGTATATGTCCTGAATGTCTTGAATGTCTTAAGATGAGACAGTAACTTGAAATATAAGACAATAAAATCTTGTACATGACTTGAACATCCAAAGAATTGGATTAAGACTTGAATATAAGATTATAAAATCTTGTACGTGCCTTGACACCAATATATGTGTATGGTAATAAACTTGAAAGAGTCTTGATGTGTATATGCAAATCTTGCATATATTTACTTGATAGAATGTGGCTTCTTGATTGATTGGTACATGGTATGAATAACCAAAGAATTGGGTTATGGAACTAGATAGAGAATGATTAACTCTACTACATACTTGAACTTGATACGTGTATATTGGAAGTGCTATAAATAAGCACTAAAGTGTAAATGATTTAGTTTTTAATCGTGTATATACTCAATGAAGTATATAAAATATAAAGAAGATATCTTGTTTTGAAATGAGTTCCTAAAGAAAATAAGGACTAGTGTAATATGAAGATCATTCATATAATCGTGAATACTACGATTTAAATTAATAAGAATGGTTATAGAACACAATATGTGTTAGGAAATGTATTCGATTATTAACGATACATATACGTGAAGTATGACTGTGTTTAGGTACAATGTGACCTATTCTACTACGTGTTTAGAGTCTAAGGTATTGGGCTCTACTTGATAGTAAGGGTATCGTGATAGACACTTTAATGTGTTAAACGTGATATGAATATGTACGTGCAAACTTGGCATGTGACAAAGTGATATACCCTACTACTTGACTGAAGTCTGTTATAAATGGACTCTTACTTGGATTGATCGTGTTACATGGACACCTTATGTGCCATTGTTATCTTGGTTTGTATTCGTAATAATTGCGTACGTGTACTTATATTCTCGTGAGCACATGATACATGATTACATGGTGCATAAAGAATGGTCCACTACTAAGGGATTTAATTCTGTTCTCGTAGTTCAAGTAAACATCTACTTGTGCATTATTGTGTGAGTCCAGCTGGTTCTCCTTGCTTGTTCGAAAATATATAGGTTCACGCTTGTCGCGAGAGCTGGGGATTAAGTGACAATCGGGTCCCTATGTATTTCCTCCTGACCCGGGCATAGCTTCCTTGGTTGGAGCAATAAGCCTGACTTAAGTGAATGCTAACTCCTGTCTTGAACACCTCGTGGATCTTGTTCTTGTGGATGACACTGGTTACCAGGTCTTCTTATATACTGCACAGCAGTCTCTTGTTCTTGTTCTTGGTTGTCCTCAGCTAGAAAAGCATCGACAACAAATGGTATTCTTGGGAGGAATAAGGAAGGATTCAGGTAAAAATGCGTGATAGGCCTATGTGCATCTTGGTGAGTTGGTCTAGCCTCTCACTCTACTTGACTACTTGTTACCTGAATCTTTCTTGAGCTTGATTACTTGTTGGGTTGGCTTAGCCTCTCCTATACTTGTTACTTGATGATACTTGATATATGTTTAGTTGAGTATCTACTTGTATTACATGATAACATGACATATAGTTGCATGTTAATAGCTTACTGAGATTTATCTCACCCTTTATTTTTTTAATTGTTTCCCCCCCCCCCAGGAAAGCAGGGGATAGTATGCAGTGAGGCTCGACTTAGCTGGGAATTTACTCAGCAGGATATTCTTGTTCGAAGTTAGTGTCCTTTTATATTTTGGTAAGGACGATCTTGTATGAGTTAATAAACTCTGGGCTTGTATTGGGGTAGTATTTGTTGTCCCTAGACAGTTCTGGATGCCAGCTTATTTGCTAGGCATGTCTTCCGCTGTATGTAACCTTGTTTGGTTTTAATTTTTTTGGTCTAGAACTCGTTTGAGCTATCTTAGCTCCCTACTCTTGAGTATATATATCATGTCAGTTTTGTTTTTAACAGGTATTGTTCCTGTTTCCCGTTAGTTTCTTGTTTCTTGTTGGTTACGCGCACCAGGTTCGAGGTTCGATTAGGGAATCCCGGGACTTGGGGCGTGTCACTTCTTAACCTGATAATGAAAATTGTCTTGTTAATTCCTTCGTGTTGTTTATCATGGAGTGGGCACTCAATCTAAGGTTACGGGGAAAACAAGCTGCCACCAGTCTTTGAAGTTACTACTCATTTAGGCAATGTGCTGACGTGTATTCATACATAACTTGAGAATCAGTGTAACACTGTATTGGGAGAGTGAAAAGCTCATCCCCGTAACTGATTCATAAGTCATAAGCCTTCAAAGGGAGTGTTCTAGAGGCTGCATGATTGAAGGAGAATCTCATTGAATTCTTGTGAGTTGAAACCGAGTCATGAACTGAGTTGACCATTCTATGTCACACAAAAATTGAGACAATCTTCACTTGTGTGTTTAGGCATAATTTTTCTAAGTTTTTTTCTCTCCTTGGTATTTCCATCAGCAAATTGAATTGTTGTTCTTATGTGTTAAAGATTGATGCTTTTCATATGATTAACGATAATTTAATGGCGTGATGTTCATGTTTCGTTGTGCAGTTGGTGGAATTTATGGTACATTGTGGATAAATGGATTCAGTTGAATATGGCAAGTTTTAATTCTGGGACGGACAATTTATCACAAAACATGGGTAAAGTTTGAATTTTAAAATCAAAATCCTTGTTTGTTTTGGAATTTAAATGGGTACTTCGATGTTTCTCGGTTCTCCCTACTCCTTGGCCTATCCGAGTTCTTAGGAAGAATCTCTGTCCTCCCTTGATATTTCCTTCATGTCAAATCTGGTTGTGAATTATGGTTTCTTATATCTTCTTCCTCATGTTTTATAGCTACATTTCTCTCATCTCATCTTGTTCCTATTTTGCAAAAGCTCTCTCTCTAACATTTTTGCAGAAATATCCGAGAATTCAGAAGAATCACTGAGTAATTGTGACACAAAATGATTGTTTGCCGCTGCTCTGATCAAGCTCAGGCATTTGTGTTGTTAAGCATCCAGCTGGTGCTAAAGCAACTTGTTTGTAACGCCCATCCTTAATCTTGTTAAATATTTGACTTATTTGTTAAATTCTTGACTTGCTTGTTAAATTCTTGGCTAGCATATTTATATGCTATTTTATTTGAGTTAATTATTTAATTACTTTAGAAAATTAAGGTGGTTAAATGTCAAAGTTGAAAGTTTAGGGGCCTTTTTGTCAAAGTTAGAACTTGAGGGTCCTAAGTGTAATTTCTCGAAACTTGCAAGTATATTTAGTATGTTGCCTTCTCTGAGAAAGGCAACATCTCAAATCTTCTCGTACTCTCCTTCTGTTCCAAAAGCTAAGTTAGGAATTCTTCTTATTCTCGACTTCTCGAGCTTAATTATCCCTCTGTTCGTGATTCTGGTCCCGGATAAATATTCGTGGCGCTGAATAGAGCGTTTCCTGCCGAACAGAAATTAATTTGGGTCAACTTGATTTTTGACTAGGTAAGTTATTGACTCCCCCTTACTTGTAATAACATACATATATGTTATTCCCGCTACTTGTTCTTGTTAAAATTGTGTTTTGAGCAATTTTTGTGATACTTGTAAATTTGGGACGGAGGGAGTATTTTTATACTAGGTATACAGAGCATATGAGCCTAAATCTAAAGGGGTTTGCAAATCGTTAAAATGTTATTATACTCCTATTCGTGAGACGGTAAAATAGTAACTTGATTTAAATATTATTAGAAAAGTTGTACCATTATTTGTGGTACGGGGAAATGAATGGAAGTATCTCTAAATGGGTATATTAGTATAATATAAAATTGTACTTATACTTTTGGGGACGGTGAAATATTTAATTGGAATAAAAGGAAATTATCCTATTATTTATGGGACGGTAAAAGAAATGAATTGAGCTTGAAATAGTGTCTTGGGTATTGCCTAGGGGTTAGTAAAAGTATACTCCTATATTTGGGACGGAGAATTTGTAAGTATAAAAGTCTCTGTTGAAATAAGAAGTATAATTGAAATGAGTGATTTAAGCTTGTTATTATACTCCTGGGTTTGATAATATATTGATAAAAATTATACTCCTACGCTTGGGACGGAGAATTCTAAGCCTGGAAAAGAATTTGAGTGTTGCTGAAAATCGCACCGAGCGCCCGCCTGGTTACCCACCAAGCGCCCGCCCTTTTCAACAGAAGTTTTGGGTTTCTAAAGTGCTTTAACAGGCGCCCGCCCGATCCCTTGTAGGCGCCCGCCCGGTCCCCTGTTTCAACCATAGTGTTTTAAATCAAAATTAAATTGAAAGCTTATCCCTTGTTAAGGCATATAGCCTTAAGATAAGATGTCCTAGTAAGGGTTGTGATACCTTAGGGGTATCAGAAGTGAGTCTTGAACATGATTACTCATTAAATTAAAATGAGAACTTGAGTATAAAAGGAAGAACTCTTCTTTATGTCTTGAAAGTGCTATGAACAAGCACTTATGTGTTATACTTGTCTTGAAGCCAATGATTGTGCACCTTAGGGGCATTAAAACAATGACTAGAGATTGAATATCCTATGTAGGGGATTATGAACTTGTAAGTATAAGTTATATAGCTCATTTACTTAAAGTAAACTCGAAGTATTCTTGGTCTAGGTTTAGGGTACTACCCTAGATGGCCTAGATGAGTGTTGTAGAACACTCTAGTACTGAAAAATAGTCCTTTTGTGAAAAAATGAAATGTGGACTTGAATCATAATTAAATGATAACTTGAGTATAAGAGTAGTAACTCTTTTATGTGTCTTGAAGTTAATGTTTGTGTACCTTAGGGGCACCAAATAATGTCTTGAGCTTGAATGTCCTAAGAAAAGGATTGGAAAATAATACGTGAAAGATGTATAATTCATCTTCCTAGCTTGAACTTGAAGTATAAGATAATTAACACTTGTACATGTTTAACCATCCAAAGAAATGGATTGAGAACTTGGATATAAGATGATAAAATCTTGTATATGTACTGAATGTCTTGAATATCTTGAATGTCTTGAATGTCTTAAGTTGAGACAGTAACTTGAAGTATAAGACAATAAAACCTTGTACATGACTTGAACATCCAAATAATTGGATTAAGACTTGAATATAAGATTATAAAATCTTGTACGTGCCTTGACACCAATATATGTGTATGGTAATAAACTTGAAAGAGTCTTGATGTGTATATGAAAATCTTGCATATATTTACTTGATAGAATGTGGCTTCTTGATTGATTGGTACGTGGTATGAATAACCAAAAGAGTTGGGATATGGAACTAGATAGAGAATGAATAACTCTACTACATACTTGAATTTGATACGTGTGTATTGTAAGTGTTATGAACAAACACTAAAGTGCTAGTGATTGGTTTTAATCGTGTATATACTAAATGAAGTATATAAAGAATAAAGAAGATATCTTGTCTTGAAATGGGTTCCTAAAGAAAATAGGGACTAGTGTAATATGAAGATAATTCATATAATCATGAATACTACGATTTAAGTTAATAAGAATAACTACAGAACACAATATGTGCTGGAAAATGTATTCGATTATTAACGATACATATACGTGAGATATGACTGTGTCTAGGTACAATGTGACCTATTCTACTACGTGTTTAGAGTATAATGTATTGAGATCTACTTGATAGTAAGGGTATCGTGATAGACACTTTAATGTGTTAAACGTGATATGAATATGTACGTGCAAACTTGGCATGTGACAAAGTGATATACCCTACTACTTGACTGAAGTCTGTTATAAATGGACTCTTACTTGGATTGATCGTGTTACATGGACACCTTATGTGCCATTGTTATCTTGGTTTGTATTCGTAATAATTGCGTACGTGTACTTATATTCTCGTGAGCACATGATACATGACTACATGGTGCATATTCTCGTGAGCACATGATACATGATTACATGGTGCATAAAGACTGGTCCACTAATATGGGACTTAGTTCTATTCTCGTAGTTCAAATAAACATCTACTTGTGCATTCTTGTGTGAGTCCAGCTGGTTCTCCTTGCTTGTTCGAAAATATATAGGTTCACGCTTGTCGCGAGAGCTGGGGTTTAAGTGACAATCGGGTCCCTATGTATTTCCGCCTGACCCCTTACTACCGGCCATAGTAAGGGCATAGCTTCCTTGGTTAGAGCAATAAGCCTGACCTAAGTGAATGCGATTGTCTTGAACACCTAGTGGATCTTGTTCTTGTGGATGACACTGGTTACCAGGTCTTCTTATATACTGCACAGCAGTTCTTGTTCTTGTTCTTGGTTTTCCTCAGCTAGAAAAGCATCGACAACAAATGGTATTCTTGGGAGAAATAAGGAAGGATTCAGGTACAATGCGTGATAGGCCTATGTGCATCTTGGTGAGCTGGTTTAGCGTCTCACACTACTTGACTATTTGTTACCTGATCATATCTTGAGCTTAATTACTTGTTAAGTTGGCTTAGCTGATGATACTTGATATATGTTTAGTTGAGTATCTACTTGTATTGCATGATAACATGATATATAGTTGCATGTTAATATCTTACTGAGATTTATCTCACCCTTTATTTGTTTAATTGTTCCCCCCCCCCCAGGAAAGCAGGGGATAGTACGCAGTGAGGCTCGACTTAGCTGGGAATTTACTTAGCAGGATATTCTTGTTCGAAGTTAGTGTCCTTTTATATTTTGGTAAGGACGATCTTGTATGAGTTAATAAACTATGGGCTTGTATTGGGGTAGTATTTGTTGTCCCTAGACAGTTCTTGATGCCAGCTTATTTGCTAGGCATGTCTTCCGTTGTATGTAACCTTGTTTGGTTTTAATTTTCTTGGTCTAGAACTCGTTGTGAGCTATCTTAGCTCCCTACTCTTGAGTATACATATCATGTCAGTTTTGTTTTTAACAGGTATTGTTCCTGTTTCCCGTTAGTTTCTTGTTTCTTGTTAGTTACGCGCACCAGGTTCGAGGTTCTATTAGGGAATCCCGGGACTTGGGGCGTGTCATTGTTCGTGCAACTGTGCGGACAACTGGTCACTCAACTGGACAGTCAACTGGTAAGTCAACTGAACAGTCAACTGGTAAGTACATCTTCTGCAGAACTTTCTGGTCTATAAAGGTTTGCTGCGATATGAGTTGAGAATTATGATGCTCTTAGAGGTATTTTTGTTGGAGAGATTCAAATTTAGGGGGAGTGGAAGATATTCATATTTTTCTTTCTTTGAGGTTGATGGTTCTTCTCAAAAAGGGGGAGAAAGATGAGGTCTTCATATTCAGGGGGAGTAGAATCCAATGTACAAATTCAGGGGGAGAGATTATTGTTTTGGATGTTTTGATCAGAACCACAAAGATAGGGGGAGATTGAAAGAGTATGAAATACTCATTTACTTATTTTTATGTATCTTTGTGATTCTGATAATAATTATTGTATATAATTAGTTTAGAGTATATTTAATTTAGGAATTAGTTGTAATTATTGTCACGACCGGAAAACTAGGCTCTATTTTATTTGTAATAAATAATTATTATTTATTTATTTGCTTATTTATTTATTTAAATTATTTATTTATTTAAATAATTATGTGTGCATTTTGTGTCTCATAATATTTTATGCCTAGCATCTAATTTGTTGTTTGTGCTAGTGTAGAATAGTTGGATCTTAAATGTTAGTGAGGAATATAAGATGATTGAGTTAGTGTGTAGGGGAGGGGGTCAATGTGTAAATTTCTTAATCATCCTACTTACTCCCTACTCCCTCCCTCACCCCCTCACTCTCCTCTCCTCCTGCACACACACACCCTCAACCTCCCTCATCTCCATTATTGTGGTTAAAGAGGTAAGAACTCTCTCCTTCTCTCTTCAATTCTATCATCTTCCTCCCATTATTTCTTATTTCTCATAACATGATAAATGTTTAGATCGTCGATAGGATCGTAGGGATCAAAGAAATTTCGAGTTTCGTCACCGTTGATAAAATCCGGGTAAGTTGCTTTTCCCCCATTTATGCTAAAAATGGTCATCTTTAAGTCTATTAATGTTCTAGTTAATTTATATGGCTTCTTTGATTGATTTGGAACCTATTTGTAAATTCTTCATATTATTGTGAAATTTGGGTGTTTGAATCATTCCTTGGTTAGGGTTGTCCAAATGTTGCTAGATGAGTTATTTTAGGCTTAGAAGTTGTTTTGGCACTTGGGTAAACTAGTTGGGAGTGTTGGTGTTGATTGGGGTTGAAGTGGTGAATTTTTGGGGTTGAAATTCGGGTAGAAGAACCCAGGAAGAATTCTGGGTTTGTTGATTTTGGTTGGAGGCGCGCGCATCCTATTGGGGTGAGGCGCGCGCACCCCTCCATCTCACCTTGTGCGTTTTTCTTCTGTTTATAGGAGGCGCGCGCACCCTATGTGTGGGAGACGTGCGCACCCTTTGTATCCCTGTTGGTGCCTTTCTTTCTGATTAAGGGAGGCACGCGCACCCTGTTGGTGGGAGGCGCGCGCACCCCCTTCCTTTCTGTGAAAATTATTCGCTTCTTGTCCAATCTTTCGAAGGCCATAACTTCTTCGTCCGAACTCCGTTTTGGACGTGTAAACTATCGTTGGAAAGATACTTTCGAGTACTATGTAATGGTCCTATTGGCCGTATGGTTCCAAATAATAATGGTTGTCTTTTTGTTGAGGTTTAAGATCAAGGTGTAGTCTCGGTCTAGGTTTCGTAGTACTATTCTAGTTGACTTAGTTGTGCACCGTGGAACACTTTAGTAATTGAAATTAGTTCCTTTGTGAACAATGGTGTTATGTAATTTGATTAAGTATTGTTGGGGAATGTTTGGGCATCTTATGATGTATTCGTGATTGTTCCAATCGAATTGATTTTCGAGTAAGACTTGGTCTAGGTTTTAGGCGATGTCCTATAGTACCTAGAGGGTTGTTATTGAGCACCAAGGTGTAGGGTTTAGTCCGGTCGTGATCTTGTTCTAATAAGTATAACCTTTTGAATTCGTTTGGGGTGTTTAGAATTGGTTCGTTATGAACGGAGGTAAAGCGTGAATTGGTAATTGGGTACCACGGTTTGATTAACCTTAAGGTGTATTCATTCTGATTTCCTACTTTGAAATTCCAGGTGTGATGAGATGGTTGAGTTCATAGTCCTAGTATATCTCTATGAGTAGGCTTTTAGGGTCATCTTGGTAATGGTCGTGGTACTATTTGTGAGTAACCGTGTGGGTTGTGCTCTTAATGAGTAACTTATGGGTATCATCTGTAGGATGTGTTTGGTATGAAACCTTGCCTTGGAATCATTTGTTTTAATGATCAATGTTGTTGGGCTCCTTATGAGAAATTCTGTCTATCGTGCTTGAACACTTTTATGAAAGACTTCCCGTTGTCGTTGTTGTTGACTCTTCTTGAGTAATAGTTGCATCCTTATGGTAATTATTGGGCATGGTCCCTTTGTGAACAAGCGTGTTATGGTATTTGACTAAGTATGGTTTGAGAATGTTGGGTTGGGTCCGTTTGTGACCATGTTTGTAATGTATGAATGTGGATAACCGTTTAACTCTTGTTTAGTAGCTTCATGTGTTGATGTTGATGTTGATCTCTTTATGAGAAATGGTTTGCATCCTTTGTGATGATTTTGGCTTGGTTCCCTACTTTGGAATCATTACCCCGATGTTGTTTCAAGCGAGTATTTATTACTGTGTGCTTGTATGGAGTCCAGCTGGCATTGTTGTATTTGTTTTGGGCAGTGATGTATATTATAATGGCACGAGCCAAGTCCAGTATAATGTACTTCACTGGTAACCCAGTTTCCCCATGTTCAGTGGCCTTGAGTGGGATGCCCCTTCCCGTGATCGTGGTTGGGATGAGCTAGCTCTTATGGTGAGTATTCTAGCTATTGGCTTGGGGGTATGACTTTGTGTTATTTCCTCCATTACTGGTTGTTGTTGTTACTTGGTTCCGGAACCGGCTTCAGCTCTTTCATGCTGCTTAACGGACTCTTCTCGAGGGATTGTGCTCCGTTTCTAGAACCTTGGCTCAGTATCCACTTATGAGTGTTTATTTCCGCATTATGTGTTATATGATGAGTGGACCATATCTTTCATGTTATATGAATTGTGAATGCTTTTTGATATTGTTCCTTTGTGATTATCATGATAGCATGACACCTAGTTGCATTTAGTAACTTACTGAGATTTTTCTCACCCTGTTTTCTTGTTTCAAATTGTTTTTCTCAACCCCCCCCCAGGAAAGCATGTGGTAGCGTTTTGAGGTTATTTGTAGCGGTAAACTTCTGAGCAGATTGATCTCCTTTGGACTAGTCGCTCTCCGGCGCCTTTACGTATTTTTGAGAGGTAGTGGTTGCTTAGTGTTTTGCAAAGACTGTGGTCTTTTGAGTAAATGTATAATTAGTTAATTCTTGCTTCCGCAATTGTATTTAATCTCCGAGTTATCTCCTCGTTGAGGAGTTGTTTGAGTATATTGGTGTTATGGTTGAATTCACGCGCCCGGTTTGGTATTTAGCGTTTCGGAGATGTGTAGTATGTGAATTTTATATTTATGGATTTTTGGATTTTTCGGGGCGTGACAGTTGGTATCAGAGCAATGGTTTTAGACCTTGCAAAGGAATAAGAACTCTGATATTGAATAGGTTTCAACACTTGGGTGTTATGATTTTGAGCGGTTTAGAGAAACTAAGTTTTATTTGAGGTCAACTAGTTGCCTTTAATAGTAAGGTTTGAGATCGAAGAAGTGAGACGATTAAGTTATTGAGAAATTGGAGTGATCAATGATATCTTGTACCTTGTTTCAAGGATTTTTGATATATATTCTTTTGGATATATGGGAATTGTTTTGATTCGAAATTTTGGGTTTCAGGTTAACTATCAGTTTGGATAGAGTTTATGGCCTTAATTGGTTGAGTTATGGAGGTGATTTTGACGTCGATTGGCCATTCTCTTGTGGTATTTGAGGCATAGGACCGGTGTTAATAGTATTTTTTCCATTGGGGTCGGCTGGTTTGAGAATCGAAGTGTGAGTCTTTGAATACTTGGGCGTACCTATTTCGTAAAGTGGAAATGCCTTGTGCTATATTCGTATGTTAGTACTCATTAAGTGATTTATGTTGAGGTGTGTCCCCGAGTACGAAATTCCGTGATTGCTAATGATGAAGGTAAGGTGATTTGGTCATGCCGCTTATATAGAGTGTTGACAAGTTAAGTAGTATGGTTTAGCTTTCTATGCGGTCTGAATCTCTTGGTTGTCATTGATTTGTGGTGAGTATTTCTATACTGATTGTGTGACCTTGCTTAGAGGCATAATGGGTTAAAAGTGGGTGCATCTTTGGCGAGAAGTTATATTAATCTTCATGGGAGAAAGGTGTAGTAGATATTTGAAAGAATGCTTAAAGATGAGTATGAGCAGATATTTCATTTTGGTCACTAAATTCGTAAATAATTCCGACCGGTCTCTGAGTGGTTGGGAAGCTTGATTGAATAGTGTGGATGAGTTTTAATAGATTCTTATCTAATTCGTCGATCTTCGAGTTGAGTGATTTTGGTTCTAAATGAGATATTTTCAGAAAATTCAATTAGGTCACCATGGCGAATTAGTGTTTGTTATCTTATATTGGTGAATTAGTAAATTCCTGCAGTTGATCAGTGGTTTAGTCAGAGTTTGATTGATAAATGGCTATTGTTAGTCAAAGGTCGAATATGAGGAAATAACGAAGGCAATTTCTATTATGGGGTTCGTTTATTTTGAATTCTTGGTTATATCGTTGGGAAGGATAAATGACATAGTGTTATCGAAGATTTTTATTTTAAATCGTAATTTGATTTTGGGAGTGAATGACTTAATGTTATACTGATACACACCAAGTTGTAGGCTGAGAATTATTACCCATTTGGGATTTTATTTAAAATTTGCTTGGAGGAGCAAGGGTTCGCAAGTTTTAACATGAGCTAGAGGATTTATTGTTTTGTAATGGGGTTCTTGAGGTATTAATTGATCTCTGCAAGTGTAGACAAATATGTAAAATGAGATACACATATTTTGGGATTTCTTGACTTTAGTAAGAACCGATGAATGTGAAATCAACTTTCGATTATTAAAATAAAGATTGATGATAATTTAAGTATTGATATGGTTTTGTGGATTTAGCTAGTATCACTGTTATCTTGCAAGGTATAACCGGTGTTATGTTTTCTTGGAGATAAGTCAGATTTTCCATTTTAGTGAAGTTGATCAGCTTGTTATCGATAATGATGCTTCCAAATAGGGACTGAGGTAAGTAACGATTAGAAGTGATGAAGTATTTATGTGTGTTTCGAGGATTAACTCTTGATAGATAGAACTATCTATGACTTGGGATGGATTGTGATTTTATTGGCATTTCCCTAGCAGATTGTTTATTCTATTTTATTTTGGGACCAAGTTGAAATGTTATGTTAATGGACTATCAAAAGTGGACGGATATATTTCCTTAGAAAACTAAGTATGAAATAATGCAAGTAGATTTGAGGAATTCAAAGAGTATGACTGTATGATGTTCCATCTTATAAGGAAAGCGAGTATAGTGGTGGGATCATATTTAACCGGATAGTTGATAACGGTAAAATTTTGAGTATATCATTGAGTCATTGGGTGACAGAAATTGTTAGCTCTATTCCTTCTCTTATTTGTTCGGGTAGTAGTATGTTATGGGTTGATGTATAGATCGTCAATACGTACGGAAGAACCGGAAAAGTAAAACTTATGAATATTGGTGAATTAAGGGTTGATTGAGGACATAATGCTAATCGGGATCAAATCAGTTATGTTTCAGGATCGGTGATCAAGTGATAGTCTTGGGAATCTGAAATTCCGGATGAAAGAGGAAGTTGACTTTAGAATGTTTAATACGAGTATACTTGAGATATGTGTGTGTAATATATGTTGGGTTATTGAGTCGTGGAGACTATGTTTGAATTATCTAATAGGTACTTGTTTGGGGTTATGAGTGCTATTTGGGGACCGATATTTTTTTAGCCTCATTATGACTGCGTGTCATGATTTTGATGAGAGAATTCGCGGGCGAATTCTTTTTAAGGAGGGTAGATTGTCACGACCCGAAAACTAGGCTCTATTTTATTAGTAATAAATAATTATTATTTATTTATTTGCTTATTTATTTATTTAAATTATTTATTTATTTAAATAATTATGTGTGCATTTTGTGTCTCATAATATTTTATGCCTAGCATCTAATTTGTTGTTTGTGCTAGTGTAGAATAGTTGGATCTTAAATGTTAGTGAGGAATATAAGATGATTGAGTTAGTGTGTAGGGGAGGGGGTCAATGTGTAAATTTCTTAATCATCCTACTTACTCCCTACTCCCTCCCTCACCCCCTCACTCTCCTCTCCTCCTGCACACACACACCCTCAACCTCCCTCCTCTCCATTATTGTGGTTAAAGAGGTAAGAACTCTCTCCTTCTCTCTTCAATTCTATCATCTTCCTCCCATTATTTCTTATTTCTCATAACATGATAAATGTTTAGATCGTCGATAGGATCGTAGGGATCAAAGAAATTTCGAGTTTCGTCACCGTTGATAAAATCCGGGTAAGTTGCTTTTCCCCCATTTATGCTAAAAATGGTCATCTTTAAGTCTATTAATGTTCTAGTTAATTTATATGGCTTCTTTGATTGATTTGGAACCAATTTGTAAATTCTTCATATTATTGTGAAATTTGGGTGTTTGAATCATTCCTTGGTTAGGGTTGTCCAAATGTTGCTAGATGAGTTATTTTAGGCTTAGAAGTTGTTTTGGCACTTGGGTAAACTAGTTGGGAGTGTTGGTGTTGATTGGGGTTGAAGTGGTGAATTTTTGGGGTTGAAATTCGGGTAGAAGAACCCAGGAAGAATTCTGGGTTTGTTGATTTTGGTTGGAGGCGCGCGCATCCTATTGGGGTGAGGCGCGCGCACCCCTCCATCTCACCTTGTGCGTTTTTCTTCTGTTTATAGGAGGCGCGCGCACCCTATGTGTGGGAGGCGTGCGCACCCTTTGTATCCCTGTTGGTGCCTTTCTTTCTGATTAAGGGAGGCACGCGCACCCTGTTGGTGGGAGGCGCGCGCACCCCCTTCCTTTCTGTGAAAATTATTCGCTTCTTGTCCAATCTTTCGAAGGCCATAACTTCTTCGTCCGAACTCCGTTTTGGACGTGTAAACTATCGTTGGAAAGATAATTTCGAGTACTATGTAATGGTCCTATTGGCCGTATGGTTCCAAATAAGAATGGTTGTCTTTTCGTTGAGGTTTAAGATCAAGGTGTAGTCTCGGTCTAGGTTTCGTAGTACTATTCTAGTTGACTTAGTTGTGCACCGTGGAACACTTTAGTAATTGAAATTAGTTCCTTTGTGAACAATGGTGTTATGTAATTTGATTAAGTATTGTTGGGGAATGTTTGGGCATCTTATGATGTATTCGTGATTGTTCCAATCGAATTGATTTTCGAGTAAGACTTGATCTAGGTTTTAGGCGATGTCCTATAGTACCTAGAGGGTTGTTATTGAGCACCAAGGTGTAGGGTTTAGTCCGGTCGTGATCTTGTTCTAATAAGTATAACCTTTTGAATTCGTTTGGGGTGTTTAGAATTGGTTCGTTATGAACGGAGGTAAAGCGTGAATTGGCAATTGGGTACCACAGTTTGATTAACCTTAAGGTGTATTCATTCTGATTTCCTACTTTGAAATTCCAGGTGTGATGAGATGGTTGAGTTCATAGTCCTAGTATATCTCTATGAGTAGGCTTTTAGGGTCATCTTGGTAATGGTCGTGGTACTATTTGTGAGTAACCGTGTGGGTTGTGCTCTTAATGAGTAACTTATGGGTATCATCTGTAGGATGTGTTTGGTATGAAACCTTGCCTTGGAATCATTTGTTTTAATGATCAATGTTGTTGGGCTCCTTATGAGAAATTCTGTCTATCGTGCTTGAACACTTTTATGAAAGACTTCCCGTTGTCGTTGTTGTTGACTCTTCTTGAGTAATAGTTGCATCCTTATGGTAATTATTGGGCATGGTCCCTTTGTGAACAAGCGTGTTATGGTATTTGACTAAGTATGGTTTAAGAATGTTGGGTTGGGTCCGTTTGTGACCATGTTTGCAATGTATGAATGTGGATAACCGTTTAACTCTTTTTGAGTAGCTTCATGTGTTGATGTTGTTGTTGATCTCTTTATGAGAAATGGTTTGCATCCTTTGTGATGATTTTGGCTTGGTTCCCTACTTTGGAATCATTGCCCCGTTGTTGTTTCAAGCGAGTATTTATTACTGTGTGCTTGTATGGAGTCCAGCTGGCATTGTTGTATTTGTTTTGGGCAGTGATGTATATTATAATGGCACGAGCCAAGTCCAGTATAATGTACTTCACTGGTAACCCAGTTTCCCCATGTTCAGTGGCCTTGAGTGGGATGCCCCTTCCCGTGATCGTGGTTGGGATGAGCTAGCTCTTATGGTGAGTATTCTAGCTATTGGCTTGGGGGTATGACTTTGTGTTATTTCCCCCATTACTGGTTGTTGTTGTTACTTGGTTCCGGAACCGGCTTCAGCTCTTTCATGCTGCTCAACGGACTCTTCTCGAGGGATTGTGCTCCGTTTCTAGAACCTTGGCTCAGTATCCACTTATGAGTGTTTATTTCCGCATTATGTGTTATATGATGAGTGGACCATATCTTTCATGTTATATGAATTGTGAATGCTTTTTGATATTGTTCCTTTGTGACTATCATGATAGCATGACACCTAGTTGCATTTAGTAACTTACTGAGATTTTTCTCACCCCGTTTTCTTGTTTCAAATTGTTTTTCTCAAACCCCCCCCCCCAGGAAAGCATGTGGTAGCGTTTTGAGGTTAATTGTAGCGGGAAACTTCTGAGCAGATTGATCTCCTTTGGACTAGTCGCTCTCCGGCGCCTTTACGTATTTTTGAGAGGTAGTGGTTGCTTAGTGTTTTGCAAAGACTGTGGTCTTTTGAGTAAATGTATAATTAGTTAATTCTTGCTTCCGCAATTGTATTTAATCTCCGAGTTATCTCCTCGTTGAGGAGTTGTTTGAGTATATTGGTGTTATGGTTGAATTCACGCGCCCGGTTTGGTATTTAGCGTTTCGGAGATGTGTAGTATGTGAATTTTATATTTATGGATTTTTGGATTTTTCGAGGCGTGACAATTATTTAGGAATAGTTTATTTTAGGTTTATTATTATTATTATTATTATTATTATGATTTAGTTGACTAACTTAAGTATGAAATACTCATTTACTTATTTTTATGTATCTTTGTGATTCTGATAATAATTATTGTATATAATTAGTTTAGAGTTTATTTAATTTAGGAATTAGTTGTAATTATTTAGGAATAGTTTATTTTAGGTTTATTATTATTATTATTTTTATGATTTAGTTGACTAACTTACTAATGTTTATCTTTGGTAGTTATCTCTTTTGTATTTTAGGAATGTAGGTCTCTCACCAAACAAGGAATGGAGCGGCTATAAAAGAAGAGGGAGCCGGCCATTATTGATCACGGATTCTGAGATTCAAAGAGTGTTAATTTCGTTTTTGTGAGAGAGTCATTGTTTTCTTTGAAGTTCTTGTTCATCAAGAACTCAAGTGTTTTAGTGTTTGGTTTATTCTAGAGATCTAGAATAGGTTTGATCTTTTCGTTGTTTTTGTTTCTTTCATTGTCTTGTATTCTGCAAGACCTTTTGATTAATGAAAGTTTTCCAGCAAGGAATTTCTTGCTGAAGTGTTTATTCTGAGTTTGATTTTATTCCGCTGCAATTTTTATTTACTCTGAACGTGTGCGTGTTGTCGTGTCAGTTGTTAAGACAGTTGTGATCGTATTCTCTGATCACAAGTGGTTTTACCCAGAAACAGTCCTAGCTAAATTTCTTTCACATTCGTTCAGGAGAGATGGACTCAAACAATGCAATATTATGAGAAGTGCTGTGCGAAACTTACCTTATATGCTTATCCGCTTATGAATAGATAAAAGCAATTAGGGAAATACGCCGTATAACATAAAGATTAAAAATCTTGACCAATTAAATATTGAAATGGGGGTGAATATCTAAATTTATTATAGATTAATAACAAATTTGAGCATTTATCAACTAATGACTTGTCAGTATTGATGGGACACGAGATTTGTAGGTTGTACTTTAATATTTTGGTTTCTGAAGCGAAGTTCAAGTGGTGAAGGAGGGTCTAAACCAACCCCATCGATCCAATCGTTGTCGTGGGGAGTGAGGGATGAGAATGAGAAACAAGAGATTGGAAAGGGGACCATTCCCATTACCATTTAAAACATACTCTCTCCGTCCCACTATAAGGTTCTTAGTTTTACACGTCCCATTATAAGGTTCTTAGTTTTACACGGAGATTAAGAAAAAATGAATGTTATGAGTGTGGAAAGTAAAGTAAGGAAGAGAAAGTGGGTAGGGAATTTTTTTTGTGAGAATGACAAGTGGGTCCCACTTTCCATTTTAGGTAATAAAGCAACGTAAGAACCTTAAATTGAGACAGATTAAAAAGAAAAGTAAGAACCTTAAATAGGGACAGAGGGAGTACAATTGTCGAACACGGTAGCCCCATGCGTCTTGGGTGCCCGAAACAACACCGGGTCCATTTTCATATTGAGTTGACTCGATTGATCCTCTATGTTGGTCTTTTATACGTGGCATTGTCACACTTAGGTCCATGATGATATTAGGATAACTGTCAAATAGGGATCACGAGGCATCTCATTGACTCTAAAAGCTTAAGCAAAAGCACGTTAAATGGTGTTTGTTAATACGAACATCATGATATAAATTGTTGGTGCTAAGGTTTTTGAGAAGTCGGTTACTTAACATAGTATAACAACTCTAAGTCTTGCAATGACAAACGTTCGAAATATCTCAACTTGCATTTCTCTTAAAAATTCACAAATATTACGTTTTAGTTCAATTGCACCTTATAGTAAACCACATATTAATATGAGCATGACATATATTATTGGTGGTCTCTTTAAAAGCTAATCTTTTAAATGAATTACTTTGTTAATTATTATGACTTAATTGAACGTGTCAATTTCCAATTTTAATATAATTACATTAAATTTTAAGGAATAGTACTAGGGCCACAAAAAAATCACAAAATTCTAGGTGTATTGATTTTATTGGTGTTTTAAAGTAGAGTGTGGCGGGTCTATTAATTATCGATGCAACCAATAAAATATTATCACCTCATTTTGTGAGCAAGATTTTGTAAGTTTATTTTGTGCATCTAGAATTGCTCAATTTTTAGAGCTTAGTTGTTAGTTGTGCTTGGGATTTACTTGACTTAAATTAAACCGTATCGGTTGATATCCAACAAAAGAAACGAACACAAACAGTGGCGAAGCCACTTATGATAGTGGGGTCATCTGACCTCTTTGATTTTGGAATTTTGTCATTTTTCTCCCATTTTAAATTTAGAAAAATAATATTTCTACCTCTAAATATTAATTTTCAGTCTTGACCCCTTATATTCAGGAAAAATTAACACTATTTTATAATTTCGACCTCCATTCATTAAATTTTTGCTTCGCCGCTGGACACCAATGATTAAAAACCAATGAGGGAATGGAACGGAAAACCAAATACTCCCTCCGTTCCAGCTCACTTAACACTTATTTCCATTTTGGTTCGTCCCAGCTCACTTGACACTTCCCAAAATAGCCTACTTTTTATAATTTTATATTCACTCTACCCCACCACTCACTCCCTCTCTTCATTTTCCATCACTCAATTTATTCAACCAACACTACTATTTACCTCACTAATTCTCTCTTTTCATTTTTCACCACACATTTTTTTTATTTTATTATTTTCCCTTAGTTATTGTATCCACCTCATGGGTGTCAAGTGAAGTGGGACGGAGGGAGTACTGGAGAATGAACAGTGCAAGCTAAGCAAAGAGCAAAGGGTGTGTGTGTGTGTGTTATATATAATAATAATACTCCACTGTAGTATTGCATGAGATTATCACGTGGAGATCTGACAAATATGCGGTGGTTTTTCTAGGATTCGATTTCATTAGATTTACCACCTCATTCCCCTTCACACGTGAACTCAATCCTCCGTGTCATGTTTTCCTTCTGACGTAGCAGCCACATCGGATCATTTACTTCCTAATTAATCTCCCAAAAATTCGCTATTTTTTCCCAGAATTGTAGTAGTAGTCTGATTGCGTCCCTGTGTGTGTTTTTTTCTGAAATGTCATGAAAGTGCGGGTCGACATGACGCGAGAAACATGAGAGTTTGTTCTTTTATATCGTAAGCATAATACTACCTTAACCCTTAAATAAAATAGTGTACAATTTTATTTGATTTTTAAAAATAAACTTTGATCTTGATGAAAATGAAAGAGTTTTTTTTTTTTTTTTTTTTGATATTTAGGCTCCGTGTCTTCTTTTTTAACTACCTTCCTCTTAACTTGGGCTATCTGGTAACGATGAAGGCCTTCGTACCAAAATCCTGAAGCCCGTACGAGGACCGGACTGTCGGCCTCATGTGGGGAAGCGACCGCATTTCTGGGAGGGGCTGACGGTTGATTGACCGAGGACTCGCCCTCCGCCGCTACGAGGCGAGGGAGCAACTTGTCTGATCTTGCGGTGCACTCATTCCCGTTACGATGGGCTCATTCGACTAATCAGTTATTATTCGAAACAAGTGGTGGCATTTTCTTATATACTGGCAACCATAGTAAATGCCCAGTGTTAAGATTATAAAAAGGCAGTGATTTCATACTGGCGTTTATAAACATGAAACTGATACTTTTCTTAAGTGCCAGTGGTAATGTTAAAAATTGCCAGTAAGTACACTGACACTTTTTTACATTGATACTGACACTTTTTAAAAGTGTCAGTGGTAGTGTTAATAATTGTCAGCCATTACACTGGCACTTTTTAACATTGATACTGACACTTATTAAAAACTGCCAGTGGTAGTGTCAATAAGTGTCAGTATACATGTGCTGGCACTTTTTTACACTACCACTGGCACTTACGATCAGCGTTAAACAACTTCCCGTTAATTACAAAAATGCTACCGCGCCAACTTAAAAATACGTTTTACGCGAAGCTTAGTGTAAAACACGTTTTTAGCAAATTTTCACTAATAATAATAATAATAATAACATCAATATTATTAATAATTATTATGATTAAAATAAAAAATAATAATAAAAGAAAACACAAATTCTATGGTTATTGATATAAGATTGAGGGGATGTTTATTTGGGCCGAATGAAGTCTCTTAGTGGCTTAAAAGTGCTGTTTTTTTGCCATTAAAAAGTCTCATTGATCAGTGCAAACAAACAGCCTCCAAGTCTATAAGTGAATTAAAATATGGCAAGGATAAAGTTTGTTGAACTTAGGTGAGGCAGCCAGGGCCGGCCCAAGGGGGCAGGTGGGGCGCCTATATATGTGTGTGTATATGTATATGTATATATGTATATCTTTATATATATATATATTATGAAAAAAACAAAATTATCACTAATTCTTTTTTAAAGAAATAAAAAAATCAGCTGACACACTTTATTAGTTCATTTTTAAGCAAAAGAGGCCCCAAGAAAAAAAAATACACAAACAATGCCTATTTTATTTGAGAAAAAAAAAAATCAACCAAGGACAACTACATATATAACTTTTGGGGCGTTCATATTCCCTCATTCATATTATATTTGAGCCCTCATACTTTTGGGGTCTTCATATTCCCTTATTTTAATAACTCAAAGAAAAATATTTTTTTCTTGTGACAAATTTAACTAGAAATGAAAACATCTTTGTAAGACATAGATATGTATAATCTTCTTTGGAGTAATTTTTTTAGTCCTCATATTCTTATTATATTATTTTATTTTTGGTGAACATAATTTAATCTTATCTTTTGCAAGAGTTTTTAAGACACTTTTATATATTTATTTAATATGTTCTTTTGCAAATTTTGGGACGTTATATGTATATTTTTTCATCATGTTTTTGTTGTACATATTTTTTTTTCCTTTTATAATTTTACTGGGTTTTATATATTTTTTTTTTACTATTTTTATGATAAAAATTTATAGGTTTGATTATAACCTTTAATTTATCTGTTATTATGCTAATTTCAATCATTTGTTATTACAATTATTTTATACTTAAATACAAATTCAAAGTACAAGTTAACACAAAAAAATAATTCTACTAGTAAAAAACTGGAGTTTTGAAGGAGAAAAAAAAGATTTATAAAAGGCCGTTCATTGTTTCAAAAAGAGAAAGGGCCCTTCATTGGACCTCGCCCAGGGCCCCAAAAAAGCTAAGAACGGCCCTGGAGGCAGCTTCCTGCCAAACCCGCGAGTACATTATTTTATCTTGCTTACTTTAAGTTTCACGATCTTAATTTTTTTCGCCCCCACCCTTCCCTTAAAAAAAATGTATTTTTAAGTAAAAATATTTTAGTACAACGTATTCGTGATACAATTAAATATGTAATGTAATTATAATATTTATTTTGAGATAAATTAAATATTAAATTTATTAAAATGAGTCAAAGTTTTTGTAAAGGAAAATATAAAAATAAAAGGGAAAGGGAAAAAGGAAATGAGTAGTAGGTTGCCTCCTTTCTGATGGCAGGATCATGAGTCACTAAAAGCCACATTTATTCCTCCCATCCCAATCCCTATCCCAATCCAATGCTATCTAGGAACATTGAACAATATACTAAAAATCTAAGAGCTTTTAGCTAAGGGGTATGTATGTGTTAAAGGGCCTCTTTTAATGGAGAATCTATTTCAGTTGTAAGTTTGTAGCCAAATTTCTAGTCTAGGGATTCTGTTGCTTAGGGATTCGTTGTAATAGTCTAGACATTTGATCAATGTGATGGAAAGTACCTAGTTTGGTGCAACACTTTTGAAAAAACAATATACGAAAAAGTATAATCAATCTGTATACTTCTTTCCTTCTATAATAATAGTGGTCATAATAAATATTTGAACTCTTCTTTTTAGAAAATTTGTCAATTATATCAAGTTGACTTTGTTTATCTGTACATTATTTCTACCAATGAATAAACTATAGATTCTTTTTTTCTTCTAAGAAGCACAGTAAATATTCAAAGGAAAAAAAAGTGTAATACTGTATTTAATAATACTCCCTCCGTCCCAGCTTACTTGACACTTATTATCTCTCTTCATTTTCCACCACTCAATTTATTCAACCAACACTGCTATTTACCCCACGCATTCTCTTTCTTCATTTTCTACCACACATTTTCCTTATTTTACTCTTTTTCTATAGTTATTATGCTCATTTCTTGAGTGTGTCAAGTACGGTGGGACGGATAGAGTATATATAACAAGAGAATGTATACAATTAAACAATTTGAAATGGGGTTAGAATTTAGATGGTGGTCAAAAGGGCCACATTATAAAATGAGAGAAGAGAAAGGCCATGTGAGGAATCACACAAAGGTCCAACATTTTTTGTATTTGAATGTTTATTTGAGGCTGAGTATTAAGACTTAAGGGGTAGGGGGTACCCTTTTTGTCCTATTGATATAGGGCATAGACACTTCCATTCTCCCTTTCCCTCCAACAAGTTCACTGTATGTATATCATAACATGCTTTCTTGATTTATTATTATTATATCAACCAATCTTTGTACTTGTGAAATCCAGCTCTCTGCCAAAATACAATGTATGAATTTTGGTCTATTTCAGTTTCTTTGTCATTATTTAGTATTGACCCACATGAGTATTCAAGTAGAAAGCTTTTGAATAAACTTTATCAATGAGGTTGATGTCTGGTAGCATGGCAAAATCGATAAATCTGTTTCTCGCAAGTGAGTTCTGGCTGGAAAACAATCCTCTTCGGTTCGGTTGAGCAAGATGATAAACAAGGAAAATTCACATTGACATTGTTTATCATCTTTAAAACAAAGCCACACATCTGTTTTACAAATCAGACTTAATTGAGCGTATATATATATATGTAAACAACAAACTCTTTAGATCGTGCATTACACTTTTTATACTATTGTGCGACACTACTTTGTCTTCACATGTATATTGTGTGTGAAGTTATTATTCTAGTGAGTTCAACTTTTTAATATCTCAATTGAGGTTTATTTATGGCCAAAGATATTTAGCTCTAGCGACATCCGATTTATTTATGCATCATTAATTTTATAAAGTTGAAATAATTAAACTTTTAAATATTTTAATGATAAAAATAGTGATGAACGCTAAAAATATAGCTCACCATTATAAAATATTGTGAACGAAATTTCAGCTAAACACCGTATATTATTATATAAATGCCAATGTGATTATATGTACAAAAGTAATTGAAAGTTATAAAATTAGTAGCATAAGATAAGTGATATACAATAAGTTTTTTTAAAAAAAAATTGAGTTTTTTTATTTTTATATTAATTCATAACACAAAGAAAACTACCACTGGACTTATAAATAGGCTAACACAAATATCTCTATTAGGATTTAAACTCATAACTTATATGAGAAACTAATACCGAATACTGATTGAGCTAGAGCTCTTTGATTTGATAGGTAATATACAAGAAAATTACATCACTTAGGCACCCACTACACAACTCCATACATATTCAATGTAGATTTCATACAGATTTGAAAAGATTTTTTTATTTTTTTTTACGATGTCCACGTCATAAGGAGGTGGGGAGATGGATCGAACCCCTAGCGCTCACCGAGTGTGAAGCTTGGCTTTACCACTGGGCCACACTTTTGGGACTGAAAAGTAAAACTTTTGAAAATGATTGATTTAAACATGTTTACTAAACCCGAATGTTAATGTGGAAGTATAGTGCTGTCTATCTATAGAGAGGTCAAAATGTGGTGGGATGTACTTATCAATATTGAAGTGAATACCAAAATAAATTGTTTTGGGAATGGATTTTTGGCGGGCCCATCCCTACGGAGATAAAAAGAGGACAAAATATATAGATTTGGGCAAGTCTAAAATAAATTCCACAACGGCCTAATAACTTTTGTCGTTTTGAGCAAGGTGGGATGTACTCAAAATGCAAGAAAACTACTCTTGTCTTGTCCATATGATGCTTTCTAGAAACTTCAATACAAAATTTAAATTTGGCATCCACTCATAACGTGAGGAGTAACTAAGTTTGTAACTGCCTTAACCCTAAATCCGTTCCATTATAATGGGATCCCAATTAACTTACTGAGCATAAATAATTTAAGTTTATTTAGTTTATTACATGTCAATTTAAAAGTTTTTGAATACTTTTTTTTTTGAAAGAAAAAGTTTTTGAATACTATTAATATTGTAAAAGGTTATACTTATATTGTCCCATAATATTTTGATATTCGAGAATGATTTTTATTGATTGTGAGGGTAAATGTGTGTTATAATTAACATAATCAGATATTAGTTCAAAATAGTAATAACGTGCACAACATTGGAGTTGCACGGGAATTAAAGAGAAAATAGTAGTGGCAGGTAATTGTTGTGAGCATAAAAAGTCAAGTAGGAGAGAAAAAATGAAGTAGGAAATAGTAATTGATGGTTGTTGTGAGTATGACAAATGGATCATATTGCATAAAGAAATATACTCCCTTCATCCCATTTGAAGCTTCACATTTTTGTAAACATTAGTCCGGATCTCGTCCCCTTAATCAACCCGTGTGTATCTCAGTGTATAGATAGGAAGATTGTTGAGATTTCCTAGTTTCAAATATTAGGCATAATATCCCTACATTATAGCTAGGATCACTACAGAATATATTATTCTTGTATAGCAAGATTAGGACTCTTGTATAATCTCTACATATACCACACATTGTGAATAAACAAATTCATCGAGGAAATTAATCCCTCTGCCAGTCATCTTCTGCCTTCAACCCTTTCACCATACTAACCCTAGTAGGTGATTGTCTTATATGGTATCAGTTACCTTTCACTGAGCCATGGACGCTACTCTCAAACCTCTTCCTCTAAATCTTAACATACAATCATACCTTGGTCATGGACATCTCACTAACGACAATTACATGAATTGGCGTTCCATCTATGACTCGGTCCTCACCACTCATGACATTCTCTTCACCATTGAAGACACCCCGTTACCTTCGGCCAAGCTTTCGGATGGCAAGGACAATCCAGCCCTTCCCTATCACAAACAGGCGTCTAGCCTTGTTTTAGGCTGGATCAAGGCTACCGTCTCGGCCAAGATCCAAGCCCGTATCAATCCCTGCACCACCGCTTTTGAAGCATGGACGCTCCTTGAAAAGAGGTTTGGAGGTAAATCTCGCATTCACATTCAGAAACTCAAATCTGAATTAAATGCCCTAGCCAAGACCCCTGAACTCTCAATTGATGACTATTTTCAAAAGGCCATCACTCTATCGGATTCCCTTGCTAAAGCCGGAGAGGCCATCTCTGATGATGACTTACAGCAACGTATTGTCGCGGGTTTAGGTCCGACGTTCAAAGAATTCATCACGTCTCAGAATAATCATCCGGCCTCTAGCCTCGATGATCTTCAGGATCTGTTGCTACAAGAGGAAGACCTTCTCTCCAAATTTAGCACGGTGTCTCTCAATCCCACTAGTGCTCTTGTGGCCGACACTGGCTCGTCTAGACAGCCCGTTTCCTTCAACACCACTGGCAATGGTTATTCTCCAAACCACCAAGGCCGCGGTCGGGGCTCTCCTAGGGGTCGCGATGGCAGAAACAGCAACAACCGTAACCGTGGCGGCCGTGGTATTCTGCCTACTCCAGTCACTCCACCTCAATACAACCCGAGCCCTTCCTATGGATAGTCCGGATCCTCACAGTCATCCCAGAGACACTTCACGGCATACAAACCCCCGAACCCGTTCACTCATGTTCAAAACTCAGCCTGCCAGTTTTGTTTCAAGTTGGATCATACGGCTCCTCACTGTCCAGACCGTGGTAACTTTGCTCTCTATAGCCATCATAGTCCGGCCTATTCTGCTCCTTCTCCTTCAGGTTCATCGTCCATGGCTGTTTTAGATTCCGGGGCAACCGATCATATGACCTCGTCTCCTGACAATCTTCATTATCCCACTCCATACACAGGTATCGATTCGGTAACCATGGCAAATGGTACTCGAATTCCCATTACATCAGTTGGTCATTCTTCCTTTTCTTCTGGTCATCATAATTTTGTCCTTCGTACTGTACTATGTGTTCCCCAATTACATAAGTCACTTATTTCAATTCGTCGTTTTTCATTAGATAACAATTGTTTCTTTGAACTTGACGGTTTTGGTTTTCGTGTGAAGGACAACATCACGAAGCAGATCATTCTCTCTGGCAGTAATTCTCATGGATTATACACCCTCCGCTTTGATTCTTCCGCTCGCGTCAGTCCTCTTGCTCTCATTGGCGAACGTGCATCCGCTTCAACTTGGCATGCTCGACTCGGTCACCCTTCCATTCAGGTTTTTAAACAGTTAGTCAATAAAGCACATCTACCAATTAGTAGCATGTCTCGTAGTTTTCATGCTCAAGAACCTTTAGCATTATTACATCTTGATGTATGGGGTCCTTCCCCAATAACTTCTAATAATGGATATCGGTTCTATTTAAGTATTGTCGATGACTTTTCTTGATATGTTTGGTTGTTTCCGTTATTTCGCAAATCAGATGTATTGGATGTTTTTTCTTCCTTTAAACTCCAAATTGAAAATCAATTAAGCCTGAAAATAGCGGCCATTCACACTATTAAAACCATTCAAACCGATGGGGGCGGTGAGTTCATAAATCGTCAATTTTCTCTCTTCTTACGTCATCATGGCATTCGCCATCAATCCACATGTCCATACACACCTCAACAAAATGGTACGGTTGAGCGAAAACATAGACATATAGTCGACATGGGTCTATGTCTTCTTTCCAAATCTGGGGTTCCTCAAAAATATTGGCTTGAGGCATTTAATACATCGGTGTATCTCATCAACCGACTTCCCATGCGCCTCTTAGGTTACATTTCACCTCATCAAAAATTACTCAAAAGTTCTCCGGACTACACCTTTCTTAAAACTTTTGGGTGTTTGTGCTTTCTTCACCTTGTACCATATAATTCTCATAAACTCATGCCAAAATCCACACCATGTGTGTTTCTTGGCTACGACAACATGAGAAATGGATACCGATGTCTTGACAACTCTACCGGACGACTCTATATTTCTCGCCATGTCTTGTTTGACGAAAACACTTTTCCTTTGTTTTCTAGTCAATCTACAGGCAATCTCCAAGGTACTAGCTCTTCTGCTACATGCCCAGCTCTGCACTTTCCGGGCCCATGCCTTGCTCACCCACCGGGTCCAGACTCTCATCCAGTCCAGTCCGCTGTACCATCTGCCCGGCCCACTCAGTTGGCATCCACCTTTGCTGAGCCCACGGTTACCACATGCTCATCGAGTGGGCCGCCCTCCTCAAGGCCCAGCAACCAACAAGCAGCCCAGCCCGAGTCTTCTTCACATGGACTGCCAGACTCCCCTCTCCAGTCTGAACCTCGTCACAGTCCAGTTCTGGACCAACCGAGCAGTCCCATGGGCCATCCTACGATAACTCGATCTAAAGCAGGCATTTTTTGGCCTCGGCACATTGCTGACTTATCCACGAGGTACCCTCTCCCTCTTGCTCTCTCAGCTACAACTCAGACCTCACTAGACTTTGAACCAAAAACACTCAAGGAAGCCTCCCCGCTACCTCATTGTCAAGCTGCAATGAATGAGGAGTTATCCGCTATGCACAAAAATGGGACTTGGTCATTGGTTCCTAAACAGTCTTCTATGAATATTGTGGGTAGTAAATGGATCTTCAAAGTGAAACGGCGATCGGATGGGTCAATCGATCGATATAAAGCACGCCTAGTTGCTCAAGGTTTCACTCAACAGGAAGGCATTGACTACGACGAAACGTTCAGTCCCGTAGTCAAGCCTCCTACAATTCGGACTATTCTCTCCCTGGCACATTCCCAATCTTGGCCTATTCAACAACTCGACGTCCGCAATGTGTTCCTTAATGGCATTTTACGAGAAGAATTCTACATGGCTCAGCCTCCCAGATTTGTCCACCCAGATTTTCCTCACCATGTATGTCGCCTGCATAAAGCTATTTACGGTCTCAAACAATCCCCCCGAGCATGGTTTCAGCGACTACATGACTTTCTTCTATCTCTTGGATTCTTCAATAGTCGTTCAGACAGCTCATTATTCATTAGACACAAGGGCACTTCAATCATTGCCATTCTCGTCTACGTCGACGACTTCATCATCACTGGTTCCTCTCCTTCTGAAGTGACAACTGTGATTGACGACATATGTGCCAAGTTTGACAGCCGCCGACTTGGTCGACTTGGGTTTTTTCTGGGAATTGAAACTCATTACTCCACAACCTCCTTAATCCTTAGTCAAGCCAAATATGCATCAGATCTTCTTCATAAGTTCCATATGGATGGTAGTAAACCAGCCTCCACACCGTTACAAGCAGGTACTCACCTCTCGGCTCTTGATGGCGACCCTCTCTCAGATGTTACCACGTATCGGAGTATGGTAGGTGGTCTTCAATACCTTACTTTGACTCGTCCAGACATTTCTTTTGCGGTTAATCAGGTGTGTCAATTTATGCATTCTCCCCGCACAACTCACTTGATTGCCGTCAAACGTATTCTTCGTTACATCAAAGGGTCGCTGTACATGGGACTTCATTTATCACGGTCTACGGACATGTCTGTCCGTGCTTTCTCTGATTCAGATTGGGCAGGTTCTCCTGATGACCAACGGTCTACTACTGGCGCCTGCATCTTTATTGGTCCTAACCTAGTTGCATGGACGGCCAAGAAACAAACCACTGTTGCCCGCTCTAGCAGCGAAGCCGAGTACCGTGCCTTAGCCACTGCCGCATCCGAACTTCGTTGGTTTGCCTTCTTATTTCGTGAGTTGGGAATCTTCCTATCATCATCGCATTTATTTTGTGATAATATCTCGGCACTCCACATGGCATGTAACCCAGTGTTTCACGCTCGTACTCGTCATGTGGAGATTGATCTTCATTTTGTTCGCGATCTTCATCAGCGCGGGTTTCTCCGCCTGTCCTATGTCGCCACTGCCGACCAAGTCGCTGACATATTCACCAAAGGACTAGCTCGTCCTCGTCTTGATCTCTTATCGTCCAAGCTACAGCTAGCTCCTGTACCGCTTTGCTTGAGGGGGGGTGTAAACATTAGTCCGGATCCCGTCCCCTTAATCAACCCGTGTGTATCTCAGTGTATAGATAAGAAGATTGTTGAGATTTCCTAGTTTCAAATATTAGGCATAATATCCCTACATTATAGCTAGGATCACTACAAAATATATTATTCTTGTATAGCAAGATTAGGACTCTTGTATAATCTCTACATATACCACACATTGTGAATAAACATATTCATCGAGGAAATTAATCCCTCTGCCAGTCATCTTCTTCCTTCAACCCTTTCACCATACTAACCCTAGTAGGTGATTGTCTTATACTTTTACCCAAATGAGTGTCCCGTTAAAAGCTTAATACTTTCCTAAAATGGTAAAAGATGTAGGCCCCACTTGTCATACTCACTTCTTTCTCTCACATACTTAAATTATGGGGCCCACTTGTCATACCCACTAACTTTCCCCTCTCACATATTTAAATTGTAAGCCTCACTTGTCATACTCACTAACTTCTTCTCTCTCACAACCCTTCTTGCACTCATCACTTTCTTTAATTTGTGTGCCATCACCAAAATGGTGAAGGTTGGGACGGAGGGAGTATACAGTTTTCACTTAAAAAAATATGACTTATCAACATGACGCTTGAAAAAGGAATTTGTTCACATTATTATTATTATGAGACGGATTCGATGTGAAACTTGAGCTTCACTGGCCTAGCTATAGATTTGTTTCTCCTAAGAAAATACAATAGTTCATTTTATATTATTTTTTTATAGTTTATATGAATTTTGAGTTTTTTATATACAGTTATCTTTTTTATAGAAAACAAATTGCCGGTCAATTGCCGGTAATTTAAGGTGGAATCTTCAATACAGTCAATTGCCGGTCCAGTCCAGCCCATGCTAACACTTGAGCCTCTCTCTCTTTCTAACCCCCATCTCTAATTCTAAGAAATTACATTTTTCACTCTTTTTGAACAGCTGAACTATATCATTCATTTCAAGGCAATTGCCATCATTTACAAATTCCTATGGAATCTATTACAGTCTTATCTAAAGCCCTGCCGATCTATAGCCCTGTCTATTACAAGTTCCTATGGAGTTTCACCATTGTCGAACCTATTACAGCGAATGATATTTGCTTCTACAAGTTGATGATGCAATCCTTCATAGACGTTCTCACACCATCTGGTAGTTTGCTTGCCATAGACGTTCTTGCGCCATCCGGTAGTCCTCTTGCCATAGACGTCGCGCCATCTGAATGATCACAATACTTTTGAATATATATATACTCTCTCCTTAATTCTCGTGCATTTTCAAAATAGTGCATACTGTTTTAGGACAGAGGGAGTAACTAATAATATACTCTTTCTGTCCCAAAAAGTTTGTCTTTTTTTTTTGTCATCATATGTTAATTTTGACCGTACATTGGTGTCAATCTAGGTCACAGTGATATTATAAAAATTATTATTGGTAAATTACTTAATGATTTGTTAGTTACATTTTTAGAATTTCACTAAAATAATTAGTCGACAATAAAATTAATTTGTATTGACAATAAAAAATCAAAATGAGAGATAAATTTTCCGAACTAGTGTACAAAACCACTGAAACATGTAATTATTTCGTTAAAATGTGGTACTATATCAAATTCACGGCAAATGTTTGTTGCTCCACTCCACTTTATTGCCCGATTGGACCAAACCATCTTTCTCGCTTTTTGTTTGAATGGCATAATTCGCAAATTTGTGAATTCCGTCGATCTAAACGTGGACGAAGCTGATTTCAAACTTTTGACTAGACTTTAGAACTCTGTTGACTGCCCCGTTTTAAATGTGGGCTTTGGCTCAGCCCACGAACTCATCTCCTTTGACTATAAGGAAAGTTAAATATTCCGCAGCCATGGCAGGCCCATTGATTTACGTTAATTTTAATCTTTTGATTCCGTCAGTTTTCTTTTTTAAAACCTATTTTACATTAACTTACTTTAGTGTAAAATTTATTTATTTTTATAAAAATACAGGGTTTTTTATAAGGGATGAAAAACAAGTTTTACATTAAAATTGGTGTAAAATAAGTTTTTCACCATATTTTCATCTTTTCATTTCATTTTTAGAATCAGTTTTCCTAAATATTTCATTAAAGTTCAATGTAAATAATCATAAGAAAGTGGCTCTATCTTTTTATGAGAGAATATTATATGTAATTTGACACAAAGTGGTCACTTAGATATCCTTTTACAACTTTTACTATATAGGAGTAAGTCAAGAGGGTCGAATTTGACAAATGTTTTGAGAGGAGTAATTTAAGAAATCATAAATTCTGAATGAATATTCTTAATTTAATTTTTTAATCAATTTTAATTACTCTTCTGTTGGAATAATTCTAATAGTAAGAAAAACACACATAACAATTTGTTGGTTTCGGTTTGAAAAATAAAATAAAAATGGTGGTTTTTGCAACTTGGTAAATATTGCTTCTACGACAAGAAACTAAAGGAATTTGGTTACATGCCATCAACATGAACTTATTAGTCATCAGTCAAGTTATCTATCCTAATTTGATGAAATAGAATAGAAATGTCAAATATTACTCTCTCTCTCTCTCTCTGTCGAACAGCAATATCACTCATTGTTAAATACTCCCTCCATCTCAAAATGATCTTCTCATTTGCTATTTTTCATTGTCCCAAAAAGTTCTTCCAATTTTTACAATTTAGGCTTAAATGTGCATATACACAACATGGCTAGTGAAGCAAGTGTTCACATCTTTAAAAAGTTTGAATAGTCAAACGTGAAGATCATTTTTGGACGGAAGGAGTAACTAATTAAAATTAGAAATTATCAAGTTTCCTAAAGTTAGTGGCCCAGCTCAGGCTCATATAATATTATGAATTAAGACTAACAAAAAGAATGACATAGTATATGAGATGTTCATACAAGAGAAGGATTTAACGTCACAAGAATAAGCTCATCTTTTTCTGCACATAGTTGATACACCATGCTACCTTAACTTTAAAAAAGTAAGTCATATTTGGTAAAATTTCTAATATACTAGTAATTTCATATCTTTTAGTATATTGTACTCCCTCTGTCCCGTTAAAAATATGATTCTCTCTCGAGACACGGGGATTAAGGAAAAAAGCTAGTGGAGTATGTGTTGTGAGTATGAAAAGTAATGTAGGAGAGAGAAAGTGTGGTATGGAATAATAAATGAAAGTCGTTGTGAGTTTGAAAGTGGATCCCACTAGATACAATATTTATATTTTAGGTTATCCTATTTCAAGTGAGACATCTAAAATGGCAAATTGTCCTAATTCAAGTGGGACTGAGAGAGTATTTCATAAAATATGCACATTCTTTCAATTAGGAGTAATATAATTACTATTTCCTTAATCCTTAAATGAGTATTTTTTTTATTTTTTTTTGAAATTACAAGCAAAAAAAATGGTTATGTCAAATGTCATTACAATTTTTAGAATTTCAAAATAAATCATGCATTTTGGTAAGTATACAAATTTCAAATAACAAATTCAGATAAATAATCAAACAACTTAATAGTTCAGAAATCAATCTTTAGTCGCCTCTTATCAACTGAATATTAACTATTCAGTTGATGGAATGACCGAATGGTACTTAAATACGAAATTTCTTGTTAGTTTTGCATTCTTATTATTTACAACCCCTTTCTCTTGAAATAGATAAAGGGATAAGCACCTCAAGACTTAGGGGGTTTATTTGTAAATACAAAATAAATACTCTTTTAGAAAGAAATTGTCAAAACGCGTTTGCTCCTTAAAATCTATATATATATATATATATATATATATATATATATATATATATATATATATATATATATATATATATATATTAAAGTTGGTGAAGAGAGATGTGGTGATGCCACGTGGACAAATCATGAAAGAATCTTGCATTTCGTGATGCCACATCATCACTATCCTAAAAGTGTGTGACTTTTGATATTCTCATTATTAGCTAATACTATTAGCTCATAATAATAGTTATGATATGAGTTAACTATTACTATTAATAGTAATAGTTAACTTGTATATTAACTATTATAATTAAGTAATACTATTAATAGTAATAGTTAACTTGTATAGTAATAGTATTACTTAACTATAATAGTTAATATACAAGTTAACTATTACTATTAATAGTATTAGTTAACTATAATAGTTACTATACAAGTTAACTATTACTATTAATAGTATTACTTAACTATAATAGTTACTATACAAGTTAACTATTACTATTAATAGTAAGTTAACTATTACTATTAATAGTATTAGTTAACTATAATAGTTACTATACAAGTTAACTATTACTATTAATAGTATTACTTAACTATTATAGTTAATATGTATGTTAATATATTACTATTAATAGTATAAATTAAGTATTACTATTAATAGTAATATTTAACAATAGTAGTTACTATACAAGTTAAATATTACTATTAATAGTATTAGTATTAGTTAACTATAATAGTTAATATATTAGTTAACTATTACTATTAATAGTATTAGTTAACTATAATAGTTACTATATAATTTAATTGTTACTATTAATAGTATTAGTTAACTATAATAGTTACTATATAAGTTAATTGTTACTATTAATAGTATTAGTTAACTATAATAGTTACTTTATTAGTTAGTTTTAACTATTAATAGTATTAGTTAACTATAAATAGGCTATATACATTAACTATTACTATTATTAGTATTAGTTAATTATAATAGTTATTATATAAGTTAAATTATTAATTAATCATAATAGTTACTATATCTATTAACTATTACTATTAATAGTATTAGTTTATTATAATAATTATTATATAAATTAATCATTGCTATTACTATCAATAATATTATTTAATTATAATAATAGTAATTATATAGATTAATTATTAATATTAATATTTTTAGTTAAAATGATAATTACTATATTAGTTAACTATAGTTAAAATATTATTTTTAAGATATAGTATTGGTTTCCCGTGCAGAGCACGGGTTACCCGCTAGTAGAAATGTATCTTTCAAAATTAAATTCAAATTCTGTATATTTAGTAGAGAAGAAGGAAAAAGAAAACTAGAGTTAAGTTTAAGGGGGAGACTCCTGTGCGGCGGTCTCACCTTGTGAGACCGTTCCCGCCAAAAAAAAATTTTTTTTTTTTTTTTTTTTTTTGCTGATTCCCCCCCCCCCCCCACAACTTTTTTTCCATCCAACAAAAGTAACACTTCTTATAACAAAATGTAACACTTTTTTTTTAAATGTAACACTTTTTTTTTTCAAAAAATGTACCACAATTATGCTGCAATAGATTAAAGATAACATAAAGATTGACAACTAAATTAATGTCACACTTGTTATAAAGGAATGTAACACTCTTTTTTTCAAATGTAACACTTTTTTTCAAATGTAACACTTTTTTTCTCCCAAAAATTAACATACGATTGACAAATAAACTTATGTTACATTTTATAAAAAATGAATGTAACATTTTTTTTTCTCAATTGTAACAGTTTATATTCTTATATGTAACATTATATATGAAATGTAACAATTTTTTATTGAGAAAGTAACAATTGAAATGCAAAACCCTTTTTTTTTTGTTTGTAAAACTGTTGTTATAGCATACAATAAAGTGTTACTTTTTTAAGACCAAACTGTTACTTTCTTCATAAGAACGTGTTACATCTCAGGAGACGAGCAGCCCAATTTTTTTGTGTGTTAAAAATTATGTTTTTTTAAAAAAAAAATCAAAATATATCATGACTTATATAGTTTTATTCGTCTCGTCGAGACGAACACAACGGTATTTTTAAATATTTTTTTTGACTTTAAAATCTCAAATATAGCATTTTAAAAATATGGGAGATTTTTTTAAAAGTGTGTGACACGTGTCGCGTGCTGAGTGGATGGAGGGGGCTGCTGGGCGGGTTGTGGATATATCCATGGGTGATCCATGGATGGATCCGTCACAAGGTGAGACGGTCTCAAGTGTTTGTCTAAGTTTAAAGACATTATAATTTGAGTAATTTCAATCTCTTCACGCAATCATCAAACTTGACAATTACCTGTGTGTATATATTTATATATCTTTCTAGAAGGTAAATTTTGTTTAGAACCAGCGGTTAGACGCATATTCCCGCCGTTTCATAATAAATGTCACCTTTTTTTATGTCTCAAATTATGATATCGCATTTCTAAATCTGAAAATAGCTTTAATGCAATTTTAAAATTGTACAAATAATGGACAAATAGATAAAGCATATTCTATAAAAGCATTGACAAGTCAACTGTACATGTATTATGGGAGTGCATAAAATCTAGTCTTATTCGGTACTCCACATGCTAGCTTAGCTTATCTGAACAAATAATATTCAATCTTTTTTCCTAATACTACCTCTGTCCCAGCTCAATGTGCACTTTTACTGTTCATGTGGTCAATTCATTCGAACTTTGACCATTATTTTGTGAAAATCTTGCTATTATTTTACAAATTTAAAAGTTGCTATTGTTTTATTGTTAGGAATTGTATCAATAACATTTTTCAAAATTGCATAAAGATATATAGATTATCACAATGTCATATGAGGATTCATGTTAGCCGACCCCAAATTATTTTGGGACTAAGGCTTTGTTGTTGTTGTTGTGATGGTGGTAATCACTAGTATACATTTATTAATAGAATTAAAATAAATTGGTTGTATATATAGTTGGGATGTTGACAAAGCAACTCAACAACTAGCTCATCATCATCATCTATTCATCTTCAATATTTCCTTTGCTTTCAAGACATGGCTCGTAATGATAATTTCTGTAGCAATTATCTTGTTCTGAATGCACAAGAAGCCACCCTCTTTGATCTTTTCCGAATATTATTTTCAAGGAGTTTATATAAAAGAAACTTTTTCGAAATCCCTGATCCTGAGAATCTTCAACAACTTGAACATCGATGGCTCATCTTCATCTCCCTCCTGCTCCAAAAACTCCTACTTTATGTGAAGACGCCGTTGGCTTGGATCGGATACGTTCTGGAGGAGGTGTTGAATCTTTTGTCAAACAACGGAGGCTTGCTCCGGCTTCTATTAAATCTCTTATTAGGTAATTAAGTAGTACCTTATTTTTCTTAAATTTATCATTGTTTTAACAAACTTATTTGGTCATTTTCTTTGCATGAGGCATGCATGCAAATGCAATCAAAAATGGTTAAATAATTAACAAGTAATTACAGGAAAAGTGGTGAAGGTTGAAAGATCATTAGCAAAATTCAGGTCAATAATAGGGCAACTGGACAGCAGAACGGAGCTAGACAGAAAAATTAATAATGGAAGCAACAGATATATTTCATCGCTATCTATCATGGCTGCTAAACTATCGTACGAGAATGAAGCCTTTGTTCAAAATGTAATAAGAAATCAATGGAAGGTACGTAATTTTCGTTCGCTTTTTATCTTTATGCTGTCATTTTGAACATAAATAATTAACTTTGTTACAGTAATCCATTACAACTTCGATCGTAATAACATAGTAGAATCCTATAATCGAGTTACGGTAATCCAATACACCTTGTCAGTTACAGTTACTGTTATGTTTACGCGGCCAGTATATGAACACAAACTTGTTACTGTAATCCAATACAGTATAATATCCTGTGTATATGAATGAACTCTTGAATTTGAAACTCTAGTATATATTGATTTTTTATTTTTTTATTTTATTTTATTGTATTATTATTATTTTTATTTTATTTTTTCAGATGGAGTATATTGGATTCTACAATTTCTGGAATGGTAAGAATAAACCAACTTTTACTTTATTTTTATGCTTAGGCGACCTTTTGTTAGTTGATTGATCATGATTACCGACTCCAAACCGCTTCTAAAAGTTATATATGTATTCCTCAAGTTTGATGAGAATTAACTTGTACTCCCTCTGTTCCAGTTCTCCCTTTTCAGTTTAAAGTTCTTACTTTCTTTTTTGGTTTGTCTTAAATTAAGGTTTTCAGTTGCTTTATTACTTAAAATGGACAAGGCGACCCACTTGTCATTCTCACAACAAAAACTCTCTACCCACTTTTTCTCTCATATATATTTTACTTTTCATACTCACAACATTTATATTTTTTAATCCCCGTATAATGTCAAACTAAGAACCTTAAAGTGGGACAGAGAGAATACATTACATTAAGCTTTATGTCTAGCCTTTACGCATAATGTGAGCTCTACTAGGCTACTAACACCATGTCACCTTTTTGTGTATCATGATTAACATTTTTCAACAAAATTTCTTTTTCCAAATAAGCTAGAAAGTTAGTCCGTTATGTAGTACTAGATTTTACTCCCTCCGCCCCACCTCACTTGAGACTTTATTTCATTTTGGGCCGTCCCACTTCACTTGAGACCTCCCAAAATGGACATGATTTTATTATTTTATATTCAATCTACCCCACCTACTCATTCTCTCTTCATTTTCCACCACACAATTCATTCAACCAACCTACTATTAACCCCACTAGACATGCCCATCCGGGTCAAATTACCCGGAGAACCGACGGGTAACAAACCGGATAATAACCGGTAAACCGGCGAACCGTGAACCGGAATTCAAAATGTGAACCGTGAACCGGCGGTTCACGGTTAACTATGGGTTACCTTCTGAAAACCGGCGGATAAACCGGCGGGTCATGAACCGGCAGGTTATCCGGATATTTATTTATTTATTTATTTATTTATTTAAGTCACCCGGCGAAATGGACTGGAGTATTACCGTCAATCTCTCACACGTGATGTTGCTACGGTTTGGTTGTCCCCCTCCATGTAATTTTTATTTGAATTAATAAAATTGAAAGGGTGTCGTCCCCTTTTTTTCTATACATTGTATTTCTTGAGTTTTTTATGCAAAAAACAATAGAAAAAGTTCATTTTTTTTAAAATTTGCATGAAAACATGTTATTAAAGATTTCTGTAAAATAATAATAATAAGGTCAGAAATGCACTTCTTATACCTTATGTCAAAAAAAAAAGGAAAAAAAAAAAAAGAAGAAAGAAACAACTAAACAAGACATGCCCAATTTGGGCCGCCCAAGCCCAACCTTCCATTCTTCCAAGCCCAGCGCCCGCCAGCCAGCTCCTCCAGGCTCCAGCGCCAGCGGCCCAGCCGGCCCGTCCAAGTCCAAGTCTAAAAAAAAAAAAATGAACGAACCGGGATGAACCGTGAACCGCCGGATGAACCGGCGGTTCATGAACCGGAACCGTGAACCGTCTATATACGGTTTATAGCGATTTATGATTTTTACGAACCGGTGAACCGCCGGATCATGAACCGGCAAACCGGCGGTTCGATGAACCGGGCATGTCTTCTCTTCATTTTCTACCACACATTTTCTTTATTTTATTCTTTTTTCTTAGTTATTGTGCCCACCTCAAAGGTCTCAAGTGAGGTGAGACGGAGGGAGTATATGGTAGGGCTATAACTAAAATAACACTTATTATGGTTATTATCGTTATGATTTTTAATATTGTTAATATTATTAATTATTATTATCATATTAGCACTATTTGCTTAAGGGAATCACTCCAAAAAGGGGGGTCTATTGTTAATTCCTAAAGAAGAAGGGGTCAGGGGGTCATTATGCACTTGTATGTAATAAAATGTTGCCATGTTTGTTTTTTTTTTTTTTTTTTTTTTTTTGCCATGTTTCAAGTTCAAACCTTGATGATCTGATTAATCTTTGGTTCCTGCACAAATATTTAAATAAAAATGATCTTAATTTGACTTTTCCCGGTCCAGCTGCTGGTTAATGATTTCATAAACATCACTCATACAGTTAAATAAAAAATTCATAATTGGACAGCTAGCCAAGCTTAACCAAGATCAGACCTAATTAACATTGAAAATACAAAATGTGGAATACATTTCATCAAAGTACATTTTCTTTAAAATATGTTCAACCTCAAGGGAGGAAAATGACTACTTTCCTAACGGCAGCCTGACACCTTACTACGTGAATCTGATGACAGATAGCTTATGAATATTTTTTGGTTTTTTCATAATCGTAATCTTCTTCATAAAATTATTTATATTTTGGCGTGTTTTATATAATTTGGGTCATCGGTGTTGATATGGTCAATATTTAATCTGGGTCATCGGCTTTTATTTGGACCGTTTAAACAAACACAATAAGAAATTTGGACAAACGAACTTGAAAGATTCAAAATAAATTATTCACATATTTTAAGTATATTTTTTTCCTCTTAAATTGTAGATTACCAGGAGGTGCACTCAACACAGGCCATCATGTTCCAAGACACAACTGCTAAATCTAACTTGATAGTAGTGGCGTTTAGAGGCACAGACCCATTCAATGCAGATGCATGGATTACAGACGTCGATCTCTCATGGTACGAGCTTGAAGGCGTGGGTAAGGTCCATGCTGGCTTCATGAAAGCTCTCGGCTTGCAGAAGTCCCAAGGCTGGCCAAAAGACATCCAACAAGGCAATGACCAAAAACCATTTGCCTACTACACAATTAGAGAAAAGCTTAGAGCTATTTTGGAGAAGAATGAGGATGCAAAGTTTATTCTGACAGGGCATAGCTTGGGAGGGGCGTTAGCGATTTTGTTTGTGGGCGTGTTGGTATTACATGGGGAGGGAGGGTTGTTGGAGAGGCTGGAAGGTGTCTACACTTTTGGGCAGCCTAGAGTTGGAAATGAGCAATTTGGGGAGTTTATGAAGGAGAAGATGGGATTGTATCATGTGAGGTATTTGAGGCATGTGTATTGCAATGATATGGTGCCTAGGTTGCCCTATGATGACAAAACCACTCTTTTTAAGCACTTTGGACCATGTCTATACTTCAACAGTTGTTATAAGGGCCAGGTAACCTCCTCTCTCTCTCTCTCTCTCTCTCTCTCTCTCTCTCTCTCTCTCTTTCCGAACTGCTGCAACGAATGGGAGTTTCCCTGCTTCGCTACCGTCGATGGCCTAGATGGTGACACTGGCCCCACTTCAGCATTAACGTTCCAGATTCATTCGCTTTAAGGTGGGTCTCACATGGGTCAAATTAATCTCAGCACTTGACATAGATGCAAGGGGGGCTATCTATATCATGACCATTGACTACAGCGGAACAGGATAATTCCCACTGCAATAGTTCACATTTCCTCTCTCCTCACACTCATAAACTCAACTACTACTCAAAACTAGACCCGACTCAAGTGAGCTCACTAACATACTCTTTTGATGATATTCAGGTTCTTGGAGAAGAACCGAACAGGAACTACTTTTCACTGCTGTGGGCTATACCCAAGATTTTGAATGCAGCGTGGGAGCTGATCAGGAGTTTTATCTTGCCATGGACAAGGGGTAAAGGATATAGAGAAGGATGGTTCCTCAAGTTTTATAGGGTGATTGGGTTGTTGATTCCAGGATTACCGGCTCACTCTCCTACGGATTACGTTAATCTAACCCGTTTAGGGTCTGACATTTCATCTCGTTTGCTACAAGAACCAAGTCAACAACCAAACTATAGCAATGGATTTAAGAACGAGTGAATGAGATGTATGTGAATTGGGAGCTAAAGCTAAATCAAGGCATAAGGCTTGCTTACTAAGCTTTCAATGAACTAACTTTAATGTCACTAGCAAAGGGCAAATACAATAATGGAGGATGTACAAGGTTTCCGTAATCAGTATGACCTGAACTACAAGATTGACATCCACTTAATTATGTGTACTAATTATGGGCTGAAAGTTTAATTGCCCTCGTTTACAAAGCTTTCAATAAACTCCTTAATATCCATGTAAAAGGCTATACACAATAAAGGTAATCCTAAGTTCAAGAACCAGCTACGCATTTTTCCTATATCTCAGTCAGAGTAACCGGAAAGCATTTGCATATCAAGTACTAGAAACAGAAACTCAAGAAGCTAAAGGATTCTAGCAAGTCATTTCATGCTCATCTAGAAAACTTATGTTTCAAGATTAATGACTGAAAATCCAAACCATTTCCTCTTTTTCAATCTTATAAAGCTAAAGGTGCACAGACAAACATTTTATTGGCAAATTCATTGCAACAGCTATAATTCCCAAGTAACTACACCTTGGATCTCACAGGCATATCATTGTGGAGTTGAGTTGATGCTGCTACAATTTGAGGGGTCGACATAGCAGTTGCTTCTAATATACACATCTTGTTTCGTCTTTAGGTACTCCATTTCTCCTTAATTTGTGCCTGGCCAAAGATCAGCCAATCTTACATTAGAGAGATGAAAATTAAAAGTATCAACAGAATTACAATCTTGCAACAGCTTTAGTCCAAGTATATAATTGCATGCACATAAATTTCTTAACATAATCTGAAATAATGGTGTAACTCGAAACTTTTACTGTTTTACATTATCCAAGAGATTACTAGAGGCCGTTATAGATTAAGCCACTTAACTGAAGTGGTAAGAACACTAGTGCAAAAGAAGAAATATTCTTCAGATGAATGCGATGGTGTTGTGTGCATATCATGACTCACAAGAACCACGTAAATGCCCAAGATAATGTTGTTATGCCAAATCTTTTCCAAAATCATACCAAAGATAGAGACTGAAATTTGATATATTACCTGGTGGTTGAGGATGATGATGCCTGGCGGTGAGATAGTTAAAATGCGTGGCAGGTAAAGCAGCCACTCAAGGAACCTATCTGAGGAGTCCTTCGCAGTGATAGTGCCTTATGAGAAGTTCTAGCAGCTTGATGGGCCTGATTATCTGCCATCACCGAGCCTCTCATTTCTTGAGCCTTCCTCTGAGCTGATCGGAGTTTGTTCATGATCTTATCCATGGATGATGATCTCTTCTTTTCCAACTTCATCTGAATCACAGATTTCAAATCAGTAAGTATCCGATGCATTTTTTATTTTATTTTTACATTTTCCCCTTTTAGATGTTTGCATTTTCTTCTTTTCCGCATATCTCTTGCTGATGTTTTTATTTCCCTTTTCATTTATTAGTTTCTGTATAAGAGATTAAGAGCACAACATAGGCTGGTGCCTTTGAAGGGGAATCAGAGAAGCTTCTAATCACATCGTTGTAGCAGAGAGTAAATGATATAATTAAGTTCGTTCAGCTGGTAAACACTCAAACTCGACAATCTAAATATGCAAAACATGTCCAACCTAAACATGCAAAACAAAATCAGAACCATGTGCATGTACAAATAAGTATTTATACATGTCCACCAAGTGATAGAGCTAAAATATGAAGATACCTTCTTCTCCATACATTATTTCAAAAAAAAAAAAAAAAACTGCAGTATATGTGCGAGCTTTTCAAGTATACGAGTATTAAACTCCCAACTTAACTAACGCATACGCAAAGAACTACTCCATCCCAATAGAATTTCATACTTTCCATTACAGATTGTAACAAATATTTCTAAACTTTTAGCTACAATATTCTTTAACATTTTTGTTTCTTTATTATCTTAGGGTTTACGTGTCATCCAAGAAAAAGATATACCTTTTGGGAAACTTAAAGAATCTATAAAGATTCCCAAGAGCAATATGAAAAAAATTGTTTCAAACGCAACTCTCTTTCGGAGACTGCAGAAGCAACTTAAAGACGACTCAAATGAAGAAAGGACTGTTGAGTTGAAGGCCACAATCAGCCCTTAAGACTCAAATACTCCATGCTAAAGCCAAGGTCTAAATACTTAAGATGATAACTAGTACTCCCTCGGTCCCATAATAAGTATCGCATTTGACTTGTCAATGTTCTTAAGAAATGTGCTTTACTTGTGTGCATTGCTTGTACAATGGTGAATTTGCACTAAAATTATTTCCTTACTAAGAAACGCGACATGTATTTTGGGACAGACTAAAAAGGAAAGTGCGACAATTACTACGGGATGGAGGGAGGGTATAATTGAATTCTCGGAGACTGGGCCTCGAAGAGAAGAATAGGAGGGATACTGTAATCCTATGGATAAATGAAGCAACTAAAAACTCTAAATTTATCAACCATAAATGTCTCTATTTTAAGATCGCAAATATTGTAACAGAATGTGCAGGAACACGAAAAAAAACCTCAAGCTTTTGTATTGATTCCTCTGCTTTTGCCTTCTGCAGGTTCTCCCATGCAGTGATTTTAGCTTCCTCCCTTTTGATCCTGAAAATTTTGTTTGGTAGGTCATAAATAACAAATCAAAAACGTAAAAGCAAAGATTATTCAATTATCACATGCATGTGCCTGCAACGCAAAAGATTTTAGAAGCTTAATAGATTTTATGATGGTTGTGATATAGCCAGTAGTGATTGAAAGCTTAAGATTGAGGTGTAATGAAGAAATTAATATGGTCTCATTGCAGAGGTTATTTAAAGTTGAGTGTCACTCCTTATGAGCAAAAGAATCTTATCATTAATACTTTGCAAAAAGAGAAATCAAATTTCAATAATAACATTCATTTGGGAAATGACACAGTGATTGAGGAAAGTATATAATTCTTCACAACCAAGAGTCACAAATGTAAGTGACGTGCCTAACGATTATTTAAGACATGTACTGATAAGGTAAATTAGAAGGTAATTATCTTTCTCAGAAATTTTGAATGGATTATACGATCTACATAGATTTATAGGGTGAGGAGAGGGAGTAAAGATGACAATTAAGTGACAATATTTGGAAGGGAAACTATCAGTTCAAGTACCAGCAATATTCCTCCCAAATGCATATCTAGATCCTAATTTTTGTCAGTGAGCAGTAAAACTTTCTTGAGATGTATGATGTCCACATGTGTGTATGCATGCATGAGTGTGTGTGTGTGTGTGTGTAAGAGAGAGAGAGAGAGAGAGAGAGAAAGATGCATGTGCGTTTTCCAATTACACCATAGTGCTACAAAACACTCAACCACTGTACATAAATTCTACTTCTTTTTTCTCCTCCTTTCAGTGCATACTGATTATTTCCCAGTAACCGCATTAGACAAATAGTTACTCAGCTTATTCTCTTTTAAGACAAAAGGTTAGGATGTGAAACTGGGCTTATAATATGCAACGAAAATGAAAATTTTAGCAGTAAACATACTTCGAAAGGCTCTTTGTTGTCTCTGAAACTTCCCAACTAGCAGATCGAACCCCCATAGCTTTTCTTTTCCAGTTGTCCACAATTTCTGAACCTCTACCTGGTGTTCGAGCTCTATTTTTCTTGGGCCAGCTAGTCATGGTCACCTGGCCATCAACTTGCACATCCCTGACTTCCCCTTTAGAGGAGTGAACACCTTGTAACTCGCCGAAGGGTACAATAGAATTTGACATAGAGCTAGAAGGCCTTCCACTAGGAGATGAGTAGGGACTACCCTCAGGGCTCATCTGTGTTGCCATATCCCTTCTTGAAACATCGCGAGAAATGTCGGTGGCGGAGTCCGCCACACCATCAAATTTCTCATCTGTTGGAGACGAGGAAACAAGCACAAATAAGAAAAAGGAGAAAATAGTATAGTAGGAACTCGCATAAAATAAGGCAACGCAGCATTGAAAAGGAAAATTGAAGTTAGTTGAAAAATCATTAAGAGGGGGGACATCACTGCATAAGTATGATGTCTGTTAAGTAACATGCCCTATTCCTCAACAAAGTGATCTCACCAAGAATGTACAAGTCAGAGTAGCAAATCAACTACTTTTGCAAATCTTAATATAAGTGCATAATAAAGTAGATATATTTGTGAGGATATGATCACTGAAAGAAATGATATTAGTAGTTGTACTACAACCTGTTTTGTCGCCAATTCAACACAAGAACCCTTGTGACTCGACTTTAGTGAGATCAATTGCAAAGTTAGCATCAGATATGATCAATTCAACTTCCTTTTTTTCGGAATGAAAAAGGAAACAAAAAAAATGCAGAGTTACAGAATTGAGGTTAAGATTCACTCTACACTATGGTTACTTAAGAAGGGGTATGTTTTTCCCATCTATAACAACAACTAATAATATGTCAAGCTAATAATTACTATTTTGGAACTAATAATAATTCCTCCTCGTCAAGTATGAAAACTCTATTACAGTCTCATGTAAAAAACACCAACACAAATATATATATATATATATATATATATATATATATATAATACATGCAAACAAACTGGAATTTTAAGCACAAAGAGAAATGCGGGAAACAACATACAGCAATGCAGGTAGATTGTAGGAAACACAATCAGCTCAAACAATCTGTACCTTGGAAGCCCAGCAGTGATAATTGGTTCAGCAGCTCAGAGCACCCGTGAACGCTAGCAGATCTTGCCATGCATGGCTCGTTCAATAAAGGAAAGTTCCCACCTCCTCTCTGAACATCAAGACGTCGAGTTGACAAACTATCTGCAGTAATCACTCCCCCTGAAAATGGCGATGTATCCGTCAAATTCCTAGAATTCCTTCCTTCAAATGTGGGCAAGGCTGGGGAATACATGTTGTAGTAAGCAGTTCCGGGAGGCCCAAGAGGCCCACTTTTTGATTTCGCTCGCCTTTGGGGCTGTGGAAAAGATTGCCTCATAGCACCATCTCCCGAAATTGGACTTAAGATCCACCTCTCAGCATCTTCCCATTTGGAAGGTAATGCCCTTCCATTATTATTGTAAGGCAACAATGCAGTAGCCACATGCCTCCGGTTTCCGTTGGTATGAATAGGCACACGCTCTGAACTCCAACCTTTCTGAACACCTATGTTTGTGGGACGATAATTCGGTGTCCCTGGGCTAGGAAATGTACTTGTTCTCCGTGAAACAGAATTTTTCATCTTAGCTCCGAGCCGTGGGGTAAAGCTTGTGATATTGATCATGTGATTGTTCAGATCTAGTGAAGCAGGTCTTCGCCTGTCTGATTTCTTTAATAGAATTTCAGATCTGCTCTTCCGGAGTTGACATTCTGGTTGAGAAACAACACATCATTAGACCCCGAGAATAGATAATTACACTTTATCAGGCCAAAAAAGGTAATAATCAAGTATGGTAACTATGACCAGGAGTGACTGGGAGGGGATTATCAAAAATAAAAGCAGTTAGCAAAAAAAGGTGAATATGTCATGATCCAAGTTGAGTGATAATTTGAGTGAACAGTTAATGTTACCTTTCAGCGCTTGAGAGAATGAGCTTCTTGCTGAATCTAGGGCTTGATTTTCATCCTCCGTTTCTTCTGCCTCGAGGAATACTTTTTGAGCTGCAAACATTTGAGTGAAAGAAATAACAGACTCATTTAAGTTAGAAGGCCGCTAAAATTTGAATTTCTTTTTGGCAAAAGCTATGCTCATCTAACAATTTCTTTATGAGAAGGCCATGAGTGGTTTACCTTTAGCTTTTTCAACTTTTTTGATCAGGTGACTATTCTTGTGTACGGTGCAATGGCTTAGATCTGGATCTGGACCCCTCAAACCCTCACGGAAACCATGTCCAGACAAATGCTGCTTAAAAATTGAACAGTTTAAGATTTAAACTCCTCCAAGTAAACACATTCCAAAATTCAAGCTCTACATTTCATCCTCAAAAAAAAAAAAATCAAATCACACACAATCATAAACAAATTCTATTCTACAAATTCAAACACGATCATCGCTCCTCATAACAATAATTCTATTCGATAATGATGCAGAAGTTACATATATTTTGCAACCACCGTCAATTTCGCACAACGACATACTAGCTCAGGTAATTACAGCAAAATTCAGGAAAATGGAGAAATGCATGCATTCACAAACGGTCAGAAAACAGAGAGAAATATACCGCGGATACATCGGAGGAGGAGATAGAGTGGCGATCGTGAACGTCGGAGGCGGAGGAACGACGTTCGACGCTAGCGGAGGCGGACGAGAAGAGACTGAAGTTGTTTGACTCAACGGAGTAAATTAAGGAATCAGGAGGACTAACGTCGCGACCTCTATATCCGGCCGGCCTCAAAAGCTTCCGGTCTTGAAACCCTAGCTCCGCCATTGTTACAGTCGATCACAAACAAGTTGTCAGTCCAACAGAGAGATAAACTGAAACTGCAGTAATCAGTATCAGCAGCATAGTTGTCGTAATGTAGGATGTTTAGGGAGTTGTGTGGAATTAAGGAATTTGTTAATGGTAATGGCGGGGAGAGATTTGTAGTAAGGACAAATGTGGTTAGAGATTGGTAGAGGTGTTAATGATGGGTGTTTTCTTTTTGTTTAAAGAGGACAAAATTAAGGAGTGGGATTATTCTCTTTCCTTCTTTCAATGTTTCAGTTAATTTTGACTTTGAAAACTTTGATGATAATGACTCTTGGGTTGGGCCCCTGGATTTCGAGTCCAGATCTTCCGTGCCACTTTGTGTGCCCCTTCCTGTGCCACAAGTGATCCAACGGCTTGCAGTCCAACGGCTTGCAGTCATTAAGATTATCATTATGTTGATATTATCCAAGCATATAAACGGTTGAGATTATAATAGTACAGAGAGGGGCACACAAAATGATACAGGAGATCTAGACTCCTTGGTTTCTTGTAGTCTTCACTCTTTTCCACTGTTTTTTGGCCACTTTTGTTTAGTTGTGTTTTCCAGGTTTAGATTTGGGGTCCAAGCTCAAGTAAGCGACTTGAAAACGAAAGGCAGGACGGACTTTTTTTTTCCCTTCCCTTTCCCTTGGTGTCGCCTTGTCGGTGCTTGCGCCTTATAATAATGTGCAAGCTCAAGTAGCGACTAGAAATGATACGCACATTATTAGAGGAATCAAATTCGACAACATTTTTACGTTTATTGATTCTAGTTCTAACTCCTTGCACGACTTGATTAAACTTAAATTTGAATATTTATTAAACATTCACTTTGAGAGGGAGTGAATAATAATGAGTAATTTCTAGGGTTCCTTTATTAATTTGCGTTAGCGTCCAATTTATTGAATGGCGATTAAGCATATTAAAAGTCTTTATTGTTGCATTAAAAACCGTACAGTCCCATCCTAACTATTAATGTAAGCAATATACAATACATCTCCATAAATAGTCAAGTTCGCGTGACCAAATTTTAAGTTTACTAAATTTCGGGTGGGGCAGATGGTGCATTACTTCAAAATCCAATAAAAGATCTAACATCAACATTGCATGGTTTACTTTACGAACGGATGGTAGTCTTTTTGGGATTTCGAACCGATGCACCTCTACTTAGCTCCACCCAATGGTTCCGATTGGAGCCACCTCATTTTAGCTCCACTAACGGTTGAGATGTGTCCGAACTCGGTGGGACCCACAAAAAGTTGAAATCATCTTAGGCACCCAAACCGCTCGCCTATGTGGCCTTGATCGGAGCCGTTGGGTGGAGGGGTGGAGCAGTTCCGGGTCCGTCTTTTTGCCTTTTATTGCCAAAAAGTAAAGAGGTGATGATGCGGAGCTTCTTGAGATTCAGTGCTTGGTAAGTACTTCACCATACCATACTGCATTACTTTCATTGTTTAAATGTACCGTATAGAAATACATGCCTCCCTGCGTCTCAAAAAAATATTTGGAGTACCATTTTTTTTTTCCTTTTTCTTGAATAAACTTTAATGTATCGTATAAAAATCCATTAGTGTCTTCCTGTGTCTCAAACAAAAATTCCATTTTTGCCTTTTTCTTGAATAAACTTTAATGTTCCGTATAGAAATCTCAAATCCATTACTGCCTTCCTGAGTCTCAGAAAAATATTCCTTTTTTTATTTAATAAGCGTTAAGTAATAATTGCAAATTAAATTCATTATTATAATAAATATTTTAAAAAAAAATATTAAATAATGTATCGTAAAAATTTTTAAATTTTCATTAAGATGATTAGATTAATCTTATAACTATATTTTAAAGTTTAAGAAAAAAAATTGAAACATCTTTCCGGACATGAAGAATATATAATTAACGTTACGCAGAAACCAACCAAAAATGGTGGGGAAAAAAACGAAAAGAAAATAATATTAGGTGAATAATTGATTGATACCTCATGAACGAGCGACTGTTAGAGCATAGCTGATTTGAATTTGCTCCCAGGAGCTCCTCTTGACGGCTTCAATTTTGCCATCTCTTTTTTTTTCTTGCTCGATGGATGAGATGATTTTCGAGTTGAGTGAAACCCACAATGAATAAATTAATTTCGACCGTTTGAAGTGAGAGACAAGTTGCATGGCAGACTGAAGACCGCTAGAGCAGTCCCTCTGTCCAGCGTAGGCAATCTATAGCCTGGACAGTCGCGGGTCTAACCAAGGCTGTCGCATGTTTAATCCAAAAAAAAGAAGAAAAAAAAATCTAGATTCCTGGTTATATTGACTTTTATGAGGGAACCAATCTCATCAATTATCTATATATTGGATTCTTAGAATGGAATTTGTATTTAATACATCAACCTAGCTGGTGTTATATCAGCAGTACTATAATACATTAACAGTAGACAAATGACTTAGGCAAAATCATCGGCGCATGTTCATGATAAACTTATGTACCTCCATTTTTTATATCATTATTTATTTGAAAACATGATTCAATTGTATAAATTAAGTTGCTCAAAAGCAGAAGCTTTCATGTGAATTTCACTACGCTATGTAAGAAATCGAACGATAAAAGACATTCATATACATATTTTGATGTTTTCATATTTCTGTTCGAATACTATGATATATTAGCCGAGTTTATAATTACACTAAAAATCACAAAATTAAGTACTCGTACGATATGTTCATTTCCAGTGGCATTCTCCCTTTCAAAATGGACAGTTATTATGAAACGGAGGGATTCTGATTGCAAATGCCTGCAGTGTAATTAGCTCATACATCAGAATCAGAGGCCTTTATAGAAATAATAATTCGAGTATGCCAGAATATTGTACTTTGCTCCCTTGTTTCACTGATATCTTGCAAGCACCGACACCTAGGTCATTAAAAAAAAAAAATGTGGTCCATTAACTAGGTGGGCATTAACCTTGCACCTGCAAAACTCAGACAAAGTTCATTCTTCTTCTTCTGCATTTTTCAAGCCGTTTGTGGGGACCGGCGCTCACCACCCGAACGACTTGTAAACATGACATGATTGAGAGGGTGGGGTGCGGTCATAAATGTATCTGATTTCATCATAATTCCAATACATTCTTCTAACAAAATCAAAATATATCCTGATTACAGTAACACAGTAAAAAATGGTACATATAGTATGCAGTAACTTATAAACTCATTGGCATCTCTCTCAGTATATAATGACTCACCATCAAGTCAATTACTCTTATCTTCAATTTTGAATGCCTCAGGTTCTAATTCCACTTCAACCAGGATAGAGAGTAGCACTTTTACACACACGTCAAAAACTACATTTTTACCTGTATATTTTTACTCCAAATAGTTGATTGAATGTACTGAAGATTAATCCGAGTTTCTTTTCACAAACTGCTGCTGCTTGTCTTGCAAACTGCCGGGTCACTAAAGTAGGCAGTAATTGCCTTCAGCTTGCCATTTAAATAGTTTTCTTCCACCTGAAAATAAAGAAATAGACAGTTAAACAGAGGGATTAGTCAATTACATAGGAGTAATGTTTTTCGTAATTATCCGGGGGAGGTATTAGAAAAACCGTAGATCAATTGGTCTTGATCTATGTGGGAATATTCACCGTTACTTACTATCGAGTGGGATCAATTACAGCAAGTGCAATTCTGAATGGGTAACTATTCACTGAAGAAAATGGTGGACTGCATCAATCATGGGAGGTATTTTAATCCAATCCACAGCAACATTTATACCAGTGTATCAACTGGCAGTATGATGACCTATCACTACTTCCTTTTTCACAAACACAAAAGCATTTCCTTAAAAGGAATATACAGAAATGAAAAGGAAATCCACCATTTAAGTGGAGGCTTGACAGAATGTATTGTTCACCAAAAACTGGAAATGAAATATAGTAAGATCCTAATATGACTATTTTTCATTCAGTCCGGTATCATGCATAGATGCAATGAACAACCCTGGCATGGAGTTCAAGTGATAGAGATAATGCAGAATCAAAAACAAGTTAGTTTCTGAGAATGAAGGACGAAGGCCTCGGAAGCAGTAATATACCTCAAGTGACCAAGGAGGATCAGCAGATAGAGACAACTCAGCCAGTTGGTTGAAATCAACATTTCTTGGGAGAAACATGACAATTTTAGGAGCTACTTGTTTTGCAACATTGAAGAGAAATTGCCTGTGGAAGAATGTATCAGTTCAGATTACTATTGAATTGAAAAAAAAAAAAAGGGTTTTATGTAGTTTAAGTTGGGAAAGCAAACCCATCACGAGGCTGGAGCATGCTATTGATGTCAAAGATCTTTACTTTGGCATAATCAGGTCCTCCCCAAGGTGGTGACAAGAAGACAATATCTGCCTGCAGGACATTAAATATTTATCATGGATTGACCAAAAGATGTGAATGCCTTCTTTAAAAGAGGAGATAGTAGAACGTCGATACCAAATAATAACACGGAGTAAAAAAGTGTCGTATATGCTACGGCTCACATTAATCATACTCTTGGGCGAATAGAAACCTAAGAAGTACTCTCTCCGTCCCATAACAATGTGCACACTTTTGGGTGTGCACGGAGGGAGTATATATAGTTTAAGAAACTAGCAGTAAAGTATGTATTGTGAGTATGGAAAGTGAGGAAGGAGAGAGAAAGTGGGGGTAGAGAATGGTAGTGGATAGTTGTTATGAGTATGACAAGTGAGTCCCATTGAGTAAAGACGGAGGGAGTAAATTCTAGCAGCTGATAAAAGTACCAGCACTTTATATAATAATTATATGAGTGCCCCCTAAACGTCGAAGAAACCGAAAGAAACTCGATGACATGTTCATATGCTGAAGTGAATAAACAATCTCGTTAAGGACAATGTACAAACTCCATGATGCATTCATCTCTTATTTCTCAACGCATGTAAAACATATTATAGCAATAGCCCAAATGGTAACTATAGAGTCATAGTCATACATATCATTTCCTAAATGAATTACAAGTGAAGCTGAAAGGAGCTTGCAAGCTGGAGGGTACACTTGACCCAAACCAAATGATGTCTCAAATATATTTAGCACCCCAGGCCTGATGGATATAAACATCCCCAGATTTAACCCAGATAACCGAGTCTTCAAAACATCATCCATATATGGAGATGGAAGAGCAAATCGTAATCTACTTTGCTCCCCTTGAAAATGCCAGAAGAATGTTATAAATTACCACCTACTTTAATAAAGGAAACTCATACCTTCAGCTTTGGGGCCAAAATGAAACAGTCTCCCCGTATGAACTCTATAAGGCGATCAACTCCGTAGATGGCTGCATTGTGTTGTGCATATTCAATCTTCTTTGGATCAATATCAATTGCAATGACATGGATGTTCCTGGAATAACATAAGAAAACATCACCACGTGTAATAAAGAACAGAGCAAAAATGACGGTAATTTTCAACAGCTTTAGGTTCTTTAATCACCTTATTGTTCACTTCAGTATTTACCCTCATTTCTAGCATTCTATTGGGGTCAATATGTCAAGTATAATGAAAAATAAGGTGATTACAACAACAACAAAGCCTTAGTCACAAAATTATTTGGGGGAAAACTAAGGTGAGTAAACAACTTGAATAATTGCCAGTTACTTATCACATTGAACATTAACGTAGTAGATTTTCACGTTAATTGACCCCTAACTGAGAGTTACTAAGAAAAAAAGAACCATATATTATGTGTTGAAAAAATAGGGTATCATATGAAAACTTTTCATACATTACTGTTTATTCAAGAAATACTCTACAATTTATCTTGTAGCACCAGGTTGCCCTTTACTCTACATTTTATTTTATACTATGAGCTTTCATAATTTAAATATTAAAGTAACTCAAGATTAGCAGAAGGGAGTAATACAGTTCTTACGTTTGTGCAAGTTGGATAGCATTCCCGCCAACTCCTGTAAAGCAATCAACCACGACACCACCAACACAACGGGATGCATGATGCTTTGCTATGGGCTCTGGGGTGACAGAAAACCATCCTTCCTCGTCCATTTTTATACCATCGTCGTATTTAGAGAAAAGCAGGTATCGTTGACACCAGTACTTGTTCACGCTAAATGACAATTCTTCCAAACCTCCTTCGAAGAGAAGTTCTGTTCAAAGGAAAACTACTAATCAAACGGAACAAATAATTTCTTGGCATATGAGAGAGAAAAAACTAGAATTCATTGATAAAATCATAGTCATTGACATTAAAAAGCCAAAGTGTCTGAATTCTGTTGCCTTAGTATGTAAGAGTAGTCTAATGAAAAACATTTTGTTAGAATGCAGTAGATATGCAGTGTCCTAACATTTCATACTAAATGACAATCATGGTAGTTAAGAGCAAATTAGTACACGTCTACACAACTGCATTACATGTATAAAAGATCCAGAGGCGAACCTTCATTATCACCAGATAATTTCCTGTGCGACCTTCTCCTCACTTTCTTTTTCCTTTTGGTGACAGTATTATGCTTGATACCCACTTTATCTGTTTTATAATCTGTGCTTACAGCACACTCTTCCCAGCAACAGAGTTCGTCAGAAACGTCCATGGTAAGACCATTCACCGGGCTGCAACAAAAGAGGTAATAATTAGTTGATATGTAACCCAAACAACATGACCTCTTATTTTCTGAGGAAGGTCATAAGATGCAAACACAACAAAATCCATTTAATCTTTGACCAACTTCTATTGAAGATGCAACAATCTGGATTGCTAAGAGAATGCCATGAATCATGGCACAATCAATGCATATCATTAGAAACAATGACATACAAGACCCCGAGAAGGATGGGAACTGTACCTGGTTATTGGCAGCTTTTCTGAAGATACGAGCGATGAACTGCCGTCACTGTTTCTGGTAAGGGATTCATTTACGATGGAACCTGTAATAGAATCAGCAGGCTCAATTTCCACCAAGGGCTCATTGCACAGCTGTTCCAGTGACCTATCCTCTTTCCTTGACTCTTCTGTAACATAAAGGTCAGGTTGCGAACCACATAAAACTGATTGTTCACTATAATAACTAGAAACTGAAGCACTAACATCCGTCGCAACTTTATCAGCAGCAATCTCATTTGATTCACTAGTCAAATCACCAAAAGCCAAGTGTCCCATGCCTGGTGGTGGGATCCATGTTGATTCTTGTGTTTTATAGTTGTAAAAATAGTTTCTCGAGTAGTGAGGATCCCAGTATGTAGTCCAATCTCCAGAATCATAATTGCTATCACCAAAAAATTTATCACTATCATCTGGTAAATGAGAATGCACTCCAACAAGAGAGTCCTGCGACAATTTACTTATATTATTGCATAACCCTTCACCTTCCATCCTCTTGTCAGCTACAACGAGACCTTCCAAAGGAGGATGATCCATCAAAGCTTCATCACCATCCTCAGAGCCATGGTCATAAATAATGGAGTTTTCTGCAGAAGCTTCGTCATCTACATGGACGACAACAGCTTCTGTTTTCATGCAATCCTTGGACAGAGCAGTGCTATTTACAGAATCACATTCTTTTCCATAATTTAAATGAATTGTAGAAATTCCATCTGCAGCTATATGTTCCTCTGCTGTAGAGGGAGTAAGCATAGCAGCTGGATCTGTTGGATATTCTTCTTCGGCAGAGGGAAATCGTACTTCTTGATCATCCACTGCAATACCACAGTATGATGATTCACTTTGGCATAGCATTGACATGCAACCTAAAGAATTGCTCACAATATCATGAATACTAGTTGGAGAGACAATCTCTTGCTCACTCACTTTGATTGTGGTGGTTGCATCATCCTGGGTTGCCTCACGAGTAAGTAGATGCTTCTTGCTCACATCGTTTCTTTTCCATTTGACCTTTCCTTTTCTCTACAGAAAACAACGTCAACTCAGCTAAACTCAAGAAGATATATAGTTTATAGTATTAGGGAAATATAATTCTGTATGTTTTTTATAATGGAGAGATTCATTTCGACCCATCATATCTAATTTAGACTATAGTGATGTGAGTCATCCAAAAGAACCAACTAATAGAACTGGTTCTTATGGTTTTGAAAATAATGATGTGGAAACAAGTCTGCGTATCAAACTGAGTGATTCATCGTACCATCAGTGCCAGCCTTACGACTTCCTGAGCAGACCATTCTAACCTAACATGGTACAAAATAATTTTTGTTTTTGTTTTCCAAAAGATGCACAGATACATCTTTTCAATTAGACTTCCTATTATTTATCATGCCACAAGGAAGTTGGTGGTAAACATAAAAGCCGGATAAATTTGCTGGCATAATGTGTCAACGGCTGCATTCCTCTTAGTTCAGACTGAACTGTAATGTGCCAATCCAAGAACCTTGACCCAAATGTTAACCAAAGAAAAATAAAATTGCATGACAGTTGCAACTGAAATAAAGATGCAATTACCTCCTTGTTTGTCTGGAAGGAAAGTGGCAGACCCAACTCATGCAACTGCCTGGATAGTTCCATATCTTCTGCCAGACAATAGCCATCTGAAACATAAATAATACCACAAAATCTTGAATTTCACTTCAAAAAACATAAAACACAGAGATCGATGCCAATGTACTCCTTGTCGAATTTCAGCCTCAATCAGTTTCACGGACGGGAACTTTGCTCCAAGTTTTCTGGTATTTGGTAGTTTCAGGAAAAGTAGTCAGGTGTAGAATATTCTACAAGTCCAAGGAAATCATCCTTCCGGACAAACAAAATGACTTGGAGAATTGACCTCAGCATGTCATTGTCCAAAATAAAGATCCACTCACTCCCACTATCATATCTAACCTCTACCGTTAGCTGAAATCTGCTGATCATTTCAATGCAAATGGAGGATGATTCATGTTGACCCTTTTCTTTATAAGAAGATTCATGTTGATCCTATATTATCTAGCATGCAATGACCGAACATAGAAAAATTAAATAGTGATGTATAACTCATCATGTTCATTCTCCGCAAGTTGTTTTGATCAAACAAAACATAACAACACAATTAAAATTCAAAGATAAAATTTGGGAAGGGGGTACCAGTGATGCCTGAGCCAATGTCAACAGCTTGGACCCTTTTCTGCAATGAAGATAAGGATACAAATGAATATCGAATATCTTTAATATGTCACACAGTCCCGCACCATAAATTTAACTCTTAACACATAACATAGAGAAGCTTGATACAGGAAACCAATGTATAATGCTAGACATCCAGAACAACAACATCACTATCAACCTCAAGCCAAATAATTTACAGGGCACGGGCCCGCTGAATATATAATCATATCATGACACATTAATTATGAGTCAAAGTTACGAAAATGAAATTTTCCTTACTCAAACTTTGTTCTCTGAACTTAAACATATAAATATTCCGTCCCATATTAAGTGCCCCAATTTTCTTTAGTATGTCCACAATAAGTGCTGCCTTTGTAAATGAAGAAATGGTCTTAACTGAAATTTTACCATGTACTCCCTCAGTCCCAAAATGGAAGTCCAAAGAATTTCATATTTGCTCTTGATTACCATCTTTTAAACATACATTTGCGACGGAGGGAGTACAACAATTGTAAAGTATAGCAAATCCTTTAAAAAAATGACAAGTCAATAAGGGAGTATGAATAAGGAAACAGAAACTTACAATTGATTCAGAAGCTCCCCGTTTCTCGATTAATATATCATCCCTGTAAAAAGCAGTTGATGTGATTGATAAGCACGTAGATTAATAGCCTGGCATTGACATACTCCCTCCGTCCCATACTTACCGCTACGTATTTCCATTTGGGGCGTCACATACTTATGCTACTTACCCAAAATGTTCGTTTTTCTCTCTCCTATTCACTCACAACGACTATCCAATAACTTATATTGTTCTACAAGTTTGATAAACTGAGATAGGCACAAAAGAGAAGGATAGAGATTAGAGAGAATGGGGTGTACCATAAGTAGACTTGAGTGAGTTTGAAGAGGGCGCCGAGCGCCTTAATTGCAGGAGCTTCAACTTCGTCATCGAAATTTTCCATGGATTTCAATCTGGTCGGAAGAAAAAGGTGCGAAATTTAGTGTTTTCTGAGAGGGAATAAGATTGACGGAAAAAATCGAGCGGGTCAGGGGGTTAGGGTATTGAAGCCGGAACGGCTCTCATGCTCAGTCAACGACTAGTCAACACCGGCAAACCCCAAAGCTCAAAGTTCCGTTTCGCTTGAGAAATCAGAAATTTAACACTTAACAGAACCCCCCCCCCCCCTTTTGACTTTTCTATTATGCACATAATCCCCTCTACTTCTATAATATACTACATAGATCCCTTATGATTAAAAAAATGTTTCAAACATTTAAAATATTTGTAAGACTCTTTGACATTTCTCTATTCTATTATGCGGTACACACTTGTCATATCGAAAATTTGTTAACTGAAATACAGTTTTAAGCTTTAACATTAAGTGAGTGCTACACAGCCTGCTCGTTGGGTTTTAAGCTTTAACATTAAGTGAGTACTACACAGCCTGCTCGTTGGATAATAAGAAGTATGACTGAAATACAATTACATGCTCCAATATTAAGTGTGTACCAGACAACCTACTCGTTTGGATAATACTAAGGTTGCGTTTGATAGTATCAAGCATCAAGTGCTCGATGTTTAATACAATGTAGGGTAATTGAAGGCATGATTCATCATTTAATTCTTTTATTCAACAAGAATATGTCCAATATCCTCTTAATGATTGAGAATCAAAATCCTTACTTAACGAACAAGAGTTTTACTCAACATTCAACATCTAGCGCCCAAGGTGTTCAAATACATTCTACCTCCAAATTACACTACATTATATTAAGTATCAAGCACTTAATGCTTGATGCACCAAATGCAACCTAAGCAATGTTTGTAACATTTTGTAAAGAACAATGGGTTTATCACAATTAAGGAAATCACAAGATTTTTTTATGCTTTTTTTCTTGGTGTACTTCTTTTATCTCAAAATGATTTTCGCATTTGATTTGTGTTCTTCTCTTAATTTAAACTTTAATCATTGATATTCTCAATGATTAAATTTTAAATTAAGATTTTTTTTTATTATTATTATTATTATTATTTTCAATAATAAATTTCTCTCCTTGTTTGTGAGAGCGTTGTATTCTCTCTATTGTGAGAGGAGCTAGTCTCTCGTGAGAACAAGGGGATCCGTCTCATCTATGAGATGGGCCATTTTTTGACCCATGACCCGTCTTGCCACGTGGCAACCACCAATTGGCCAAAAAAAAAATATGAGTTTTTTTGAGTTTTTATATTTTTTTTCGACTTTTCCGTCGTTTAGCAAAAGTAATAGTTACCATAACTTAATGTAATGACTGTATAAATATAAAGTAACATTATTCATAAGTAAACGTAACACTTGTTTTACAAAAACTCGTTTTACCCATTTTTTCAAATGTAATACGAACTATAATTACGTGTAACCCAAACAATATCTAAATGTAATTATCATTTATACTGGAATGTAATAGTGCTTTTGCAAAAATGTAAAATATTGTGTATTTTGATTTAATTTTTTGAAAGAAAGTAACATTTGAAAAGTAACAACTCATATACATGAATGTAATTGTTTGTACAAGTAAATGTAACACTTTAATAAAAGAAATTATAACATATTTCTATAGATAATGTAATACTTTTACATGTAAAACTAATCAAGTATTTTTAGCTCTAAAATTATAAATGGTCGAATTATTACTTTTTTTATACATATGTGTTACAATTATGTATAAACATTGTTACATATAAGTAACACGTTCGTTACATTTTAGTTGTAATAAGTATTACTTTTGGCAAACGAAAAAAACATAAAAAAACACTATTACTTTTTCTGTATATATGTATTACTTTTGTGTATACAAACTGTTACATTTAGTTATAGTAACTATTACTTTTGACAAACCGAAAAAAAAAAAAAACAACAAAAAAATATTAAAAAACAAAAAAAAAAATGACCTATGAGAGGCTGCCACGTGGCAGGGTCGCCCCCCATAGGGCATGGAGCCGGTTCGTGGGCCGGGTCAGGCGGGTAAAAAAACTCGTCTCATGGATGAGACGGGTTCTCATGTTCGCACATGAGTTTTTGTCTTGTGAGAGCCGTTATTTGTTTGTTTGTTGTTTGTTGTTTTCTTAGGTTTGCAATTGCGATGATTGTTGTATCTTCTCACAATCAAGTGGATGTCAATGTTCTAACTGCACAAGAATTGTTCGTGAATTTTGAGACTATTGGTAAGCGTTTTCTCGTCAACCCGAATTTTGCATATGGAGTGCTCAGCGCAACATATTACCCGAGGGGAGATTTTTTGAATGCCGGATTGAGGTAGTGTCCAAGTTTTGCTTGGAATGGAATCCAATTATCTCAATATTTAGATCAGACATATCGTTGTAATAGGTTAATAGTTGGAACTGCTATTGAAATTTGGGGTGAGCTTCCGGCCTTTGTGGAGTGTGGTCTCTATTTTAATCATGAATGATATAGAATTTATCATTTGCTAAAAAAAAAAGCGATTGCTTCACTAGCCATGTACTTGTTTATGCACTCTTAAGTCTAAATTGTAGAAATCTGAACAACTTTTTAAGACAATGAAAGATAACAAATGAGAATGAAAAAAATCATTTTGTGGCGGGAGGAGTATATCCATACCATAATAAAGGTTACTTATATTCCTTTTGGGCAGTTCATAAATAAACAAAAGTTACTAACACAAAACAAAAAAATTGAAAATACTTTCTTATTCAATGGGACTCATTTGCCTAGTCACAATAACAATTTACTTACTATACCTTGCCGTACATTCTTTCTCATACTCCCTTCGTCCCAGAAAGATTGTCCACTTTTGAATTTTGATAGTCAATACAAGTGCACTTTGACTAAATATAAATGTCAATCTAACCATCCTTGTGAAATTCTAAAACTTGTTATTGATTAATCATCAAGTGATTCATCAATGAAAATTTTTAAAATTTCATTGGGATGATTAGATTGATAATAATCTTTAGTCAAAGTTCAAATGTGTTGACCGTAAAAAATCCAAAGTGGACTATCTTTCTGGGACAGAAGGAGTATTTTACTTTTCAAACTCACAACTATGGGTGAGCAGAAAAACCGACAAAACCGAAAAAACCGAAACCGGAAAACCGAACCAATAAGATATTGGTAAGGAACGGTTTGTAAAATTTTGAAAACCGAATCTGGTGGCTCGGTTTCGGTTTTAGAGACAGATCCCGACTGTACAAACCGTACCGAACCGATATTGTAGAACGTCGTCTTTTTGTCTTTTAAATATATATTCCTTCCTTCCGACCTTTTAACCCTCAGTGTCACTTTCTTATTTTTCTTCAAACACGATCTCGAGTTCTCGACCTAACCCTAGCCTTGCGACTTGCGCCGCTTCTTCACCTGCTTGCTGCACCGTAGCCGACGACGCTCAGGTAAGAATCTCGTTCTCTTTCTCTCTATCAAGCTTTCTGATTTCATCTAATGTTGTTAAATTTTGATGAAATCAGAATCTCGTTCTCGAGTTCTTAACCTAACCCTAGGCTTGCGATTTAATCAAAATTTGACCAAAATTTGTTTCATCTGTCTATTGGTGTTACATGTTATGCACCCTTAACCTAGATTTTGTTTCCCTGTTCTTTTGCCAAGTAGTTCAATTTGGGCCTGGCGCAAGCCCAACTTAAATGGCCCATTTAATCAGCCCATTGACACTGAACTACTACCGACCGACACCAAAACGGATCACACCTAACCGATTTAAAACCGAATCATTTCGGTACTCAAATGATAGGGACCGATAAGATGCGGTTCGGCACCAGTTTTAGCTAGAAACTGTACCAAACCGAACCGAGCTCACCCCTACTCACAACACACTCTGCTATAAATATTACCTCCCTCACATCTCAATCTGCACATTTACTGTTCATTTGGTCAACTCAATCGAACTTTTACCATAATTTTATGAAATTCTAGATATTCTTAAGAAATTCTAAAAATTATTATTGTCTTACCATCAAGAATAGTATCAATAACATTTTTTATTTTAGAATTACATAAGAAAAACTAGATTTTCATAAAAATTTGAAAAAGTCAACATAACATAACATGAGCCCATTGAGCTGGAATTCAGTTTTGGTAATTTTTCATACGGGACGGAGGGGAGCCCATGCCATCATCATGGGTCAAAGAATGGGCTTTAAGCCTATGCCATATGTGGCCCATCATGCCTCGCATTTGTCATCGGCCATGTTCTAACCTCCAGGCCATAGGGTAAGTTGGGCCAAAGGAGCACCGTGTGGTGCAATTGCAACGACCAGTTACAGTTACAAGGCATACAGCTAGCAAAACAGCGGAAGTGAGCTTCAACTTGAACAATGGATTTGACCATGGGGGAACCAGGTGAAGTTCTACCGGAACGGAAAATCGATACACCAGCATATGACTTACTTCAAAACAGCACGACCTCCGTCGAGGAGATCGTCGCAAAAATGCTTTCCATGAAGAAACAAGGCCAGGCCACAGACCAGTTGCCCGAGCTTGTCACACAAATGTTACTCAATTTCGTCAATCTTCGCAAGGTCGCCCTTCTTCTCTTCATATCTATCTGTTTCTATGATATTATGCACTTTCAGAAAGCAAAATTAGGGTAATTTTGTTTAACCCCCCCCCCCCCCCCCCCCGCGGCATTATTGGTACTTTGAAAACCTAATTTTAAATCTGGTTTTTATTTCTTGACAATGAATATGGTGGGTGGGGAATTTGAATTGTAGCTGAGACTGAATGAAAAGTTAATGCTCTTGATTTTTTTTTTTTTTTTTTTTAGTTCTATGCATTGTTAGGAGATGCATGTTTGTTGAGAAGTTTGAGTTTTGCAGCTACTTCTACTTTATTTGGAAATAAATAATAATAAAAAAATCCCGGAAATTCCAGAGGTGCAATCTAATGACACAGAAAGTTTGCAGTTCGATAATGTGAAACTGTGTCCTCTAATTACGCAGCAAATTTGGAGTTTGACGTGGCTGCAAACTGAGACTGTAATTTGCTTTGGAGTTTGCGGATAATATTATATTATTCTTGTTTGATTAGTAGTCATCTCATTGGATCATTGTCAACAGGTTGATCGATTAAGAGTATGCCATCTGGTTTTTTTCACAGCTTTATTGGGTACTTGGATATAATAATATCGAAGCGGGTTAATCAGAACAGAAGTTTGATTATTGAAATTTCAAACAACACGGTGTTAAAAATGGGGCTGACTTATGGTAGGGAATTAGGGAGAGTATAAAAGGGAAGTCCAACAACTCGAATATTGGCATGAAACTGACTCATGCTAAGTATTGCTAACATAGACATACTAAGAGACATGTGTATGTAAAGCAACTGCTGTGAAAATTGCTAATTTGTAATTCCATGTATGTTAGGCCTTCTTTCTTTTTTATATATCAGTCATGCTAGACAAATTCATGTGTAGGCTATAATCAAATATATTTTGCCAATTTGACAGCTGTAATTGAAAATCATTGGTAGGATTTTACCCAAATACCTGTATTTTCAAGCTTTTTATTTCTTCGGGAGAAGAAAATCAATATGATTCTTTAGTTCGGTCAGGTTTAAGACTTCATGCTCCTCAATAAGATTACAAGGTTCTGAATGATATTCCATGTCTAAGGAGAACTAAATCAGAAACATATAGGCACATTGCTGTCTACAAAAACTAATGGGAAGCACTTTTTGATGAGTCAGTATTGTCTTAATCTTATGTGAACTCATTCTGGGGTAGCATGTTCTTTTGCAGGCTAATCGTTCCATCTTACTTGAAGAGGATCTCGTGAAAGCTGAAACAGAACATGCAAAAGCACCTGTTGATTTCACAACACTGCAGCTTCATAACCTGATGTATGAGAAAAATCATTATGTGAAAGCAATAAAGGCTTCGAAGGACTTCAAGTCTAAATATCCTGATATTGAGCTCGTGCCTGAGGAAGATTTTCTTAGAGATGCGCCAGAAGATATAAAGAACTCTGTTTTATCCTATGACAGTGCACAGGATTTGATGCTTAAGAGGCTGAATTTTGAGCTCTTCCAAGTAACTCATTCTTACCATATATTTTTCCAATAATGAAATATCTATTCTCTTCCAATCTTGTTGATAATGTCCAACCCCAGTGTACATTCATCAAATTCGGTTCCTTTCTGAAGATACCATCTGTGTTATCAATCTATCTTTCTCTTTTCTCTCCCCTGCACAAAATTTTTGCCATATTTGCGTAGTTTTGTTAAAATTGAGACCTCAGCGTGTGAGGTTTCCAACCGCTCAATAGTTGATATTTTATAACAAATATTTAAGGAACATGAGTCAAAAATCGTTGTCTAACCAATAAATATAGTCGCTATCTACTTCTTGCTTTTTTGCCATTGCTGTTGTTAGGACTGGGGTTCCAGTTGTTTAAACTATTGATGAATATTTGTTTGCTTTCTTTATCAGCGGAAAGAATTATGCGAACTTCACGGAAAATTGGAAGAGCAAAAGAAAATCCTTCAGGAAAGCATTGCTAACAGGAAGAAATTTCTATCAAGTCTCCCTTCACACCTCAAATCTCTCAAGAAAGCTTCCTTGCCAGTACAGAACCAACTAGGGATCCAACACACAAAGAAACTGATGCAGCATCACTCAGCAGAATTGCTTCCACCTCCCCTTTATGTGATATACTCACAGTTGTTGGCTCACAAGGAAGCATTTGGTGAAAATATCGATCTAGAAATTGTTGGAAGCATGAAAGATGCTCATACTTGTGCCCGCCAGCTAGCAAATCAAGACACAGGTAAGTGAATAGTACAATTAGTTGGTTGCAAATTTGAATTGACAAATATAAGTACTAAGGAAACTTCATAATATGGAGAGCATTTACTTTGAGACCCTAAACATCATTTGAATCAAAGTCATCTGCCGTTTCAATGTTTAATAAAACATGATTTCAAAGTGAGTAAAATAATTCAAAATATTGAAACCCCTTTCCATATCGTATGATTCACCCCGCTTCCATGGCATCATAATAGCATAACTGTCACCACTACCATGATGTCATCTAATTAATTGCATGTATACGCATAGGAATCGTTCTACTGGTTTGGGTGGTCCTTATTTGCTGACGTTATTCTGTAGTATGATGCTTACTGCTCTAGTAATGGTCATTGGTGCTCAAGAATTGTCCCTCTTGCATGCTGTTCTTGAATTTGGTTATCTCCCCTGTAGCCCTTTAGAGTATTATCTTGTCATACCTTCCCATAATATGTTCGGTTATCGAAAAGTATATATATACAGTTTAATGACACAGGCATATCTTCAAGCCTAGAGACTTCTAAGTTGGAGGATGAAGTGCCAGATGAGGAAGATGATGGCCAAAGGAGGCGAAAACGGCCAAAAAAAGTACAAGGGAAGGAGAGCCTTGACCAGACAAGAATATATCAAGCTCATCCTCTTAAAATCATCCTTCATATACACGATGATGAAGCTACTGATCCTAAGTCTGCGAAACTTATTGCACTAAAGTTTGAGTACTTACTGAAGCTGAATGTTGTGTGCGTGGGGATTGAAGGGTCAAGCGAAGGTCATGAGAATAATATCTTGTGCAACCTCTTTGCTGATGACTCTGGCCTTGAGCTTCCTCACCAGGTTAGTCTGTACTTGAGATAACTTGTTTGAAATTTTGATGGACCCGTACTCTACATTTACGTTCTTACTAATATTTCCTTATTGTTTTGCAGTCTGCCAAATTATGCAGTGGTGATACTCTAACGTTTGATGAAAGCAGAAGTTCACGTCCATATAAATGGGCCCAGCATCTGGCTGGAATTGATTTCTTGCCAGAAGTTTCACCATTGCTTATACTAGATGAAGCCACAAACAGCGAAACAGCTAAACATGCTGCTATTATTTCTGGTTTATCACTTTACCGTCAGCAGAATCGGATACAGACTGTTGTTCAGAGGATTCGTGCTAGGAAAAAGGCACAGCTGGCACTTGCGTGAGTCACTACACTGTATGTTTGGACTCGTGGATCTTTAGGGAAGAAGAGCTAGCAGAAGGCATATATAGCAATGTAGTCATGCCAATTTCTTGGCTTCTCAGTTATGTTTGTGGACTGGGAATTCTTATTTATGTTAAAACAGTAGAAGGGTTATATGTGATTGCTCTGGAACATTTATTTCTGATCTAAATAACTATTCCAAATGTTTGTTTCTGTGTCTGTGTGCCCTTGACTACTTATTTTAGCTATTTTTGGCTCTCATTCGAATCTCTTGTTTTTTCCATTATCAAACATGCATATTAAAAAGTTTGATATTTATTTTTTTGTTGACTGCAGGGAGCAGCTTGACTTGTTAATAAAGCTTGAATGGCCTGCTTTGAAAGTGTAAAACTGTACCGTGGGCTTCTCATCCTCGTCTGTGCAGTTTGCACAGCTGGATCATTGGGCCCTCACATAAACAGGCTTCATCTTTGCCTGTCACTGATGTAGTGCAAGTTCAGGCTCCTTCAGAAATCGAGATGGACAGAGGAGCTGATGCTTCAAAGATGGAGGTGGACAGTGTAAGAGAAGATGGGGAGCTTCCATCTTTTAACTCCAGTTGCAGCTTCTATTAATAATGGTAAACATACACCTCAAAAAGGATCTGATCTTGAGCACTCGAGATGGTTGGCACTGATTACAAAAGGTGTGGTTTCTCCAATGAGCAAGGGAAAATTACCTAGCTTTAAGAAGCATGAAGAAGATCTAGATCTCATGGTAGGTTCTGAGAGTGAGCTGGATGAACCGGCACAAAAAGAGCTGGAAACCGACGATTTACCTGCTAGTGCAGAGATGGTTGATAACTCGTGGATGAATCATGGGGTCCAGGAAATCCGTCTTCTTTTAACCAGAAAACTGGATGGTGGTGCTGAGTACCAGTTAAAAGCCAAGGTAGGTTTCTATTTTTATCTACTTGATTACCACATACAGTATTATTGAATTCTCACTTCAATGATTGACGTGGCAGATCAAGATCAGCACTGAATATCCCCTTTGTCCTCCTTTCTTTGAGCTGGCACTTTCCACACCATATCTGGGAGAAAATCGATCAGAGAATGATGCATATGGGTGGTTTAGTGAACTTCGTGCCATGGAAGCCGAGGTGAGCTGCTTGATAACTTTATGATGTCATGTGTGAATTTATTATGGTCTTTTGGTCTTTTGAGTATGAATAATTGCAACCAGAGTCTCACATACCGTATCTGAATGGGACTCATTTTTATTGATGAACCACATTGCCCTATTATACAAACAAAACAGAAAGTTTTAAATGGAATGCCAAACATATGTAACTCATGATTAGCATAATAGCATCTGACTTGGTATCACTAAGTCCCATATTTTAAAAGAATTCACTTCTCAGTATCTGATAATTTGCGTCGTTCTACTCTTTCCAAATGATACTGTCATCTGTATTTTGTAGGTGAACATTCACATGATTAAGATGATACCCTGGGATCAAGAAAACTTTACGTTGGGCCACCAATTGTGTTGTCTTGCTATGCTCTTTAACTTTTACATGGACGAGGAAGCTTCATATTTGGAAACAGAGAAAGAGTACTTCAGTTGTTGCCAGAAGTTTCAGAGGTAGGGATCATCAGAAAATGATCTCATGGAAGGACAATGATCCCATGCTTGGCTATCCTTGCTAGGGGAGAAGCTGTCGGAGCCATCCACGCATGATTTCTTCTTGTTGCGTGAAAGTAAGCTAATATTTAACCCTAAAATGTTGCTCAGAGTCATCTAATTTTTTATTTTTTTTTTTTATTTTTTTATATAGAAAGTATCATAATTCGAACCAACTGATATATAGTGATGAACTGCTATCGGTGGTGGCTTCACAAAATCATTTCATTGAACATGTTATAAATCTGCGATTGATCGAATGTGATAGTGAACTGAAAATTATATCAGTGTTTCACAGAGTGAGATTGTAGCCAGCTGTTGTAAAGTTAGAAACCTAATTTGAATACCCATTTGGATCTTAGCTGAGTTCATAATTCTTCACTGCATACACAGAGTCTTTTCTTTTGTCCATGCTTTCTTTGCATCCAGGCTCAAGTGTTGATGAATGGTAGGGTTATCCCCGGGCTGATACCTAAAATCCTTCGTATATTTTCGGGCATCTTCTGTGAAAAGTAGTACACTTCTAGACAGCTTTTATCAAGCAGTATGAACTCACTAAGAGGAGGCGCAAGTAATAATTTTTGGTTGTGGCTATTTTTGTGCTCGGGCCTATTACTCTCTTCAAATATCATCTAACGACAAGTTAAATTGCCGTTACATCCGTAAGTTTTACTAAGGTAGAAGTAACATGAAACATAACTTGTGTAACATCGTCAGGGACTCCCCAAGAGAAAGAAACTAAACACCATTTTAGACTGACAAGTTTGGGAACAATAAAACTGATCCTTGTCTAGCAAAAATACCAGTAAGGTAATCTCCAACCTAAAGCTACTATTTGGCTCAACTATACCTAATCACTATAGAGTTCAGATAACAAAGATGACTCTTGAAGAACAAATACATACAACTCTCACTTTTTTTTTTTTTTTTGTAAATCTTCAACTCACAAATATGTACAGACAGACACTTAAGGATCTAATCAACAAAGAAAGTGTGTATGACGGACGGTATGTCTTCACCATGGACCCGTCTGTGTCCTTCTCAAGCAGCGTCGTTTCCCTCCCTTCTCCATCTTCATCATCTCCATTGCCTGCCAAAGCCCAAACGTAACAAACAAACATTAAATAGTTATGGCCGTTCAAACTTCTTTAACGACAAAAAGTCGTTTTACGAAAGAAAGATACTGGGCAAAAATCCGGCTTCGTAAAAACTGTGAGCCAAGATACAAAAACAGATGCATGTAAGTTTACTGCTTGTCGACTGTCATGGATCCATGATGCTGCTTTAACAAGATGCAAAGTAGGTGATATATGCATACATAAAGAGTTATGCAGTCATTCAATAGTGGGAATCAAAAGGGTACCTGATTCTTCTGCATTTCTAAGATCTCTTCCTGCAGACAAACAAAGCCATATCAATTCACAGCCATAGTTTTGTAAAAGCAAATAAAGCAGCAGCTGAACTTTATACCCTCTGGATTGGGGGCTGCACGCAGTCCAACTGCAGTGCAGTCCCCGATCACGCACCATCAGTTTCCAAATCGACAAACCGCTATTGGCAGGGGTTGGGGCGAAAAGACGGTTTTACCCTCCTATACTCTCCTTAACACTACCCCCCCCCCCCCCTCCCAAACCATTTTTTTACCAATTACAAAGATTCTTTGCACATACCTGCTTCTTCAGTAGTTCTTCGTTTTGCTCTTTCAGTTTTGCAACTTCTGCTTCCAACTCCATCGTATATGCCTGCAAAAGCCAGTAAGATATGAAGCATCCATAGGTCAGAAGACACGTACTTGGAACAATAAATTAAAGGCAGAATACATGAATAAATTTTCTTGGCGGTTTTTCATCCCTCGAGTTATGCTATGTTTTCACAACCATGGTGTGGGTTTACAAACTGTCTTAGTGATTTGAGATTGTGTTGTAAATCCCAAGTCTAGTGTGTTTCTAAAGCTCGTATTTCATTACCTTGAAGTAAACTGTAAAAGGCATCCTTATATCTCCTCAAGACGAGAAACTTCTCAGTCTTTCACTCGTTGACATATCCCTATCACATTACCATTCTGTCGCATGAGATTACCAATCTTTCATGAAGTTTTTAAAGCAACGTGACCACGGACCATAAAGAATTTGATGACCATCAGTTCATAAAGATACAAGAAAACTAAACTTGCCGTTGGTTTCCTTCTAGATTAGCAAAATCTTGACTTGCCTTTACAAAAAAAAAATCGGTTTTGAAGGAGAATTTATCGGAGCAACTTCTGCTAACCAGTAAATAGGCCATTAATGGCGATTCTACAATATCAGAAGCAATTATTTCAGAGTTGATTTCAAGACCAGGTTAATAACTTGGGGAAATAGACTAAAGGGAAAAGATAACAAATAATAAGGCAGAATAAAAGGGATTTGTACACTGATCCAAACGATACCTGTTTACGAGCTCGTGATCTAGCAGCGGATTCCCTGTTCTTGATCATCCTCCTCTGTCTCCGCTCCACAACTTTCTCGACAGCACTGCATCTCCTTCCCCTTAAAGCACCATTAAACACGTAAGGAGCAGGTGACACAGAAGATGTATCCCCATTGCTCTTCCCTATCCCATCCGATGAAAGTGCCGGCGATCCATTTCCCACCGTCACCGCCCCCATCCCTCCCAAATTAGCATTAATTACCGGATCCGAAAATCCCATAATCCCACCCCTAATTCCCGGGCTAGAAAGTTGACCATTACTAGATATAGCCATGGGGGGAGAAGCTCCATAAGGCTGAAGTATGGGCTGTTTGGGAAATAATTGTTGCTGAGAAGATTTAACCCCATTAACAGGCAAATTGGGTGATTGAAAAGCTATTTGATTATTCCCATTATTCTCGCTTACCACCCTATTTGGCTGCTGAAATCCAATACCAAAGCTGGAATTGTTCTGGTGGGAAGAATTATTCTGCAAATTACCAAACAACCCATTATCAATTGGCTTTCCTCCTTCTTCCCTAACTACACCAGCTTTCACCAAGAACTCCTCAAGTGTCATTTCACCTAATGTCTGCTGCCTTTGCTGCTGCTGCTGAAAACTCGACTCCGTCCCAAACCCGCAGTTGTATTCTTTTGATATGTCTTTCCAAACTTCATCGACCGTCTTCTGGCTCAGCGTTCGAGGCAAAGTTAACGAGCCTTGCCTCTGCAAGTAAGCTCCGGGAACGGACCCCTGGTCTTGTACTCCATTTGTAATATTTCCCATGGTTTGAATTTCCTCTGCATTCCAGATATTTTTTAGCAGTTCATCCATGTTCATTGACCCGAAATCTTTGCCCACACTTCCCATTGTGTTTTGTAGCTCATCAAAGGTAAGTGAATAAATAGAACCTTGCCTTGTCAATGGGAAATTCCCCGGCGGCTGTCCGTTCCCTAATCCACCATCCATTTGTAACCTCTCATTTCCGAAATTTTTGAAGTTCATATTCATTCTCGCACGCCAACCGGATAGAAAAATAAAATTAAACCCCGGGTTGATCCAAGCTTAGTTTCTTCTACAAACACCAAAAATATAAAATCAAGTCAAACACAGTTTCTAATTTGATCAGTCACCAACTCCCCCAAAAATAAAATCCCCCCTCGGTTGGATTTCAAAAACTTTACTATCAATTCTCCCACAAGAAAATCACTAAAATATAGAGAACACAAGATCAGAAAATTGACAAGAACTGACACTAGATCAAATTGGAAACGCTAATCAGTTCTAATGCAAACTGGACTTCAAATCAAAGCTAAGGTGAGCTGATTGTATATAAAAAAAGGAAAATGAATCAAACAGAAGCTTAATCAAGTAAAGAACAGGACTAGAACAAACTAACTGTCTCATTACAAATACCCAAAAGTGGAAATTCAAAGAAAAACCATTTAATTTCAACAAATAAAAATTAAAAAAACAAATAAATTATTGCTTGTTGTTAAGTTATGGTTGGCTCACCTGAGTTAAGTTTCTCTCTCTTCAACTGTGGACAAGTGTCCTTTATCAGACTCCCTCTTGATCTTTTTAAACAAAAAAGTGTGGAGAAATAAGGACTTGGAAATGACGTTGTTGTTGCGACTGATCCGCTACTAGCTACTCAACTCTAGCCATCGATCATATAATTTTGATCATATTCTCTGTGCCCCTTATCAAAATTAGGGTTTACTTAATCGGACTCTCTAGGTGTTCGACGATATTCGTCTAGTCCGTTTGTTTAATCTCTACGGTTCCCTCAAAAAAATTATACTGTATGCAGTTATTTTGAACATATTTATTTGGCTTGTGCATTTCGTCAGTTGATTTGACTCGCCCTGCGTCTCGCTCATCCAACTCTCATCCAACTCGCCCGACGTCCCTTAATTATAATACTATTATTAAAGCATTCTGGGTGTAGATAATGGTAGATATTACTCTCTTCGTCTAAAATGATCTTTTCATTTGCCATGTTTTATTGTCTTAAAAAATTCTTTCTATTTCTACAGTTTAGGCTTAAAAGTGTATAAACAAAACATGACTAGTGAAGAAAGTTTTCATATCTGTAAGAAGTTATAATAATCAAATGAAATTATTATTTTGAGACGGAATGAGTATAAGTAGGATAGTGAATTGTAACTTTTACGCGGAGTAGTTGGTTTTAGACATGGCCAACCGGGAACCGTACCCGTGACAACCCGTCAACCCGCATTTTAACCGTGAGAAACGTACCTGTGGACAACCCGTTAACCATCCTAACCGTCCCGTCAATAATGCGGTTATGTTACGGTTATAGGTTTTAGGAACCCGTAACCGTAACCGTCAACCGTTCTAACCGTACAAATTATGTTAGTTTTGTAAAATATTTTGTTAGTTTTTCTAACATAGTTTGTTAATTTTCTAGTATACTCTGTTAAAAATGTTAAAATTTTAAACATTTTCTGTTACTTTTTATTCATTTTAAACATAATCTAACATATTTTGTCAAATGTCATTGTTATCAAAAAGGAAAAAAGAAAAAAGAAAACAGTTAATTTCTAACAAATTTTGTTAGATTATTAACGAAATCTGTTAACAATTTAACTGTTAATTTTTTTTAGGGAAAACTCCGTTTTAGTCCATTGTACTTTAGGGCGTGTTTCACTTTTACCATCGAACTTTTTTTTTTTCATTTTTACCATCATACTACAAACAATGGTGTCATTTATACCAAATTTTGGTGTAAAATGACATCATTGTTTGTAGCACGATGGTAAAATTGAAACTAATTTGGGTATAAAATATTGAATTTGACATAAAATGACACCATTGTTTGTAGTACGATGGTAAAAATGAAAAAAAGAAAGTTTGATGGTAAAAATGAAACACGACCCAAAGTACGATGGACAAAAACAGAGTTCTCCCTTAAAAAAAAAAAAATGGGGGCAGACCCTTACAACCGTGGACCCGTACCCGCCATAACCGTGTCCTACCCGCACCCGTGCATAATACGGTTAGGTTACGGTTATGGATTTTGGAAACCGTACTCGTACCCGTCTCACCCGTATTTTGCCATGTCCAGTTGGTTTGAGTACTATACGTAAGTTTTATTAATTAAAAAAATATTATACAGCTTTTTACTAAATTTAAGCGATACATTTAAATAATAAATTTTGTAATTTAAAATGTGACTGGAACAGGAAAGTAGCTTTTTTTTTTACTATTATTAGTGATGATCAATTAAAATCAAAATCAAAATCTTGACCATTTATTGAGTCCCCGTCTGATCATTTGCTAAAAAGTAGGACCAATGGTGGTGCAGCTGCAGTTGCAGCAGTTCAAAACTGGGAGGAATAAAAAAGGGTTTGAGTGTGGGGACCATAAGAGTCGTGGACCACTAAAATTAGGTGAGAAAATTGATTGTGAGAGGATAGCCTACTAAAAGATGTCAAGTGGAAGGATCTAGACCGTCCGCGTGTAGAGCGAGAATGGGTTGTTAGATTGCTTTTTGTCGTCGAGTGCACATGAGAAATGGACAGTGACTGACGCGGCACACAATGTGTTCCTTTGTGTTTTTTTTTCCATTTGGTCCCTCCATTTTTTGAGGGGGCAAAATATTGCTTTTCTTTTTCACTACCGAGACATGTTACACTATGACATTATACTCCCTCCGTCCCGGCATAAGGTTCCTAGTTTGACTTTACACGGAGATTAAGAAAAAGTAAATGTTGTGAGTATAAAAAAGTAAGTAAGAGAAAGTAGGAGAGATAAAGTGGGTAGAGAGTTTTTGTTGTGAGAATGACAAGTGGGTCCCATAGTCCATTTTAGGTAATAAAGCAAGTAGGAACCTTAGGCTGGGACGGACCAAAAAGGAAAGTAGGAACCTTAGGCTGGGACGGAGGGAGTATAACGTTAACGCATACTAATTGGTTTCATAAGATTATTACATGTGATCAAGAATCTAAATAGTCAAGTCATACCTATAATCTTGGTTTTATACTTTCTAAATTTTCTATTTTATTCTAACTTTTTTTTGTTATTTCTTAGTTTCGTTACATCAACCAATTCAAATTATATTTATCACTTATATTTTTATGTATTATAATACTCTCTCCGTCTCATACTTATTGCTATCAAATATGAGTGCACGAGAATTAAGAAAATATGTTGGAAAAGTAAATATCGTGAGTGGGTAGAAGAGAGAAAATAAGTTAGTGGATAGTTGTTGTAAGTGGATATAAGAGAAAAAAAGTGAACATATTGGGTAAGTAGCAATAAGTATGGGACGCCCAAAATAGAAATAAGTAGCGATAAGTATGGGACGGATGGAGTAAATTTTATTGATATAAGGGCAAGAACAAAGTGAGATTTTTTTTCAACTTAATTGCTCTTTAACGAATAATTTGGAGAAAAAATAATGGTCATAATGAGAATTTTAAAAAATGTTATTGCATCACGATTGATAATATTTTCAATAATAATTTTTAGATTTTAATTAAGTTAATTATTATTTTTTAAAATTATTGGTCAAAGTGTAATGAAGTTGACCAAAAATCTCACTTTGTCTGGGATGGTGGGAGTATTTATTATTTTGAAAAACGCTACTACGAAAAGAAGAAAATTAATTTTTAGAGAAGGGGAAATAATACAGTTACAAAAGATGGTTACAAAATGTGGCTTACAAAATGAGGTGTCATAATTGCATTGGTGTTTTTAATTAGAGTGTGTCGGGTCCACTATCGATGTAGCCAATGAAATATCGCCACCACATCTTGTATCCTTCATTATGTAAACTTTTTTTGTAAGCCTACCATTGCCCTTAGAGAAGATCAGAAAGTAATGACTGTTATAATTTTCACAAATTTATAAGAGCAATGCTAGGGTCACAAATAAGTTCACAAAATCTTGCTCACACAATGTGGTGGCGATATTTTATTGGTTGCATCGATAATGGACCCGTCGCACTCTAATTAAAAACACCAATAAAATCATTACACATAGTATTTTGTGAGCAAAATTTTATGATTTTTTTGTGCCCCTAGTATTATTCAATTTATAAAGATGATATCTAGGTCATGTCACCAATAAATGGATAAGGAAGATTAAAATAGAAAGTAGTCCCCAACCACAAACCCATAAATTGTTGATAGACTTACCGAAATTACTCCATTAAAATAGGTAAAGCAAACTCATTATTAAATGAGTAAATTAAAAGAAAAGGCTTATTATTCATTTATTCCCATCATGCCTATGCCTGCCCTAGTTCTTCAAAAAAGACAATCATTTGCCTAAACTAGAAACCTCTAAAGATTGATTATTTCTATTTTTAAGTGTACAACACATATGTTGTTCAGTTGTTGGGGCTATAGTTGGGTTGTCTCCTGTACTTATTTGGATTAATTAAATATGGTCTATGTAAAAATAAAAAATATACTCCATCCGTTTCATAATAATGATAGTATTTCTATTTTTAAGTGTACAACACTTTGATTTTTTTGGTCAATTCGGTCAATCTTTGACCATAATTTTATTAATATATAAATATCTATATACAATTCTAAAAATAGTTAATGATAGTATTTCTAATAGTAAAACAATAACAAATTTTAGAATTTCATAGAGATATTTAAATATTCCTAAAATTATGATCAAAGATTGACTCAGTTGACAAAAAAAATCAAAGTGTTCCCAATGTTATAGGACGGAGGGAGTATATATATATATATATATATATATATATATATATATAAAAAAAGTTTAAAATAGGTTTTCCAGAAGGTCATGCACGTTGAAGCTGATGATGAGGCAATGTAACCGGCCATAGCCTGCAGATATGGGCACAAGTCAAACTTTTAGCTCCTAAAACCAACTTTGCACCTACTATCTTTATTCTACTACTTCTATTTTTTTAAATTAAAAGTTATTGTTCCGTCCCAAAAATATTGCTTCACTCTTAATAAAAAACAATTTCAGATATTCATTTTGAAACGGAAGTAATATTCTTAAATCATTATTCTAAACGAAAGAGCATGATCTCTTTGTGTTTAGTTTGTTTCTTTTCTAAATCAAGAGCATAATCTCATAAAGATGTTGGGATTGGAGCCAAAACTGAGGAGAAGATCGAAACCGGGGAGAGGATGGAGCAGAAACGCATAGCCAAGGGGATTGAGCGGCCGCCCATGGAGGGGCAGGCGACCGCCCACTTGATCAGGTTGAATCTGGGCCATGACAGGGGTGGAGTAGGCGGCCGCACAAAGAGGAATAGGCGACCGCCCACTCCGAAGGGAGGCAGATGGTTTGCGGGCTTTGGCAAATTGACGGGGAGTAGGAGTCCTTGGAGGAAAGGAATATTAATTCCTTTAAGGAATAATTTCCTTATTCCAATTATACTCCTTCTGTTTCAAGGACTCCAAGTAAATTAGGTTTTGATCAGGATTAAGTTTGTATCCCTATAAATATATTGTGACAACCACCATTATATTTTGTACTTTACTTTGTGTATGAGAAAGTTAGGATATCAAGAGAGAGCACAAAATAGTGTCTAGGAGGGGGCCGGGGGCCTAGGAGAGCCATGAGGGGCGATCCTACAACCCGGCCATGACCGTGTTGTTTGTGTATTCTTGGGGAGAGATAATAATATGTAGTGAGATTGTTATTGGAGAGTAGCCATACTAGATCTGTGTGAGTGTATGTACTAAGTTGTAACAATCGACATATTATTATAGTGATATCCTGGCTTGGTGCTTCCGGATGTAGCCATAGGGATGGTGAACCGGGTGAACAAATTCATGGTGTTCTTGTTCTTTCATATTACTTTATTCATGTGTTGATTATTTTCTCCATGTTGATGACTGCTAGTATGGGCTAGTGGATGCGGAAATCCCCCAATTCCCCAACAAAAAGAACTATAAAGGAACTAACATAAAAAATAATGCTTAGTAAACTAATATTTCCTAGGAGATATGAACAAAATTTCACAAGTAATTGTTTCTTCATAAAGGGAATATTCATTTTTAACTTTTTTGTTTTTTGATTAAATTTTTAAGTTTCTAATTAAGAAATTATGAATATTGATTTTCAACCATGCTTAATTGTATAAGCGCAGGAATACCTATAATGACACCACATTCAAGTGGAAATTAAGATAGTGAGAGCTAATAAAAGTCTAAATTAATACATTACTTCGCAAATGAAAACTTATTGTAGCATAAACAAATATTTCTTCCATTTCATGTAAGAGTCTACATTAAAAAGTTTGACCTATTAATCATATATTTTTATGCATTTGTACTTCTTATACTTTGTGCTAAAGTAATTTTACTCTACAACATGCAATAAAACTATCATAGTGTCCTGAACATGAAAATTTTGAGGAAAAAAAAAAGAGTGAGTATTTATTGCTTAATGCATGAATGTAGTCTCTTAGAAAAAAACATCAAAAAAAACCATTTTGTGAGTTTATTGAAATCATTTCAGTTCTGCGATCATTCATTTCAAAATACTCCTTTTATCCAGGAATGTCGCACTTTCTATTTGAATTTTTCAAAAATAAATTTTGCATTTTTAAAATAAGATGTACTCCGTCCGTCTCATTTAATCTTAAAAAAACAAAAAACAAAATTGGGTACAAGAATTAGAGAGAGTGAAAAGTAGAATAAACAGTGAGGTAGAGTGTTGTGAGTATAGAAAGAGGATAAAACATAGAAAGTAAAGTAGAAAATAGTTAGTGGATAGTAGAAAATAGTTAGTGGATAGTTGTTATGAGTATGTCATATGAGTCTCATTGAATAAATAAGTTCTATAAACTTTTCTTTTTGGATTTTTAAATATAAAATGGGACGCCTAAATGAAAAGTTTTTGAAGAATAAAATAAAATGGAGGTGTAATGGTTAGTGATCTCCCTATTATACCCAGTACCCAGCACTGTATGATTATGTAAAAGTATACTACAACATTCAGAAAGAGGTGGACATGTAACGAAACATAACAATATGTTTAATAACATGACTTGTCAACTGTGACATATTTATATTTTGGGACATAAAGAGTATTAATATTCTTATAATAACAACAATAAAGGTTTAGTTTCAAAAAAAAAAATTTAAAGGACTTGTTTTATTCCCAATCAAAAAGAACATCCTTTACATTCAATACACCATTTTGGAAAGAAAGAAAAAAAGCTTGATTTCACCTAAGTACAAAATGGTTACCAAATGAGTACGTAATTAGGTCTAGAAACAGAGTCAGTTTCATTGTACCCAAAGTTCTAAAAAGCGCTAGGCGGTCGTTAGGCGCCGCATCTGGGCTTAGCGCCTAGGCGGGCCTAGACGGGATTTAGGCGGGGCCGAGAGTTCAGACAGTATTTATAATATCGTAGGCGGGACCAAGGCGTTTCATGAACGCCTAGCGCTTAGGCATGGCCTAGGCGAGCGACTTTTAGAACATTGATTGTACCACATCAGAAGTTCATTCATGATATTAGGATTTGGATTAGGATTATGATTGCGATTTGTCAAAGCAAGACAATATATGTTTGCCCGTTAAGTAACGCCATCTTTGCAAACAGACAAAAATCTGTTGACCGCTGCTATCTTTTTTTCCCCCATTATCCAGATGTTAGCTCCCTTAAAAATGACACCCATTTTCATGAATACGGTGCACGTGTTATTTCCTTAATTACCACATTTACTTCTATCACTGTTTCAACATTAATCATCAGGGCTGACTGAAAAAGGCATAGGAACATGAACGTCCAAATTGTTCGTTTGTTTTCTCTTTCACAACCAAAAGTGGATGTGACTATAACTGATCCCTCCGTTAACGGTATAGGAACCATTACTCTCTTTTACTCTCTCTGTCTCATAATAATAAGTATCAACCGCGAATCTAGAGTATTTTATAAACGGATGCACAAATGCACTATAAAAATTCATGTAAACCTAACATATTAACCGCTGAACCACGTAAACTATTTAAGTGAGTTCACCGCCACCCACTTATGTATGATTGTGAATGACTAATCAAATATTTATTTTTTAATTTAAAATTGATGCACCATTACTATCAATAATGATTTTTTGGGCGTCTTATGACAAAGTTTACTAGCACAAAATGAAAATATGGAAATATTTTTCATGCAATGGGGTTCACATGCTCACTAAAAAAACAATCCACTTACTGTTTTATGTCTCACATTTTTTTCTCTCACTTTACTTTTCATACTGACAACACATAATTCGATATCAATATTATATGCGTAACATTAAAGTTGTTGCTTTTAATTAGAGTGTGGCCGGTCCATAATCAATGCAACGAATAAAATATTTTCACCGTCCATCTTATGTAAACTTATTTTGTGCTTTTGGCCCATATTATATTTATTTTTTCTTAATTTCCGCGTATTCAATTTTAGTAACCTTTGTTCTAAGATGGATGAGTATTTGACTGGCCCATAACACTAACAATATCTAGTTACAATAGCAGATCTAAAATAAAATCAAACTGAGTTCACAAATTAAAAACAGTAGAAAAAATCGAACCTGCGTCATTCAATAATAAAAAATGACGACTACACTACAATAAAATTTTTATTAATAGGTTTACCGGCATCCAATAACTTAGCTTTGTATCCGTCTCTATATTGTTATACTCGATATTAATATCTCCTCGTCCGCAATCCCATTCTGCATCCTTGATCATGTGCTAAAGCATTTTATAGTTCGCCTCTACACATGGCAAACCAAACCAGAGCACAATACGATTTTGTCCAAAAAGAAAAGAAATTTGTCCAATTGTGAAAAAGAAAAAGTAAATAAAAAAAAGACCAATGAACGTTGCTGTAAATAAGTGTTTTTCCCTGTTTCATATGCAGAACACAAATTTTTTATGTATTATTTTGTGTACTATTTTTATACTATTAATTAAATAATTCATATATGTGAATCATTTTTATCATAATGTCATGTCAATTCTAATAATTATAAAACATTAGATTATGTTTATATATATATATAAAAAAAAAGTGATAAAGTAAAAGCGTATGGATATTCAGGTCGATTTGAGAAGCTATTTTATTGGTTCCCTTAGGCATGACAATTCCATATCCTCCTTTACAAATAACATTTATCTTTTAATGGACAGGAGCCCAATAACCATAAACTGATTGAATTTGGTGGACCCCAACTATATATAATACGTGTCGTAATTTGATAGTATGAGCATCACCACAATTAACCATACTCCCTCCGTCCTTTCTAACTTACAAATTTTGGGTTGAGCATATTATTTAAGGAAAAAATGAAAAAGTTGATGTGTTGTGAGTGTATATAGTTGAGCAAGAGAGAGAAAGTAGGGTAGATAATAGTAAGTGGATAGTTGTTGTGAGTATGACAAGTGGGTCCCATTATTTTAAAAGTATTAAAACATTTCCTTTTTGGGACTTTATAAATTAAAGTAAGACAACCAAAATGGCAAATTTTATAGATTAAAGAGGGACGGGGGAGTATAAATTATTTGTATTTCCACCCAATCATGCTCGTTTTACGTGTCCAACTTTTATACTAGTTACGGCAAGCTACCCCTATCATCACTTCCCCAAGCCTTTTATTTTCATGTTATTTAAAAGAGTTATGTTTCCATATAATTTTTTTTTTGTTAAACAATATTGCCATCACATTTAGATTGATTATTTCATTAATTAGTGAGAAGGCTTAAAAACATTATAGCCTATTAGAAAAATGTCTTTTAACAACTTTTTGTTTGAAACCGCAATCTTTTATGAGTTTATTGCAAAACTGACATGCGTACTTTCGGTTTTTATCAATTTGACTTGCGAACTTTGGAAACATCAAATGTGGGTTGCGTACTTAATGTTTTAAAAAAATTGATACCACTTTTTTAACACCTGTTAAAAACACAATGTGACATTCCATATAAGGGGTAAAAGTGTAAGGAATAAAACTTAAAGTGCTAAAATAAAAAAGACCATCTAAACCTCTCTCTCTCTCTAGTCCGTTCTTCTTCCCCATTTACAACCTTTCTCTCTCTCTCTCTCTCTCTCTCTCACACACACACACACATCTAAATTTGTAATCGATGTTAGTCCAATCTGATTTCAGTTTCGTTTCTGGGTGTGTCTGTGCGTGCGAAAGTGAATGATGAGGAGACACTGAAGCTTGGTCGCTGGAAACTGGAGCTTCGCCGGGATCATTGTCGATGTCAGTCTAGATCTGCAATTTCTTCACCCACCTTGTCAGATTTTTTCGAATATATTTCTTTCATTTGTGTCTGTGGGTATTGATTTCATGTTAGATTTTTAATGTGTGCGTTTGATTGTGAAACGCCGTCCATCTTCTTCCTCTTCCTCCCACTCCCCGAAATCACCCTTCCCTCTCACTCTTTCTCTCGATTGTTACAGATCTGTTCGTTATGCGTGTGTGTGCATCTGGGTTTGAGTTGAGCGTGAATATGATTGCATTGAATCTAGTAAGACCCCTGATTTAGAGGTCGACTGTAGGGGTGTGCACGAGTCGGTTTGGTTCGGTTTTAGGCCAAAACCGACACCAAACCAATAGTTATCTGTTTATGTTATTCAAAACCATTAAGCTTCGGTTTCTTAATGGTTCAGTTTGTTCGGTTTCGGTGTGATATCAGTTTGGTTCGGTGTCAACCAATAGAATGGACTGTTGGGTTGTGGGTTTGTTGGGCTGCCTTAATGAGCTACATTCAAATGAGACCCAATTTGCACATAATAAATAATAAGGTCAAATAAGGCACATTTTCTGGTTGAAGTATGAATTGGGCCAATGGGCCATACTACTTGGGTCAAAAACTACAAATTAAAGTTTACAACTATTAATTCAATAATAAGCTAGGAATAAAACGACATAGTTTTAGGTTATCGGTTCGGTTCGGTGTTTTTATCGGTTCTAACAAGCTGGAAACCTAAACCGAACCACTAATTTCGGTTTTTTAATTTTTAGAAACCGGTCCTAACCAATAGCTTATTGGACCGATTTTTTGGTCTGGTTTTTTCGGTTTTTTTCCTCACCCCTAGTCGACTGGTATCGTGGAGTTTAATCTGATCCATTTGCTAACTGCCCGGAGTCATTTGTTTTGTTGTTGATGATGGTGTTTTGTGGTGGTAAATTGCTGTGGTTTGTGTTAACGGTGATGGGTGGTGGGTAGTGGGAGGTGGTGTGACGGAGGTGGGTGGTTGTGGTATGAACAAAAGATAAAAAGAATTATTCCATTCAAAAAATAAACATGAGTATTTAGGACTTTTAAGTTTTATTCCTTACACTTTTACCCCCTATATGGAGTGTCCCGTTATGTTTTTAACGGGTGTTAAAAAAGTGGCATCAAAAATTTCAAAATATTAAGTATGCAACCCACATTAGATGTTTGCAAAGTTCGCAAGTCAAATTGAAAAAAATTGAAAGTACGCATGTCAGTTTTGCAATAAACTCAATCTTTTATAGTCTTTGTTTAATAAAAAAATGGGAAGGTATTTCTCTTTTGGTCTTTATTTTGGGACGGCAATTCTCTATTGATTTCTATTTTGGGACGGCATTTCTCTAGTAGTCTCTAATTTAACATGTTATATTTATATCAGGGACATTCATTGCTGTCTCTAAAATATTTGAGACTCACGAGCAATGCTAGGGGCACAAAATAAGGTCACAAAATCTTGCTCACAAAATGAGTTGGCGATATTTTATTGGTTGAATCGATAATGGACCCGCCACCCTCTAATTTAAAACACCAATAACATTATTACACCTAGGATTTTGTGAGCAAGTTTTTGTGACCTTTATGTTCCCTTAGTATTATTCCTCACTTAATGAGACCCCTATTACGTCCTTAGTTTGTCCTAAACTCAAACAGAAAAACAAGGTCTCAAAATTTCAATTAGATATTTAAAATCTAAAAATCCACAATTAACTTTTTACAGAAAAACAAGGTCTCAACTCGAAGACGTCGTTAAAAAACTTGACTATACATCCCTCATGTGTCAATAACTGAGAGAGATTGTCACTATTTAAGTCCCTCCGTTAGTAATTTTTATTGCAAGAGTCCTTCCCCATCCCGTGCAGGATTAAAAAGAAATCCTCACTTTCATTTTGGTCATCAGTCATAACAACTCCATTTGCGGTATATGGCCTAGGGGAAGGGCTTATGCGATGAAAATTAACATTGGAGTATAACAATTGTGCCCCACATTGGAGTACTTGTTTATAACAGTTGTGCCCCTCAAGTTTGTGTCGACTTCTGTCAAGCACTTTTAACGATCCGTTAGGTTTGAAAATAAATTTAACTACCATTGTTAATATTACGATTGACGATAGAGTTTTAAAGTTAAAGACTTGTGAAATTTCGGTCAAACTTGTGGGAAGCAAAACACATTTCGGCCGCAAAAATCTGTCTGGTGAACTAACAGATGGACGGCGTTTGTACAATGGCAGAGGCGTATAAAACATTGTCGTCGTCAGCTTATCCCAGTGATCCCACAGATTAGTTTGTAAGAGTTGACAATGCACCAAAAGTTTCCTTTTCTGACTTAATATAAACTCTGACAACCCATTAGAATAAAAATTACCAGGATTTGACTTAAACATGTTAAAGGCTTAAGTAGAAGATCTAAGAAGAACCTTGAAGAAGGAAATGATGTAAAAAGACAGCGACCTGGGAACAAACATGTACTATAATATACCACGGGATCTTTTTCAAGCAACTTTGGTTTAAAGATAGAAAAGATTCTCTTCAAGCGAACCAGCCTATCTTCTGTATGGGGCTTACGCGATGGGCCTTTCCTGCGCAGCTTAGGTGGAGGGCGGAGAAGGCCTCCTTCCGGGGGGGCCCGAGCCATCAGTGAGATACCACTCTGGAAGAGCTAGAATTCTAACCTTGTGTCAGGACCTACGGGCCAAGGGACAGTCTCAGGTAGACAGTTTCTATGGGGCGTAGGCCTCCCAAAAGGTAACGGAGGCGTGCAAAGGTTTCCTCGGGCCGGACGGAGATTGGTCCTCGAGTGCAAAGGCAGAAGGGAGCTTGACTGCATCTCAATCGAGCTGATTTAGAAAGGACGAAGGTCGATGAGTCTCTTTCAGATCTCAACCGAGCTGATTTAGAAGGGACGGAGATCGATGAGTCTCTCAAGTCGGCTCAGTTGTCTTTATCTTGATCCTTACGGGCCATATTCAAAAGATATCTGCCATGGGCCCTTACTTCGACAGGGCTCAGATATCTAACCGTTCTATTTTTAGACATTGTTTCAGATCTATGGGGGAGAATATGGGACAGGATTGTGGCATGGGTTACTTCAGCCCCGTAGGGGCCTTGTACTACTTCAGCCCCGTAGGGCCTTGTACTACTTCAGCCCCGTAGGGAGGCCTTGTACTACTTCAGCCCCGTAGGGCCTTGTACTACTTCAGCCCCGTAGCGCCTTGTACTCCTTCAGCCCCGTAGGGAGGCCTTGTACTACTTCAGCGCCGTAGGGCCTTGTACTACTTCAGCCCTAGTTTGATGGGTATTATTCAGAAACAGGAAGTGGTCACAACAGAACCATCAAAAAGGTCAAATTATTGACAAATTTCTGAAAACGGAATATATACTAAAGTCGACCTGTGATCAATTCCAAATGCGAAACGAATCTAGTGCATATGATTGAGCAAGTAATGAAATCAGAATCGGAGCAAATAAGTCTTCTAATCTGAAGAGAGCAACCATATTCAACAAACGCAATCAGTTTCCTGAATAACACTCGCATCAGAGAATCGGTGCAAACTAGGCTTCTAATATGAGGAGAGCAACATAATTTAACGAACATAATCCGATTCCTGAATCTCTCTCTCTCTCTCTCTCTCTCTCTCTCTCTCTCTCTCACACACACACACACACACACAAGTGCCCAAATGTCAACTTGTCAATCTTCTTTAAGAAAGACCAAACCAAAAGTCTACTAACATACTAATATTCTGAGGGTTCAGCTAAGATGAGCCCTACTACCACTCTTTGAAAACATTCATAGGTTCTGTCTCAATGACTATGCACTCAACAAGTTTTCAATCCCAAATATGCTAGCTAGGGATATAGGGCATAGTATAAGTGCTTGCTTAATACTCTCTCTGCCCAATAATAAATGTCTCATTTAACTTGTCTACGTTTTAAAGGAATGTGCTTTACTTGTTTGTACATTGCTAGTGCAATGGTAAAACTGCACTATGATGCACTATGACTATTTCCCTATTTAGAAATACGATATTTATTTTGGGAGAGACTAAAAAAGAAAGTATGACATTTATTATAGTACAGAGGCAGTCTAATTGTTATAGATGCAAATTCACGAATACCCCAAAGCCAAGCAACGATTCACGAATACCCCAAAGCCAAGCAACCAAGACATGTACAAGCATTGATGACAATTTGGGTCTAGTGTAGGTTGGGAAGGGTCAAAGGGAAGGGAAGGTAGGATTTGTATTTGTCATGGCCTACCCAACATCATTGTTGTTATGGACATACTTTTCTTTGATAGCTAGTGACAATTTATTAAGCAGGTGCAAAAAAAAAATTCCAAAACAAAGGGTTCACAGTTGTCTAGTAATGCTGCAATGAAACTCTTTTTTTCGGCTTTACACTATACTAAAAAAAACCAAGTATAACGGTGCAGTCTGCATTGTCATACTGTAACTCCGTTGGTTAGGATAAAAAATTTTAATTAAAAACTTGAGAGTTTATGTAAATAAGGGTATACCAAACAATTTTCTGCCGTGGCAAGTTAATTAACCATAAGAGGTTTACAAGCACAGTGATCAAATATTAACAACTACTCCCTCCATCGCATAATAAGTGTTGCGATTGATTTGTCAATCTCTTCAAGGAATGTGATGTGCTTGTTTGTACATTGTTTGTACCATGGTAAAACTGCACCAAGACTATTTCATTATTTAAACACGTGGCACTTATTTTGGGCCAGACAAAAAATGGAAAATGCAATACTTATTGTGGGAAAAAGGGAGTACTTATCAAGGAGAAACATATTTCTCTTGTGATAGACCACTCACAACTTTTAACAAGCACTCCCTTTGTCCCAAAATGATCTTCACATTTACCACATTTCATTGTCCCAAAAAGTTCTTTCCATTTCTACAATTTAGGCTTACAAGTGCATAAATAAAGTAAGACTAGTGAAGCAAGTGCTCATATCCTTAAAAAGTTTGAATAGTCAAATGTGAAGATCATATTGGGATATTGGATTCCCATAATTTCATCCAAAACAGAAAATAAAGGAATATCCATTGTTTCTCTGTAACTTGCATAATGATGTATCACAAGTGAATTATGAACTATTTAATACAAGGAATGTTTCTCGGTATTACCTACTGCCTAAGTGGTATCATTTGGAAACAAAAGGATTACCTTCAGTCACGCCGACGGCCCCGAAAATGCTTGAGAATGAAACTGTCTGCATACAGTGGATATTTTTTCTTGATTAATCCCTTTATGCATTTCCAGTACGAAAAATCCATGAGTTCTCCATCCTTCCGCACAATAAATAAACATCGTGAGTCTTCGTAATCTGGATGGTTTCCTGTCTGTGAACCAGTAAACAATCCATCAGTACAATAGTACAATCCATACTAAGTTTATAGCACTGACTACCAACTATATAGACTTTCACAGATGACAAAGAAAAAGGGAAAAAAGAGTAAACAACATATGGCACAATGACATAAGCAAGGACAGCGACTATATATTTTTATGAGTACTTAATGCATGTAAATACTGCTACTCCCTCTGTCCCTTAATAAATGTCCAAATTTCATTTTAAGGGACATCTGAATATCTCTATGTTTCATACAATTTAGTGGCAAAGATTCGTATATAATCATGTAATCCTCTTTCCAAACACTTAGTTTTGCAAGTATAAAGAGACTAGTGAAAAAAAAAATTGGTAAAAAAACGTCTAGGGAAAAAGTTTTTTCCAACAAAGTCATTCATTTTGGGACAAATTTCTTGAAGATGGACATTCATTTAAGGACAGAGGGAGTATTAGTTTTCTTTATTATGCATGCAGGAAGTTATGGCAACAGACATTAAGGAAATGTTTTTTCATGTTGTGGTAACACCATTTTTTTGTGAACAAATGCTACTAAAGATAACGGTGATTAGGGTATATATATAGAGAGAGAGAGAGAGCAATACTGTTATGTACTCAATCCCACTTCCAATCTTCTTCTCATACTGCGGATGATGTGCGAGTACCCTCTCTATAATGGTTTTCTCATGCTCTGGACTTAATCTCTCACCATTTGAATATCTGCAACAACATAATCATGCCCAATAAGTAGACCACACATCAGAAGTACCTTTGTACTGTGCTTCTAAATCTAAGAAAGGTTCACCTAGAAATGACTTATGAGGTATGAGCTCTAAGGGTAGTACATTTCACATCAAAAAGATTTATCTTCCTATTACCAAGAAGCTTATCATGCCACATTGATGGGGATATGAGAACAATTCAAATCATGTATAACAGGTTCATTGCACAAGTACAGAAATTGTATCCCTAAATATGATACTATCACGAAATAATACCAACAAAAAAACTATCAGTTTGACGTGTAGCACTAAGTTGACATGATCACTGAGGCTCTCAACATTGCAATGCTCATCAACATCGCAATTGCCCCAAAGATTAGTAGCAAAGAAGTTAGATTAGATCATGGCCTATCAACCATATGCCCTCTACAGTACAATTGTACTACGTGCGGTATTCTGAACAAATGACACGGTCCATAGGGAAAAGTTGAATTGCCTCTGTAACTTTTCAACAAGCCTCAAATCATCAACACCACTATGGAAGACGAAGAGCTAATTAGATGTGTGTAAACTGTAAGCCTATCACTTACTAGTCAGGCAAATAGACGCATAAAACTGAAAGACAGATCAGTTGCCATTATCTTTTAAACCACGAACCCAAGTTTTTAACTTAGTATTCAATGTTCACTACTCTCATATGTTTCCAAGGGTGGAGAAGATTTGACAATTACAAGCATATACCATCTATGCCTTGGGACACTGAATTTACCTTACAGTCAGAAGTTTCTGTGCAAAGGCATATTAGATTTTCATATGATAGGAATACGACTAAGCCTTATCTCAGTGTTTGAGTGAGAATAACATTTTGAGCTTGGATTTTACCATGGTAAAGCCACATATCTTCTGCATCAGTTAAATACATAAGTCATAACTGGAAAATACAAGATCGTAGTAGCTGGGTATCACGATCATCATTCTACCAATAGAAGCCATATATCCAGAGAAGGATAATTTGGGTTCTCAGAAATATAGTCTAGTTTCTAAATAATAGAAAAAACATCTCTTAATACTTCCAAAATTTCCAGTCCTTCAAGTTCGACTTGGCTCAATCCAAGCATCATAAACTCATGACAGACTGCTAAACCTTATTTCATCAGCATAGATGCTGCACTCTTCTGTTTAAACCGCTTACCAACTTACTTCTTTATTCAGCCTCTCTTTGGTGAAGCACTTCAACCCATGCCCAGCACATCTAATAGCATCATTTCACCTGATTGAGGAATTGAGGATGGCCATCCCCATGTAAAGTCTGCTTGAGCAAAACTAAAGTAGCTTCCAGAAAAAATTGTGGTTATCCCATCCCAAAGAAGCTAAATTCGTTACCTTAGATATGAATATGTGTGGTTACTAAAAATTTCCTGCTAGGGCGATAGTAAAAGTGAAGTATATTTATCGCATGTACGTGACTTTGGAGAAATTGCGTATTGAAGTGCTGGAACATCATTTCGAAACACATAGTCAAACAGTAAAGTTTGAAAACTGTGACTGGGAACCTTGCACTAATGAAGAAAAAGGTTAGACGGTAAAGTTTAAAAACTCTAATGGAGTTAGGTGTAACTTACTGAGAAACCAACTTTCCTCCTTGCCAACACTTTTCTGTTTTTTTCTCTTGCCAATTTGGTTTCACTCAGAGAGTCCACTCTCAATCGGTCAACTCTTTCATACTCATCCCTTCATCCCTACATGAGTGTTCATTTTCTAAAAAAAAAAATGAGTTTCGATTCTACCCGCAAATGATCAAAATTAGCGGATAATGTCTCTAGGCAGAGGCTGGAAAAAGTGGACATAGGCATTAGATATTAGAAAGCTGAACCACCCTCTATACATCTTTGTGTTTGCGTGTATCTCACTTGTCTTATAATATTTGTTTCATTACTACATGCAAGTATTTATTTTTTTTGAAAGCACATGCAAGTATTTATTTGACAATATGTTTATGAGGAAGAGTAATCCTGGATATTTTGGGTTAACTGCAATGTAATATTAACCTCTAGACCAATTTTCCTTTTCCAATATTCTCATTGGTATTCACATAGGGCAATTTTCTATCTTACTTTACATTACCACATAAACACCATTTTCAGCTCAAAGGATTCATAAGAAACTTGGAAGAATGAAATAAACGGTAGAACAAGTAAAGCACTGTGTGTAAAATAAAGTCGAACAACAAAAATAGTAAGAGAGAATTGAAAAACAAAGAAGAGCCATACTTGCCAGAATGGAGAATCATCCTAACAAAGCCAACCAAGGGCACAGTATCCTCCAATATTTTGTCCTCCCAATCTATCCAAACCTCTTCCGATTTTTCCCTCTCTTCTTCTTCCTCATGGCTAGATTCCTCCGTCACAGCCGGCTTTCTCAACAAATCAGAAGTGTAACCATCCTGACTAATACCACTACCACCGCCGTCCGGTTTCGTTTTCAAGGCACAAAATTGTCGTCGATGTAACGGAAAACGGTAAGTCGGGAAACCTAGAACCGACGGAGAAGACGAACGGAGGGAGGTAGGGTTTCTGTGGTGGTGATGAATGCAGGGAGTTTGGGCTGAAATTGGGACCATTTTCGATGGGCAAATACACGGTAATCTTGCAAATTTCTATAATTGCGTTGCGGAATTCGACATTCGCGAATTTGTTGTATCGATTAGTTGTGGACTTGTGGTCTTTTTCGATTAATTGATTGTTGAAGAGCTGTGTGTGTGTGTGTTTGAAGTTTGTGTACGTACGTACAACGGAGTTTGGAGTGGGGGTGGGGGGTGGGGGTGGCGGCGGTGGGTAGGTTGGGGAAGGGGATTTACACTATGAGTAGATGATAGTTGCAGATAACTTAAAACCGATTGAGAAAGATCTCAAAGCGGGTAGTCCGGCGGTGGTATGGTGGAGGGTTTTAGGCCGCGAATGGGAAACAAATGTAAATGATGTTTTTGATTTTAGGAAAAATTACTCTTAAAAAAAAGGTAACGTACTTTCCACTTTCTATCAAATAATGCAACGCATTATTTATTGTCTAAAAAATATAACGTATTTTTATTTTTATTTTATTTTTTGAAATGAATACAACGTACTTTTATTAGTTTTTTCCAAGGGCAATGCTAGGCTTATAAAAGAAGGTTACAAAATGAAGGATTGTTGGAAATAGGCGCGCTCCTTCTCCGAGTGCTCATTATGCGCCTAAGAGCCACGCGCCTCATCGCCGTGAGCCTCCTAGCCCTATGCGCCCTCCAAGAAAAAGCGCTCCAAAATTTCAAATGAAAGATTTTGTTAAGGCTAGTTCATCTGACCCAAAGAAGAATGTCATCCCCAAGAAAAGTAAAGAGTTTGTGAAAACTCACGTGATTGGTGGCTTTCATCATTTTTCCATTTGTGATTGTTCAGGACACAAGGCCGTGGAATGCCTTTTGCGATTCACTCCCAATGCCAAAAGACGTAAAAATCCTAAGGTCAAGCAAGAGTGGGTTGTCAAAAGTTGCTAACCCTAGGACCCAAAAGGAATAAAGGGGACCTCCTTAAATGTCTATATTTCAGGTTCTTTGTTTCATGGCTGGATCTTCAAAAGCTAGAAATTATGAAGGGCTCAAGCACAACTTATTATCCATATCTCAATTCTGCGACAAAGGATTAGAATGCCATTTCACTTCAACGCAATGTCTTATCAAGAATGGCAAAACTGAAGCTATCTTACTCACGGGATATCGTAAGACAAATATTTATATTATTGATTTCCATAGTATGAACTCTAGTACTAATCTTTGTTTTGTAGCAAAAAGTGTGAACGAAAATAGTTGGCTGTGGCACAAGCGCTTAAGTCACTTGAACTTCAAGTATCTATCTAAACTCAGCAGGAATAATCTTGTCAAAGGACTTCCCAAGGTTGCTGATCATCATGACAAAAAGTGCGCCGCATGTCAACTTGGCAAACAACCGAAGCAGTCATTTTCAAGCAAGTCAAATCCTTCAACTACTAGATGTTTGCAACTGCTTCACATTGATCTATTTAGACCAGTCACCACCGCAAGTATTAGAAGAAACAAGTATACTCTAGTTGTGGTGGATGATTTTTCAAGATATACATGGGTGGAGATGATGATTACAAAAGATGATTGTTATGATATTCTGACTACCTTATTTCGACTGCTCCAAACCCAAAAAGAAGATGACATCGTTAGTGTTCGATCCGACAATGGAACAGAATTCAAGAACAACGGTGTTGCTCGATATTGTGAAGATCATGGGATAGATCACAACTTTTCAACCGCCGGAGTCCCTCAACAAAATGGGGTTGTTGAACGAAAGAATAGGACGTTGATTGAAGCGGGAAAGACGATGATAGCTGAAGCTAAATTGCCTAAGTACTTTTGGGAAGAAGCTATCAGCACTGCATGTTTTACTCAAAATCGTTCCCTCATCAACAAACTTCACAACAAGACTCCGTATGAACTTTGGCGTGGTAGAACTCCCAACATTGCATTCTTCAAGATCTTTGGTTGCAAATATTATATCCTCTACAACGGAAACGAACATAGGGGTAAATTCGATGCCAAAGCCGACGAAGGTATTTTTGTTGGGTATGCCAAACACTCTAAAGCTTTTCGCGTTTTTAATAGAACTACATTAGTGATAGTTGAATCTGTACATGTTACATTTGATGAACATTCTCTCCTTGAGCCACATTTGGCTCCAAATGTTGCTGATGATTCTGTTGAGCTAAATGATACAGGTGCTCCTATTCATGTTGCGCCCACTCAAGATCAGAATCTATCAACTCAAGAAAATCCATCTACATCAAATGCGCCTAATTCAATGTATTATGCGCCTGGTGAATCCTCTATTGCGCCTCATTCCAATGATGCGCCTCATGATTCCTCTCACGCGCCTATTTCTACTGCTGCATCTGGTGTAAACCCAAGTTTCAACTCTACACCAATTCAACCCCCAAATTTTGATGATTTAGAATCTGGTGAAGATGTACCAATTGAAGACCTTCAAGTTACTACGACTCAACCTAACTTACCTCCTGAAATTCGTGAAGTTAGAGGTCACCCAATTGCTAATATCATCGGTGATCTACAAGTTGGTGTTCGTACAAGGAGAGCTACAAACTTTGATGCTTACCCAGCAGGCTGATGAGGTTGCTGCCATTAAGGGGGAGATAAAGCGCATAGATGCCAACATCAAGGACAAACACTTCCTGACCCCTCAACAGTGGAATGATGCTATTGATCAGATGAACGATCTATTCAAAGGTACTCTTGCTTCTCTTCACGAGTGAATTAGCGCTGGCATCCAACTCACCGATGGCCAAGATTTTATAAACGCTATAAAGGAAGTAGAGTTGAACATAGCGGGTGATATAAGGAAACTGTTTGAATTGGTCGCTGGAGATAGCCATAAGTTATTGAGCGTTGTTGATAAGCTCAACGAAGTTAAGGATGAGCTACAAATCCTGGGACTATCTGTCTATGGCGCAGAACCAAATGATGAACCAAGCGCTGCTCCAATTGCGCCTGGATCTCATGCGCCCTCTTCCAGCTCTGCTCCAGATCCTAGCGCGCATGTTGACATTAATTCCCTGCTTTCAAAGATTGATGTTTTGAAAGAATTAATTGTCACTCACTTCAACGCCGCGCACTCCAGTGCAGACAGGCGCTCAGATAGGATTTCCTCTGACATTGTTTCAGCGCAGGCTGCCATTGAAGCTAACTTTCAGAACGTTGCAGAAAATGTCGCTCAACAGCAAGCCATTACTCAACGCACCATTGATGAATATCAAAACATCAATGTTGGTCATTTGCGCTACCTCAGAGACGGCGTCACGGACACTCATGGCTTAGTGAACCGTAGTCATCAGCTTGCAAAGCAAATTCAGCGCTCCGTTTCAGAGATCGTTGAAGGATTGAAGGACGATGACGCGCCTCCCAACCCTTAGTTTCTATTTTTATTGTAAGTTTTTTTTTTTAAAGTCTTTTGTGATAGAAACTACTTTTTGAGTTAGTGATTTAGTGCTTACTTGTTTTAGCACATCTTTTGTTTTTGTTCTATTCAAAACTTGTAATCTGTAACTCCTACACCCCAAGTTTTAATGAGAACAATGCATCACTTATTATCAAACCTTGTTCATTCAAACTCCTTGTTTGTAGAACAATGAATATTGTTTAATTTCATATGCATCATATTTGAATGTTTCATACTTTCATGCATTGAGTTTAAACTTGGTTTAAACACATTTCAAAACTAAAATTCATATATCATTTTGAATGTGTTGAACTATTGTTTCTATCTTTCCATATGTAATGTGTTATCCTTTTTGGAATAGATTAGAAATCTATATATTGGACTAGTGTGTGCATTAACTTGAGACTTGATTTATCAAAGTTATTTATTTAAACATGTTTTTATCAAGTATAATGTTTGTCCTTGATATAGTAGGTAATGGCATCAATCAAATAGGGGGAGATTGTTGGGTATGCCCACGTATATCTCAGTTTTAATGTAATAGGATTTATTAGATTTGATTGATCCATCACCTAAGTTTTATTTCATGGACTTTAGACCCACATGTAAGAAGTATTTATACTTCATTTTTTTAGGTTGTCCATTGTTATAGAATAGGCTTAAAAATAGGGCAAGAAGATCAAGATTCAAGAAAATCACATTTTGAGTAGAGCCATGCACCTATGCGCCATGCGCCTTCTAGCGCGCACATATAAGCATTCTTCTAAGAAATGCTATGCGCCTCATTTTGATTCTACGCGCCATGCGCCATATGCCTTAGCGCGCGCAGTATTTATGCGCCTCTTGGCTCAACGCGCCTCAAAGTGTTTATTCAACGCTCAGTGATTTATTGAAGATTCAAAGACTTGAAGAGAATTCAAATTACGCCAATGATCCAACGGTGGTTAAATAACACGTATGCACCCGCATCTAAGGACAACTGTCCATAACGGTCATATTTATGTTATGTGTCTAACGGCTATAAAAGGACACGTGCTCCACTCAATGAGCGACAGCACATCCGTCCTTTCTCTGACTCACCAAGGATTTCCAACGGCTAGTTTTTGGAAGTTCACTATAAATACCCCATAACTTCAACATTTTGAAGCTGCTGAGTTTTGCTAAGAATTTCAAGAATTTCTCTCTCAAAGCATTTGTTGAAGATTTGAAGATTGCCTTCGTTTTTCAGAATTTCTCAAGAACATCTTCATACCTTCATCCTTAGCCCAGATCTTCAAGCTATAACACTTTAGTTTCATTGTGCTCAAAATCATAAAGATCTAAAGAGCCTTGATACTAAAATCACACACGCACCTCTTTACGTTTGATCACTTAGATCCTTCTTTTAGAGATACACCGGTTATTGTTTTGGATTTGTTCATTCATAGAATATTAGATCTTGAGCTAGTGTAGAAGCCCAAAAGTTGTAATTTGTAACACTTACTCATTATATAAGATCTCCATTAGAAATACAAGACTAACCATCTTGGTAGAGGACGTAGATCTTTCATTGATCGAACCTCTCCAAATAGCTTGTGTTATTATCTTGTCATTTACTTTCAAGTTATTATCTTCACTCACTATTTGCTTGTTTACTCATTGTAGATTGATTGAAATGAATTGTGTTGTGTTGTTAACTCATTTGCCTTAGTTTCTTATTTCACCCACTTTGAGCCAAAATCCTTAGTGTGTGTGTGCGCCCCCTTTATCACTTTGCGCCTATTTGCATTACTAAATTCCGCTGTGCATTTCACTCACTCACTTAGGCGCATATCATAACGCTTACTTGATAAAGTGCGCATTTGCAATTGAGTTTATCAAGGGTACGAAAAGAATTTTAAAACAGCTATTCACCCCCCTCTAGCTATTTTTCATACCCTTGTTGCCCTTTGGGACCAACAGTAACCGCCGGGACGACCCGCGTCTATTCCCTTGACTCTTCAGAAACTATATAAAGGACTCCCAAGGCTTGACAATTCATATATTCATTCCAACATCCAAGAGCTTTAGAGTAATCTGAGAGAGAGTCATATTGAAGCATTATTTACTTCAAGTCCAGAAGTTCCAAACGCTCAGATTTGTTCGCCGGAATCGTTAATTTGGAGTGCTCCTATTAACGATTGTTAAAAGTCATCGCATCTTAGAGAAGACTGCCATTAATCCGTAAGCACCAGTGCGGGGCAAATTCTTCTTGCGGAGATTGTGTCCAACACAAGCCTCGACTAAATTTCCGTCCCCATTTTTAGTATTAGTATCTTCGTCATTTTCAAGAAAGCCTACATATTACCCAACAATCGCAAGAAGAATTTTTCTGTTTTCTTGAAGAATGACAACCGACAACGACACCACCCAGTCTTCCGGGGCTACTCCCCGTCCTACTCCAGAAGTAACAAATCAGAATGTTACTCCTGCCCCTCCTGCTCCGACTCACCCGGCTCATGGTGAGAAACCACCGAAGTTCACCGGGGTGGATTTCAAGAGATGGCAGCAAAAGATGCTGTTCTACTTGACCACCCTCAGCCTTCAGAAGTTCTTGAAAGAAGACCCTCCTGAAGTGGCTACTGATGATCCTGATCCACAGAAGCGGATCACAAAGGAAGCTTGGGAACATTGTAATTTCTTGTGTAGGAATTACATTCTCAACAGTCTAGACGACTCACTTTACAATGTGTATAGTCTAGTGGCTACAACCAAGGAGTTATGGAACTCTTTGGAAAGGAAGTACAAGATTGAAGATGCCGGGTCAAAGAAATTTGTCGTCGGTAAGTTTCTTGATTTCAAGATGGTGGACACCAAAAATGTGACCATCCAGGTTGATGATTTTCAGCTCATACTTCACGGCCTAGCATCAGAAGGGATGATTCTGAATGAACCATTCAAGGTGGCAACGGTCATTGAGAAGTTACCACCAGGATGGAAGGACTTCAAAAACTATCTCAAGCATAAATGCAAGGAGATGAGTCTTGAAGACTTGGTGATTCGGCTTCAGATTGAGGAGAATAACCGCAAGGCTGAAGAGAAGTCTGCCAAGGGAAAGATGGAGGCTAAGGTCCATCTTGCTGAGTCAAGCACCAATAACCGCAAGCGAAAGCCCTCTAGAGATGCCAAGAAGGGTTCTAAGAAGAAGTTTAAAGGTGCTTGCTATAATTGTGGAAAATCCGGTCACATGTCCAAGGAATGTCGTCATCCAAGGAAAGAAGACCGAAGGGCTAACGGGAATCAAGCTAATGTCGTTGATGACATGGATGTTGATCTAGCCGCTGTAGTGTTTGAAGCCAACATAGCAAAGTTGGACGATAACCCAAGAGAATGGTGGATAGACACTGGAGCTACCCGCCACATATGTGCTGACAAAAAGAGCTTCTCATCTTATACTCCTATCAACGGACGGAAGCTCTATATGGGAAACTCCTAGACTTCTGATGTAGTTGGACTTGGGAAAGTTGTGCTGAAGATGACTTCAGGCAAGGAGCTGACGCTAGTGGATGTGCTGCATGTTCCAGACATTCGCAAGAATTTAGTGTCAGGCTCATTATTGAGTAAGGCTGGTTTTAGATTAGTCTTTGAATCCGACAAGTTTGTTTTGACCAAGAATGGTCTTTTCATTGGAAAAGGTTACCTTGATAAAAGCCTTTTCAAAATGAATGTAATGAATGTTTACCGCCCAGAGGCGAAGAATAAAAGTGTTTCTTATGTTTACTTGTTGGATAGTCCTGATTTATGGCATGGTAGATTAGGACACACAAATTTTAACACAATTAAGAAGTTAGTGAATCAAAAATCTTTACCAATATCTAAAGTCGATTCAACTGACAAGTGTGAAATTTGCGTAGAAGCAAAAATGACTAAAGGATCATTTCAATCGGTGATAAGAAAACGACACCTCTTGAATTAGTTCATACAGATATATGTGATCTAAAGTTTGTGCAAACTCGAGGTGGGAAAAAGTATTTCATTACATTTATTGATGATTGCACAAGATACTGTTATGTATATCTCTTAAGAAGTAAGGATGAAGCCTTGGGGGCTTTCCAAACTTTTAAGAATGAAGTTGAGAATCAACTTAATACTAAAATTAAGAAGATTCGTAGTGATAGAGGGGGTGAATATGTTGCTCCGTTTGAAGATATATGCTGGGAATCTGGCATTATTCATCAAACGACTGCTCCATATACACCTCAGTCTAACGGTGTAGCTGAACGCGTACTCTTAAGGAGATGATGAATGCTATGCTAATAAGCTCTGGCTTACCCGACAATTTGTGGGGGGAAGCTATACTCTCCGCAAACTATATCCTGAATAAGATACCTCAGAAAGGTAAAAATTAAACGCCTTATGAATTATTTTATAATCGTAAGCTGTCTTATCAATACCTTAAAGTGTGGGGGTGTTTGGCTAAGGTTGAAGTACCTAAGCCAAAACAGGTCAATATTGGACCTAAAACTATTCATTGGTTATGCAAGTAATAGTAGTGCATATCGATTTATTGTGCATAAATCGGACATTCCAGATATGAATGAAGGAATGACGATAGAATCAAGGAACGCTGTATTCTTTGAAAATATTTTTCCAACTAAGGAAAGAAGAGAAGCAAGTTCTAGTAAGAGAACTTATGAAGCTTCGAACGGTCCATCTCAAGAAGAAAAGGAAGGACCGAGGCGTAGTAAAAGGGCTAGAGTGGAAAAGTCTTTTGGTCCTGATTTTCTATCATTTATGTTAGAAAACGAACCAACGACTGTTAAGGAAGCTTTATCTAGTCCAGATGCTCCATTCTGGAAAGAAGCTATTAACAGTGAAATAGAGTCCATCATGCATAACAATACTTGGGAACTTGTAGATCTCCCTCCAGGATGCAAACCGTTGGGTTGCAAATGGATCCTCAAAAGGAAGTATAAGGCTGATGGATCTATTGATAAATACAAAGCCCGGCTAGTAGCCAAAGGGTTTAGACAAAAGGAGGGATATGATTTCTTCGATACATATTCTCCTGTCACAAGGATCACATCAATTCGTGTTCTCATAGCAATTGCAGCATTGCATAACCTTGAGATACATCAAATGGATGTGAAGACAGCTTTCTAGAATGGAGAGCTAGAAGAAGAGATTTACTGGAACAACCCGAGGGGTTCGTAGTTCCTGGTAAAGAGCAAAAGGTGTGTAAACTTGTAAAGTCATTATATGGACTAAAACAGGCACCTAAGCAATGGCATGAAAAGTTTGACCGAACGATGTTGGCAAACGGTTTCAAAATAAATGAATGTGACAAGTGTGTCTACATTAAAGGAACATCAAATTCATTTGTGATAGTTTGTCTGTATGTAGACGACATGCTAATTATGGGAAGTACTCATGAATTAATCATGAATACCAAAGGCATGCTGAAAAGGAACTTTGACATGAAAGATATGGGAATAGCTGATGTCATCTTAGGAATCAAGATTTCTAGAACACCAGATGGAATAGTCTTGTCACAATCCCATTATCTTGAGAATATTCTTCGGAAATTCAATGTCATTGATAGCCCTCCGGCTAAGACCCCGGTAGATTTGTCTCTACACTTAGCCAAGAATAGAGGGGAACCAGTTTCTCAACTGGAATATGCAAGGATAATTGGCAGTCTAATGTACTTAACAAATTGTACACGTCCAGACATTGCATATTCAGTGAGCAAACTAAGTAGGTTCACGAGTAATCCTAGTGCGGATCACTAGAAGGCCCTGACGAGGGTATTGAGATATTTAAAGTATACATTGAAGCATGGGATACTTTATAATATATATCCAGCAGTATTAGAAGGATACTGTGATGCCAATTGGATATCCAACATGAAAGACTCAAAGCCCACAAGTGGATATGTATTCACAATAGGTGGAGGAGCGATGTCATGGAAATCTTCCAAACAAACGTGTATAGCTCGATCCACGATGGAATCGGAGTTCATAGCATTAGGCAAAACTGGTGAAGAAGCTGAGTGGTTAAAGAACCTTTTGGAAGATATTCCTTGTTGGAATAAGCCTGTGCCAGCTGTTATGATACATTGTGATAGTCAATCAGCAATAGGAAGAGCACAAAGCAGTATGTATAACGGTAAGTCTAGACACATTCGTCGCAGACATAATACTGTTAGACAGTTGATCTCAAATGGTGTTATCACAATTGACTATGTTAAGTCAAAGGATAACTTAGCGGATCCGTTTACAAAAGGTATAAACAGAGATCAATTGTATAAATTGTTAAGGGGAATGGGTTTAAAATCTACAACAAAAGAACACATAGCGGACACTCAACCTTGAGAATTGGAGATCCCAAAACCTTGGTTCAATGAGACAACTAAGTTATGAGGTTCGATCGAAACACTTGGAACCTGTTTCATACTCATTCCTAGAACATCCAAGTGTATGTACCTACAACAGTGGTGAGGTTAAGTTGAGAAAACTTTTAATGATTCCTATACCTAAGTGGTGGAGTATAGCAGGATACTTTTTATAGGAGATCACCTATCTAAGTGAGAAGTAATAAGACCGCTTCTAAATGAACACTTATGAAGAGATACGGTCCAGGGCCAAAACGGACACAACATGAGAACAAATAGTGTTAGGGCTATTATTGTGTAAGTACTATTGTCTTGGTATACACTATACAATCACCAGTTCAAAGCATCGCGCTACTGAATGGCTAGTATATCCGATAGTATTTTACTAGGGAAGGTTCAAAGCCACAAGCTACCTATCCCGATGCAATAATAGTTCGCCGGAACTTTTGGACGAATCTGCATACATGCATTAATTGCCATTCATGTGGGGGATTGTTGGAAATGGGTTTGAGAAAATGTGGTTTGACCACATTTTGACCCAATTTTCATATTAGTTTCATTTTGTGCAAATGAAAATGAGTTGCTAAATTGAAATCTACATTTAGTAAATGTGGTTTGACCACATTTTGACCCAATTTTCATATTAGTTTCATTTTGTGCAAATGAAAATGAGTTGCTAAATTGAAATCTACATTTAGTGTAGATTAAGAAAATGCATTTATTTACTCAAAACCATTTCCGGGTGAATGAGAAATTAATGCTCAAAGTGTGCAACTTTAATAGGTTTATGAAGAGTTGGAAATGTGGAAAGCCTTGTATTCCACATTGGTTGGAAAATGGAAAAGATGAGAGTAGTTAATATGGCTCATCTAAGAAGATTCCAATCAAGTGTGGACTTGGGCTTCCAAGCTCAAGTGGGCCTTTGGGCCAACCATGCTAGCTAGTGGGTACATGGGACAATTTTGGGGTAGCTCAAATTGACCCATAACCCGCGAAGGGCGGAATGGGCGGTTTAGGACGCACTTTGCACTTCGCACGTACGCATCGGTCGCTGGGAGCTGTGGAGCTTAATTTTTTTGCTAAGGTGGGCTCGGTGGTGGGTCGACAGAAATTGGGCTCGGGAGTGAGTTGGGCCAAGCGCTAGAGCGGCCCACCCGGGAAGGATCTAGTTCGGAACGGCAAGGGTCACACCGGTTCGGTTGTAACCGCCGGGCCGACCCGCGTCTATTCGAATAGGCGGGTCGGGAGACTTGGATCAACCCAGTCGATCTCAGCCCTCTGTTCAGATCTAATCCGACGGCCCAGAATCCACCAGACACCAATTATGCCTATTCCCAAAAGGCTCCTTGACTCTTCAGAAACTATATAAAGGACTCCCCAGGCTTGACAATTCATATATTCATTCCAACATCCAAGAGCTTTAGAGTAATCTGAGAGAGAGTCATATTGAAGCATTATTTCCTTCAAGTCCAGAAGTTCCAAACGCTCAGATTTGTTCGCCGGAATCGTTAATTTGGAGTGCTCCTATTAACGATTGTTAAAAGTCGTTGCATCTTAGAGAAGACTGCCATTAATCCGTAAGCACCGGTGCGGGGCAAATTCTTCTTGCGGAGATTGTGTCCAACACAAGCCTCGACTAAATTTTCGTCCCCATTTTTAGTATTAGTATCTTCGTCATTTTCAAGAAAGCCTACATATTACCCAACAAGGATACAAGATGTAGTGGCGATATTTTATTGACTACATCGATAGTGGACCCGACACACTCTAATTAAAAACACAAATACAATTATGACACCTTATTTTGTAAGCCACATTTTGTAGTAATTTTTTGTAACTTTTTTATTTCCTTTTTTCCAATACTGAAATTTCAAAATAAGAAATGGATGACATTAACAAAAGTTAACATTTGAAAGGAATACAATCACTTTGTCAGACACAATGAACATATGCTCCCTCTGTCCCTTTTTAACTTACAAGAAATGAGTTGAGCACATTAATTAAGAAAAAAAATGAAAAATGTGATATGTTGTGAGTGTAGATGGTTGGGTGGGAGAGAAAGTGGGAGGGAGAATAGTTAGTGGATAGTTGTTGTGAGTATGACAAGTGGGTCTCATCATTTTAAAAGTATTAAAACATTTCTATTTTAGGATTTTGTAAGTTAAAGTGGGACAACTAAATGAGTAATTTTTGTAAATTAAAGAGAGACGGAGGGAGTACTCATTATGTTTCATCCAAAATAGGATTCTCTCCTGTGACACGAGCATTAAAAAATACTAGTAATATTTTATTAAAAAATGGTTTGAAAAGTAGGCGTTCTGACTATGAAGATAGAGAAAGTGGGTAGGGAATAGTAAATAAAAAGTTATTTTAAGTATGACAAGTGAGTTCTATCAATAAAAAACAATAAAAAAAAACATTATATTTTGAGATGTTTTATTTTGAATGAGACACCTAAGTGGCAAAACGTGTTATTTTGAATGGGACACTTAAGTGGCAAAACCTCCTATTTCGAATGGGACAGAGGGAGTATACTCTCTTCTTAGCTCCCACGTTAAAGAAAATTTGTTTTTTTTTTTTTTTTTTTTTTTCAAAGCAAGAAAATCTGTTTTAAGACAGGGAATATTGTTGTTTTGGTCTTCAGATGTCAAGTTAACAATTAAAATGCTCAATCTTCCTCCATAATATGGTAAAACTCTTAATATTTACTCCATCCGTCTCAAAATAGATGTCGTTTTGGGAGTTAAATTTTGTCTCAAAATACTTGTCGTTTCACTATTTTCAAAACTTTTTTATTGCTCTATACCAATTATACCCTTAATAATGATAGTGAACTATCTCTTACCTAACCATTTAATTACCTAGGTAGTTGAATTACTTTAGGGGTATTCGCGACTTTTTCAAATGCATTAATGACATTTTTTAATATGTGTGAAACACTCCAAAACGACATCTATTTTGAGACGGAGGGAGTAATGGCTTAGCATGAAGAATTGATGAAGAGTAATGAAAATGCTACTGTAATAAAAAGAGGCATTTTTAGAAATTTCTGAAAAAAAAAAAAAAAGCTTTTTACTAAATAAACTCAATCAATTTTTTCAAACCTCTTACAAAAATAAAAAGCTCCTAACAAGGGTGCTCTAAGCGTCTATTCATGGCAATGAACCATGAGTCCATGACGATGCTCGCGGTGGTCAGGCAAGTGATAAAAGAAATTGTTCATCCCGGCCTTCTCCTCCTCCTGACCAAACTATTCTTCAGTTCCATCATCACCTTCTTTCTATCGTTTGTTTTACTGTATTTTAATGGCGGCAAGCTTCTTCTTCTTCTCGCCATTTCTTCTTCAAATTTCCAGGCCTTTCAAGTAATAAAGGAGTGAGAACAAATGATCGTCGCATCACATCACATCACATGGGAGTCCTTCTGTACCTGCCACATTCGTCATCCCTACTGTTCATTCCCATCATCTCCTAACTCCTAAGACTTTATGAGGTCAGTGCTAATTTCTAATTCGTCACCTAATTATAGTATTCGTTTTTATAATTCTTGTTTGATTCATGTATCCAGAAATACTACTATGACCAATACTTATGGTGTTGTTTTTCATTTTTTTTTTTTTTTTTAATTTGATTCTGGATGGAAAATTAAGTTTAGGGTTTTTATTATTTCTGCATTTCTATTCTAAATCTGGCCGGTTTCTGTCCCCTTGCTGCTTATGTGGATTTATCTGATTATTCAATTCGAATAGAATCATAGCTTATAACAAGGTTTAGGAATGTGATTATGGATTGCTTGCTGGATTTTGTATGATGACATACGGAAAACCGACTATGTAAGAAGAAAACCTTTACATCAGTTACAATCCTCTTAATTTGACAATATTACATTTGATTCTGTCAATTTCATGTAATAGCACACATATCACCTCAATTGTAAGGGCAATTTAGTCATGTATGTTAACAAACAGAATTGGCACCCCCGGTTGACTATAGACTACTGTAGGTTTATGTGTTTTTAGGGTAACAAAGGGGGCCTGTCCACACCATTTAGAAACCACGTGCGGCTTTTATGTATTTTGGCGTTGTGTTTATTTTCTTGAATGGAAGTAAGACTCAGGTTTGAATTGGTCTTAACTCTTAAACATTTTTAACATTTCTTATTGTTATCAAGGGTTCTTAATCGCTGGCTGTTGGGTAGCTTTCCCCAACTATGAAGTTTGACTGCTGTGGCTATGGCTATGGCTGTTGACTTCATGATATATTGATTGGTAGGATGTGAATTAGAATGTCATTATCATAAATTTCTTAACCATTTATTGGTCCTCAACTCGCAAGTATAACTTTGATTAAGAATTTTGTTTAAACTATAGAAATCTGCATTTACTATTCCTCAAGTTTGACATTTCATTCATATTTATAGCAATCAACTGCTCATTAGCTACTCCACTTGTTTTAGCTCATTTTTATTTCTTTTTCGCAAAATGTATTTTCGTTTCCTAGCAATAATATTGGTCCTCCAGTTTCTAATGAAGTCAACTGCAGTACTGATTGGGCAAGGAGCTGGGAATTGCTCAGTAGGCAATCACTGGATTATTGGGAGGGTAGGTGGTGTCATTGATCAGCAGTCTCGTGTGGGTAAGGAGCAGAAGTTAGCCATGGAGATGGCTGTCGAAGATATTTATAATCAGTCTGATTGCTTAAAACTGGAATTGCACTTTAAAGATTCAAATGGAAGCGCAACTCAAGCAGCTTCTGCTGGTAATTGAACCGTATTGTTTGTGCATCTACGTTACTAGTTTATGGCTCCTAACACCATAAGAACCTAAAGTTTTTTTCTCTCTCTTTCATTTAAGTAAGAAATTGGAAAAGCATTTTCAATCATAACCGATCCATCTTGTCACCATGTCTCCATATTCATATATTGACTGAATTAAATGTGGATCATCATTGTTAGTGGGGAGCATTAAGTTCTAGGATTAGGCGGGTGTTGACCATCTGAATGGTTGTGGGCCTCACTAAATAACATGGAAATCAAGGAATCTGTGGGTTGCCTACAGGTAGTTAGTTAATACGTGAACATCCTTAATTTTCTTTGTCTGCTTGATGACCAAATGCAATGGTGCCTATTTAATCTACTGACATTATGTTTGAGGTCACTGGTATCATTGCCTACTGCTGCTTAGTCATTTTAATCATCAAATTGAGAAAATCTTTCTCCTTTGTATGAGCTCCATTATCACAACTCATGCATTCACTTTACTCCATAGAATGCTCTTAAGGATCACAGTGAGTGTCTTTATTCTTGGATCCCATATGATGTCATTTTCTCCACTGTTACGCTTGCTTGTTGTACTTTGGTTCTTATGCAGTTATCTAAGTATTAATTTGAATCAAAAGTATATAATCATGTAACTTTGTAGGTCGTATAGTATTCCTTGGGGGCTGTTATGCAGTATGCTGGCCGCTGGGTTCTAATTATCATTTCAATATATAAAAGCCAAAGAACGTATTACTGTACTAAATACTACTCCCTCCGTCCCAAAATGAAAGTAAAAAAAAATTCAAATTTGTTTTTGATCAAGAGCAAATTCGGAAACTTTTGGGACGGAGGTAGTATATGAATAGTGCCAAAGCATTTAATCAGTTTTAGATGTTTGTTTAATCAGTTTCAGATGTTTAGCTTGCCAACTACAATGTTCATGTTCCCAAAGCAAAGAATGTTATCTATTTCAAGTTCTGGACCATGGGGATTGACCGAGTTTTGATATCTACTGCAGTTATGGAACTTGTGGAGGAAAATCAAGTGCATGCGACCATTGGAGCATTTACAGGGCAAGAAGCCGACCTATTGTATGGGTTTGATAAACTGGCCAAGGAAACACCCATCATTTCCATTACTCCAACTGCTGAATTTCTACCGCCAATGCCACTAAAACCACTCTCTTTTATCCAGATGAATAACAATATCACTAACTGTTGGGTTTCGGAGACACATGCGCAGCGGAATATAGCATTTAAAATTTATGAAACCCAAAGCCCATAGATCCATTCATATGATTAAGTCAAATACAACAATATGAATATTAAGAAAAACTAACCCTTGATGCCTTTGATTTTGCAACCTTGAATTCGATAGAGACTTGAAAACTTGATCACGATCATAGCAAGAATCACGAACTTTGAAGATGATAAGTTTCACCCTCTAGTGGTATCCACACGCGAACGAATATCAAGAACACTTGATCTTGGTTGCTAGACCAAATTATGAAACACGTTTTCATAATTAATATGAACTATATGGAACTTTCTTTGTGTATAATTTTGTTCTTCAATCTAGGATTTCTTAGAACAAAATAAACTCTCTCAAACTCTTTGGAGACTTGCACAAAGGCTTAGGTTCTGTTCTTGGCCGAATTTTGATGTTTATATACAAGTTAGACCTATTCCAAATAGGAAACTTGTGTCTAAACCCGTCCAAAATTCCTTTCCGAATCAAATTAGGAATCTGTCCCCGACAGTACTGTGCGGCCGCCCAAACTGAGGCGTGCGGCCACCCAAAACCATGTGCGGTCGCCCAGCCAGTTTGGGCGGTCGCCCAGAAGGCCCAGAAAATCCAATTTTCCAAAATTTCCAATATAGTCCTTATTTAGGATTCGTTCTATTGTGTGTGACCCTCTAGGATTATACTAAGTTGGCAATTGGTTCAAACATGAAACCATAAGATATGATTAGGTTCTAGCAAACCGTCATACCTACCCAAATAGTATAACTAGATACAAGTTCGCATTCCTTTAGAACATGTCACAATCCCTTTGTCCACGATGTCATTGAACACAAGTCATGGTCAATAAGTCAACTTGTATTGTTCAATACTTTCTCGATTCCGAATATGTTGATAATCCAAATGACATTGATCCAATCAATTCATTTGAGTTTGGCCAAACATTTCATCAACATCATTCCTTCGAGGGGCCCAAGCTTGACATCTCTCCGAAGAGGGACAAATCCATTTAGCTTATTATTCTTCCCTACGTGAATCCGATTATGCCAATCATACCCTTTATAACTACCGTGTTAAGGCAGCGTTTGAATATGTCAAACATAATTTTCATCAAGTGGAAGACTATAATAACTTCATGTTTAAGGATTCAAATGACATAACTAATATGAGATTTATATATGACATCGACCATGACATAAATCTCATACCGCGGGTCATGTCCAGTACCTTGTTCCAAACAAGTTCCTATAAATCTAACATGATCATCCCATGATCATTTAGCCTTTATACTAGTGCTTAACAAGCTCTAGGGACGGAGATTATTATAAGCAAACACGAGCCATAATAATAATCTTATTATCTCTTTATCATTATGAATAAAATGATAACTTATACAACGTTTAACAAACGTGCCTAGGGCACCAACACTAACAATCTCCCACTTGCCCTAGGCCCAATCTCTAGGTATCCAATACCCATGGACCCAACATGACCATCATATTTAGCTTGTGGAAGTCCCATTGTTTAGCGTGTCCGTAATGTTTATCATTAGTAGGTACTTTGCATATATGTACGTCTCCCTTATCAACGATTTCTCGAACGATAAGAGAACGCCTAAGTATGTGTTTGGATTTAGGATGTGCTCTTGGTTCCTTTGCTTGATCAATAGCACCACTATTATTACTAATAAGGTCTATTAGATTAGCAATGCTAGGAACCATCTTAAGTTCAACAATGACCTTCTTAATCCAAACAACTTCCTTTGCAGCATCCTATGCAGCGATATACTTAGTTTTAGTCGTAGAATTTAGTGACTGTACTTTGCTTGGAACCATTCCAACTTACAGCTTCACCATTAGTTATAAAACTCGATTGCGATTTTCTATTATCTTTGTCAGTTTGGAAGCATGCATCCGTGTACCCATATACGACGAGATTATCTTCCATCCCTCCATAGATCAAAACAATTCTTTAGTCCTTCTAAAGTGCTATAAGAATTGTTTCACAGCCATCCAGTGACCCTCACCGGTTGTCAGATTAATATCTACTCGTCATGCTCCAAGCATTAGATATATCCGGCTTAGTACTTATCATGGCATTATGGATCCAATTGCCGAAGCAAATGGCATCTCATTCATTTTTCTCATGCTCATCTTTTGTCTTAGGACATTGAGTCTTGCTTAGAGAAACTCCATGTAACACTGACAATTGTCCTCTCTTAGAATTTTCCTTTCAGAATCTTTTATGACTTTGTCAATGTATGTACATTGGCTTTAAACCTTTTAGCTTCCTTGATCTATCTCTATAGATATTAATGCCAATGACTTATGCGGCTTCATCCACATTCTTCATTGCGAAACACTTTCTTAACCAAATCATTACAGATTAAAGTGTATGAATGTCGTTTCCAATGAGCAATATGTCATCCACATATTAGATAAGGAATAGCACTATGCTCCCACTAACCTTCTTGTATATATAAGATTCATCTTCGTTCTTGATCAAGCCAAGCTCCATGACTTATCAAAACGGAGATCCCAACTCCAAAAAGCTTGCTTCAATCCATCCAATGAATCTTCGCAACTTTCATACCTTTTAGAATTTTCTTGACTATCAAAACCTTTAGGTTGTATCCAATACATCCTTAAGTGAGTTCCCGTTGAGGAACGCTTGTTTTGACATCATTTTGTCAAATTTCATATTCCAAATATGAACATGTGACTATTAAAATTCTAATAAGTTTCTTGCTACCCATGTAACATTTTACTCCAAGAAAAGTCATTCATCTCCTTTGGTTTTTACACCTTAGGTTAGAATGATCAAGTTCCAAACTTGATTATTATACATGAATTGCCTTTTAGATTTTATGACTCCAAGCCATTAATCTAAATGTGGAGTTGATATTGCATCTTTGATATGTGGTAAATACTTCATTCTAAATGAACTTTACCTCAATACTTTCTATTTCGAAATATCCAATATTTCTTCTAATAGATTGTATTTTATCAAGTGTGCAAGTACTTGTATATCTTGAACGGATTTTCACAACCCCTTGTGAAGACTTGTTCAACATCCATCTTAGGGTAAAATATATTTTCTAGGTCTCGAACCATTCGAGATACATTTTACTCCCACTGATTCTTTTAGAGATAAACCACTTATCTAGAAAAGTATCATCATAATCAACAAACCATTTGTTTCTTATGAGTAAAATTATTATCCTCAAGTTTCCTTAGGATATCCCATGAAAGTATATTTATTAGATTTAAATGTGAGTGTGTCCCAGACAACTCCTTTCCAAAAGGTCTCAACATCTTAAATCATTATGAAAGACAAACCGAGTTTTCTTTCACCATTTAACCCCTTTTGATGGAACTCAAATTAGTGTAGTTATAGCGGTTTGTAATACATAACCCTAAAATTAATAATGGAAGATCAATTTGACTTTATCATCTAATGAACCATATCCAATAAGGTTCTTGTACTTCCACGTAGACACATCATTTAGAATGGTGTTCTTAGTGAAGTTAATCGTGAAACTATTTCACAACTTTAATGATGTCTGTCAAATTCTTGGTTAAATTATTCATCATCATGATCCAATCAGAATCTTTGAATAGTTTTACCAAGTATAACCAAAATTCTCTTTTAGCATTGCTTCTTAATGCACCATATACATTGAAATGTATCAGGTCAAGCAAGATGTTAGCCTTTTACCAATCATAGTAAAAGATGTCTTGGTCCAAGTAAACAAGATTTGCATAAATCATGTGATTCCAAATCATATGACTTAAAACTCCGTTCCATGGAATTTTAGATGTGCATTTCTTATTTATTTGATCAAAACAATAATGCATAAAGAATTTCAATTATTTATGTTATAGCCTTTATTACTTTGTTCTTCAAGATTTAGGATATAAGATTTATTTATATGATGAACAATGAAGTAAATCATAATAAATAAAGCACTTTTCTTATTTCAAATAAGAAATAAATATCCTTCATTATCTTATAACAAAATAATATTTCCTACTTCATTAGTAAAGCCACTTTAAAAGTGTTCTATGAATAATGTTGCAACTCTTGCATCATTATCATTCATAGATCAACCTTTACTATAAGTAGTCTTTCAATTTACTAATTATTCTGGTATCCAATACCCAATAATTAAATTTAGAAAGATTCATTTATAACATAAATATCCCAAGTGGTAGTCCCACTATCATTCTTTTATTGATCGTCCAGAATTATGACTACAATTTTAGATGGTCAATACAATTTTAGATGGTCAATCCAATTGCCACTTTACCAAATTGCATCAATTAGAGTTATAATTTTATTTAGCCATAATTATTTCCTTTAGTTTTGACAACGCTTGTCTTACCTTTTCTTTTGGCACTTGGCCTCCTTTTCCATCATGAACCATGAGCATTGGAGAACCTTTCTCCGTTATCTTTATCTCCGCAGTTTTCAGCATATCATGCAACTCGGAGAGATTCTTATTCGTTCCAAGCATGTTATAGTTCATTACTAAGTGATCATAACATTTGAACAATGAATCAAGAATGAGATCCGTGGCTTGCTCCAATCCAATTGAACAACCAAGTTTCTCAAGATGCTCTACGTAGCCTTTATCTTAAGTATGTGAGGTTCCACTTATTGCCCTTTACTCCTTTTGCAAGAAGTGAATGCAATAATGGTTTTATACCTCTCTTGCCTAGATTTCTCTTTGAAACATGTAACTCAACTCCACGCCTATCTAATAGGCTTCCACAAGTTCCAAACTTTGTTGGAGTTTTGAGCACATAATCGCGAGCATAAGACAACTCACATTCCTAGAATCATACTCATGATTCTTGTGATTGTCTATCTCTGGCATTGGGTTCTTCAGGAATAGGCCCATCAAGAATGTACAACACATCTTCTTGCCTTAGAACGATTCTTAGGCTCAGGATCCAATCCATGAAGTTTGTACCATTCTTTTGAAGCTTTATCCTTAACAAGGATTAATCGCAACGATTTTAGTTGTCATCTACAACTTATGCAAAATTTCCAAAATTTTACAAGTACCAATCTCATTAAAGAGATAAATAATGTATTTTCAAAAAATACTCCCACTAAATTATATAACCTTCTTACACATCCAATGTATAATATAATTTAAATGGGGTAAGATCCAACTTTAATTTAATTTTGAGTCCACGGAGGCGGACCGCTCAAAACTAAATTAATTAGGTAGACAACCCTGTCAATCATATCTCATATGATTCTTAGATCCTTTCATGAGACTCTTTTGATATTGGGCTAAGATCCAATTTTAATTTAACTTTGAGTCCACGGAGGCGGACCGCTCAAAATCAAATTAATTAGGTAGACAATTTCTTGTCAATCATATCTCATATGATTCTTAGGGATCCAATTTCGAAAGCATGTTTAATCTCATCTTTTGCCTAGGCCCAAAACTGTTTTGACGCCTAATTAAGTCCAACCATTTTAAACGTATAGGAACCATTCAATTTAATGCACCTTGCGGAGGCAAGCCCACATTGAATTAATGAACCTCATCTTGCTCATACATGAATAAAATTAATGCACCTCGCGGAGGCGAACCCACATCAAGATCATCCATGTATAAACAAGTGTTTTAATCATGGCATGGCAATGAAGGACTTAAAACTTTCTTGAAGGTTCATCACATATAGCATACAACACATTTATGAGCACATAAGATAAACATGTTACGCATCAAGTTTAGCCACTAAATTAATCTCCATTAATTTAAGCACAATATTTATGTGTCATTAGTTTCTCTATAATTATGAGGATGAAACCTTTTTCAACTTTGGTCGTTATTTCCAAATCAAGACAACAAGAAGTGCGGTCGAACTAAGCCGTTAGGCAACCACAATCCCGCACTAGTTCAAGAGACCAAGAAAGTAGTCCATGTGGCCGAAACTAAGCAATAGATGGTCTCGATGAACGTAGGCCAATTGCATTCACAATTCCACATGGATTTCCAAACTTTGAATCAAGAACTTTGTTTCTCAATTTTAGCAATTATGAACTCTTCATAATTCTAACTTCGTTTTATCTTTGAAACTTTGATTGCGATCAATATTGGGAAACACAATCTCGATGAACGCAGATTAGCCATCCAAAACTTGAACCAATCTAGGAATCACAAGACTAAAACAAATAGGAAAATCAAACCCCAAAATCCACACACAAACCAACTACCCAAAACCCATTCCAGATCAGCAAGTCTGGACTGGTTCTGTTACTGGTTTTGTTGAATTTTTCGAAAAATTCTAGATTCTGTTTTTTTTTTTTTTTTGACCAAAATCAGACCTTCTGATCCCCTTGTGCGGCCGCCCAAAAATCCTTGTGCGGTCGCCCAAAACCGTGCGGCCGCCCAAGGAGTTTTGTGCGGTCGCCCGGTGTCATCAGAATGTGCAGAATTTTCAAAGTTCGAAAATTTTGTCTCAAAATCGTTTTTCCCCGATTATTAAAACTTTGATCCAATCAAAAATTAATAATCAACAATTCTGAATCCACCATAATTTATTTATTGCGATTGAATCGTGCGATTAAAGTTGCAAAACAATAAACCACATAAAATCACATAACACATAAACATCATATATTCCAATATTCATATCATGCAAGGCACATAAACAATTTATATACACATAACATGATCTAGTATTGAAATAATCAACATGAACGGGGCTTTGATACCACTGTTGGGTTTCGGAGACACATGCGCAGCGGAATATAGCATTTAAAATTTATGAAACCCAAAGCCCATAGATCCATTCATATGATTAAGTCAAATACAACAATATGAATATTAAGAAAAACTAACCCTTGATGCCTTTGATTTTGCAACCTTGAATTCGATAGAGACTTGAAAACTTGATCACGATCATAGCAAGAATCACGAACTTTGAAGATGATAAGTTTCACCCTCTAGTGGTATCCACACGCGAACGAATATCAAGAACACTTGATCTTGGTTGCTATACCAAATTATGAAACACGTTTTCATAATTAATATGAACTATATGGAACTTTCTTTGTGTATAATTTTGTTCTTCAATCTAGGATTTCTTAGAACAAAATAAACTCTCTCAAACTCTTTGGAGACTTGCACAAAGGCTTAGGTTCTGTTCTTGGCCGAATTTTGATGTTTATATACAAGTTAGACCTATTCCAAATAGGAAACTTGTGTCTAAACCCGTTCAAAATTCCTTTTCGAATCAAATTAGGAATCTGTCCCCGACAGTACTGTGCGGCCGCCCAAACTGAGGCGTGCGGCCGCCCAAAACCATGTGCGGTCGCCCAGCCAGTTTGGGCGGTCGCCCAGAAGGCCCAGAAAATCCAATTTTCCAAAATTTCCAATATAGTCCTTATTTAGGATTCGTTCTATTGTGTGTGACCCTCTAGGATTATACTAAGTTGGCAATGGGTTCAAACATGAAACCATAAGATATGATTAGGTTCTAGCAAACCGTCATACCTACCCAAATAGTATAACTAGATACAAGTTCGCATTCCTTTAGAACATGTCACAATCCCTTTGTCCACGATGTCATTGAACACAAGTCATGGTCAATAAGTCAACTTGTATTGTTCAATACTTTCTCGATTCCGAATATGTTGATAATCCAAATGACATTGATCCAATCAATTCATTTGAGTTTGGCCAAACATTTCATCAACATCATTCCTTCGAGGGGCCCAAGCTTGACATCTCTCCGAAGAGGGACAAATCCATTTAGCTTATTATTCTTCCCTACGTGAATCCGATTATGCCAATCACACCCTTTATAACTACCGTGTTAAGGCATCGTTTGAATATGTCAAACATAATTTTCATCAAGTGGAAGACTATAATAACTTCATGTCTAAGGTTTCAAATGACATAACTAATATGAGATTTATATATGACATCGACCATGACATAAATCTCATACCGCGGGTCATGTCCAGTACCTTGTTCCAAACAAGTTCCTATAAATCTAACATGATCATCCCATGATCATTTAGCCTTTATACTAGTGCTTAACAAGCTCTAGGGACGGAGATTATTATAAGCAAACACGAGCCATAATAATAATCTTATTATCTCTTTATCATTATGAATAAAATGATAACTTATACAACGTTTAACAAACGTGCCTAGGGCACCAACACTAACACTAACCACATGCAATGCATTGCTGCCATCGTTGGCTATTATCGATGGCATAGGGTGACAGCAATTTATGAGCATAGTAACAGCTTTGGCACGGACTCTGGGCTTATAACACAACTCTTTGATGCGCTCCGACTTGTTGACTCTACCATTGAACAGCACTCAGTTTTTCCTCCTATATCTTCTCTTGCAACACCAGAAGTCATGATCCAAGAAAGGTTGGAGAAGCTCAGAAACTCCAACAATAGGGTGTTCATTGTCATACAATCTTCCTTACAATTTGCTGTGCTCCTCTTTGAGAAGGCAAAGCAAATGGGTATGATGGAAAAAGAATGTGTGTGGATTATATCTGATGATATTGCAAGCCTTGTTGATTCTCTTGGCCCATCAGTTATATCTAACATGCAAGGTGTTATTGGTTTTAGAACCTATTTTGAGTCCACTAGTAAGGCTTATAAAGAGTTTAAACTCGAGTTTCAACGCAAGTATAGATCTGAATATCCGGAAGAAGAAGGACATTCAAACCCAAGTGTATACGCCTTGAGAACATATGATGCAACGTGGGCCCTTGCGAAAGGCATTCAAGGTTCAATGGGACAGAATGCATCAAAAACCTTGTTAGAAAGCATCGTAGCTAGTGACTCTGAAGGCTTGAGTGGTAAGATAAACTTCAATCGTGGGAGGCTAGCACAATTACCAATATTTACGATTATTAATATAGTTGGTAGGAGCTATAGAGAGATAGCTTTGTGGTCGCAAGAATCTGGTTTCTTTAATAACGTGAGCGAACACAATCGAATGGACAGGAGAAACAACAGCAATTTGATGGGGGATCTTGATTCTAATTACTGGCCTGGCGGATTGCAAGGAGTTCCAAAAGGATGGACATTGAGTGTTAAGGAGAAACCGTTGAAGGTTGGGGTTCCTGCGAAGGGTGCTTTTAATCATTTCGTGAAAGTCGATTATGATCAACTAGAGAATAGAACCCATGTGACTGGATTTTCAATTAATGTTTTTGAAGCTGTTGTGAAGTGGCTACCCTATTACTTGCCCTATAGCTTTGTTCCCTTCAACGGATCATATGATGAAATGGTTGCTGAAGTTCATAAGAAGGTATAATCTATCTCTTCTACACATATTGCGCGCTGAACATGCATTGTACTCAATCGCTAGAATGACATAAAGGCTAAAATGGTTGCCGGTTAGATGATATCTTGCAGTACGATTTAACATAGTGTGCATCATACGGAATTTCTTTTGTGTGTGTGTTTAGAGAAATTGCTTAAATTCTAGTTCAACCTCTCATTAGGTTATCCAACTCTCCCCCCCCCCCCCCCCTAAACAAGTATCTGCAAAACTAATTCAAGCCACTGGTGGCGCTAGAGCCATGGCAATGCGGGCAGCTGCAACCATATTTTTTTTTTTTTAAATAGTGCAATGTGCTAAAAATCAAAGATTTTAGTGCAATAAAGCATTTTTGCCCCGATTTATGTAAAATTAAAATAAGTACTCCCTCCGTCCCAGAATTCTTGTAGTTTTAGAGGTTCTCACACATTAAGAAATGTAATTATTACATGTAAAATAAACTCAATTACCCTTAAAAAAATTCAATTACCTATGCAATTAAATGTTTGTACTATGTACTCCATCTGGTCCAAAATAACTGTCGCTTTTTGGTCATTCAGATGTAACTTTGATCAATAATATAAATAAAAAATAATGATGCTAATAAAAATCTAAAATTTGTCATTGTATTATAATTAATAATACTTTTAATAACAATTTTTAGATTTTTATTAGGATCATTATTTTTGGTTTAAATTTATTGGTCAAACTTACATCTGTTTGACCAAAAGTAAAAGTTATTTTGGATCAGAGGGAGTATATCTCACTGTTATAAACAAGGGTAAAGATTCATGGATAATGGTGAAACTACAAACATTTTGGGACAAAAATCAACTCCTTAAAACTACAAGTATTTTGGGACGGATGGAGTAAATTTTATTTCCCCCTTTTAATTAGTGAACCCCCCCCCCCCCCCCCCCCCTCCCCAGGCTTTCTATACTTTCCTGGCTCCGCCACCAATTCATGCCTAGTAGTCGATTTAAGTCCTAGATAGCCATACTGTATCTCAAACAAACATCTAGAGTACAGTGTGTCACATTAACAGATGAAAAATTCTCAATGAACATATTCGCGCGGTTACTTTTCAATTGATACTCACTCATATTGATTCATTTTATGATGTAAACAAAAAGCTTGGATGCAGCAGTTGGTGATGCAGAAATTTTGGTAGGTCGCTACGAGTTAGCAGACTTTTCACAGCCTTGCATTGAATCTGGATTAGTAATGGTAGTAAAGGAAAAACCCAACGGCTCTGAAAGATTTATGTTCATGAAGGCCTTTAAATTGGCAATGTGGGTTCTAATGGCTGCAATGAGCATATCCACAGGGTTTGTTGTCTGGTTTACTGAGCATGCTGAGAACAACCCACATTTCGGAGGTTCAGTCTCCCATAAAATTGGGACAATGCTTTGGTTTTCTGTCAATGTTCTTTCCTTCTCACAGAGTAAGTCTTATGTTGAATCCCTATTTAAGGTGCTAAGTCTCCTCATATAATTAATTTCCATTTGAGTTGCAATTGCTGGTGAGATATCATCTTACCAACAATTTTGTGGCCATATGCAACCTACTTGTTGGTTCTGGAATTATGTTACATACTTTTGACAAATAATTCAACGAACTACATTTTTTTTCCCCTTACATGACACCGGCGTGGCTGCTGGAAGAAGTACCGTTAGCTTTTTGACGCATTAAGTAAAAAAAAACTACTCCCTCTGCCCCTAAATGAATGCCAATTTCAAGAATTTTTTGTATCAAAATGGTTGTTTTTTTTTTTTTTTTTTTTGAAAATAACTTTATCCCTATATTTTTTTTTACCAAATTTTTTTCACTAGTCTCTTTATATTTACAAAATTAAATGTTAGGAAAGAAGATTGCATGATTATATATGAATATTTGCCACTACATTGTAAAAAAGATAAAAATAAATAAAATCAGATGTCCTTTAAAATTAAATTTGGACATTCATTTAGGGACAAAGGGAGTATTATATTGCATTATTTGAACTTTTGGTCATAAGTACGTAACATGATTCCAAAACCAAGGAGTACGTTGCATTAATTGATACCTAGAGTGTGATGCTATGCATAGTTCAATAATTATTCCATCATGGAATGTCCAAATGATTTAACTTGAAAATACCCTGTTACAGCTCCTAATACACAGATAAATGTTGTTGCAGGAGAAGCAGTTAAAAGCACTTTGTCTCGCCTTGTACTGGCAATGTGGTTGTTTGTAATTGTGATTGTGGCAGCTTGTTTTACTGCTGTACTCACTTCCATGATGACCGTCAGACAACTCCAACCAGATGTAATAGATATAGAGCATCTTCAGAGAACTAATGCAGGTGTTGGGTGCAACAGGAATTCATTCATCCTTGCATACTTGGTAAATGTCTTGCATTTCCACCCGGATAATATCAAGAAAATAAATTCAATCAAAGATTATCCAGAAGCTTTTGAAAAAGGAGAGATTGCTGCAGCTTTTTTCGTTGCTCCACATGCCAAGGTCTTTCTTGCTGAATATTGTGAAGGCTATACCATAGCTGGGCCTAGGTTCAAGCTAGCCGGTTTCGGCTTTGTAAGTCTGATTCTCCTTCATCTCTTCATTTTCTTTGCATTCAGTAAATTCAATACACTTGTGATTTTTTTTTTTTTGTTTTTTTTTTGAAAATGGGTTTTTTATTAGTTGATAATTTAATCTAATACTCCCTCCGTCCCTAAATGATAGTCTCATTTCTCCCTTTTGTTTGTCTCAGAAAGTTAGTCCCATTTCCAAAGTTAAGGCTTCAAAATCACTGAATTTCCCAAACTTATAATGCAACCTTAAAATGCTTGAAAAGTCAAAGGTGATTATCAATTTGGGACGGAGGGAGTACAAAAATGACACGTGGAGAGTGAAATCTATTATTGGTGAGGGTTGAAGTCCCGATCTTCTGTCTATGGCCAATACACTTGTAATTAGTAAACTTTATCTGTTTCATGTCTCAGGTCTTTCAAAAGGGTTCTCCGTTGGTTGCAGACTTATCAGAAGCAATTCTCAAAGTAACACAAACCGGGGAGATAAATCAGTTGGAGAGACAGATGCTTTCATTTGCTAATTGCTCCTCCTCATCAAATGGTCTATCCAATGAACCAAGTTTAGGCCCTGGGCCTTTCTCTGGCCTATTTATACTCTCAGGTAGCATTTCTGCAGTGACTTTTCTTATCACAGTTGCTCGTTTTCTACAAAGGCGTCTTCTGGTTTTCAGTTTCATTCAAGAAAAGCTGATTCAAACACGGATTGGTAGATGGGGGTCAATGATTCTCAGTCAAAGCCATGCATTACATGGTCTTAGATTACGAGGAGGACGATTTATAGTAGTGTTGTAGATTATCAATCGAATACATGTACAAATATGCAGCAAAAGACAGTAGGTACCGAGTTCGCCCCAAATGAAGCAGCATAAATATTACAGGTATGGAGTCAGATTACTTATGTGCATGGCCTGATTGCAATTTGCTAATCTATCCTGTTTGTTGTTTGTACTTTACATTAGTAATTAGTTGTGATGTAAATATTTTCCAGATGTTGTGATAATTGTACAAGAATTTTTTTTTTTTTTTTTTTTTTAAACAGATTGGATGGTTGGTTTTGTAAACAGAACAAGATCCGGATAGGAGGCCCGAATCCAATGCATAATTTCACCTACCAAAAAAGGAGTAGGGTAGTTTGGGAGTGATTCTAACCAATGATTTTGCCGTCTACTGTTAGAAAATTAAACAAGCCAACTGTCTTGATGTTATCTACTACTGATTACCAAGCCAACTTTTCTGATATGATATTTCGTAATAATAATTTTGTTTCGAGATAATATTTAGTAATAATAATTAAAACATTTAAAATATTGGCTTTGGGATTGGTTTGAGTTAGGGCTGGCAAAATTTGTGAACTTGTACCAACCAACTTGTGTACCAACTATACCAATTATAATTAAAGTCAATATCATTTGTCATTTAAGATTGAATGCTTAGACTTCGAATATTTTCATATGAAAGAGCATACCGGGATCGAGGCTCTGGCTTATCAATCTGTAATTGGCAATAAGAGTTTTACTAGTAAGATCCTACCGGGATCGAGGAGGAACCAGGGATAAACTAAATTGAATGGCTTAATAAATAAAGGCCAATCGAACATTCTAAACCACTGTACTTTGCTTAAGCTTCGCTTTTAACCACTCATGTTTTTTTAGCGGTTTACCATCCTACTTCAAATACGTTTTTATTAAACTTAAATAGCCTAAAGACATCCAATATTTTTAGAAAAACCCAACAAAACCTAACGATAGTTAACAAGATTTAACTTGGACATAACGTTTGACTGATTAAAAACCACTCTCGTTGCACGTGATGATAAGGGGAAGTCGCCTCCTATTGCATCTTCATCATCGACGCCACTGTTTTCTCCTTCAGTTACAGCCACTGTCGCCGCCCCCCCCCCCCCCCCCTCCGCCTTCTTCAATGGCAGTTGAAGTGGATTCGAGTAGAGTCGCTCAACAATTGCGTCCCTACGATACTTCAATTCGTCATCGTGGTCCAACGAAGCGACGACTATGACGGCGTCGATTAAAACCCACACGTCCGTTCTTGATGTTGTTATCGCCCGAACATCATCCAAATCCATCCCCCAATCCAAATCCTTTAAATTCCCTCATCAACCAAACTGAATTCAGCTACTCTTATCTTCCAGTACACATCCGGATCTGAAAATTTCAAATTATGACTGACGAACGATTGATTTTAGAACAGAAGACAGAAATCAAATTACTGAAGATGAATGATGAATCCAGTCAATCAATATCCGCTGATCATCAACAACAATAAAAATAAAACAAATATATACAAGATCTGACTTTGAAAATCTCAAAAATTTTGATGCGCACGGTTGATTGCAAGATCGAAGACTGATAACATTATAAATTCTCCCTATATAGAGCTCCAGTTTCCAATTTATTATCGAATTAAAGAGACAAAGGAGGACATATTATGGAATGAACGACATGAACCGACTTGGACATTGGGCCCATAGGCTTTGGGCCCATACATCACAAAGGCCCATATTCAAGAGACCCACAATTTAGGGCCGATATCAGTTAAGCCGAGTAGAAGTTGGCTTCAACGAGGCCGAGAACAAAGAAAGCTTTATTCCCAACTCGGTCTCTGTGGCGAGTTGAGTTGGAGGACATGCCGATATCCAAGAGCCTAATCCCCAGTCTGCCTCTATGACGAGCTGATCTGGATAACGGGCCGACATACCTCAAGACAGGTATTATCATCCCAGTGCCAACGGGAGACTACTCTCACAGTTTAATTACAATACGAATACAGGGAATCCTTATCTAAATCATCCCAGTGCCAACGGGAGACTACTCTCACAGTTTAATTACAATACGAATACAGGGAATCCTTATCTAAACACAAGGAGATCCCCACTGCAATACAAACATGATATCAATCATCCTTATCAGGAGTCTATCTCCAAGGAATACGAGTCCTAGATCAACACGGACATTCTGGCGTACTTGACAAGTCAGGACTCATTCACCCATGCCTATATAAACAGGTCCCCCATACAAGAAACAGGTAATGAACTCTTTTGGCTCTAAACTATAGTCAATTGATTTCTCTTCATTTCATACACAATCCGTATTCTTACTCTCATGCCGGAGGGCCTTCGCCGGTGAAGCCCCGGTGCAGTTTACGTTTGTTCATTGTGCGCAGATCCGAACGGGGAAGATCTCATTGCTGGATTTATCCGAACCGCTAGACAAAGGCTGATCCGGTACGTTTTTGGCAGCATCATGGAAGAATGCAGTGGTGGAGATAGCTTCATTCCACTATATCACGTGCAACGAGCGTAGTTTTTAATCAGTCAAGCGTTATGTCCAAGTTAAATCCTGTTAACTACCGTTAGGTTATGTTAGGTTTTTCTAACAATATTGGATGTCATTAGGCTATTTAAGTTTAATAAAAAAAACACAATTAGTTAAAAACGGATGTTAAGCAAAGTACAGTATGACCGTAAATAAATAAATAAATATCTTCATGAACAAAAAATCTCCCAAAGGCAACCAGGCTCTGAGCACTTTTAGATACGAAGACGCAGTCACACTGCTAAAGTGGGTCTGGTCTAAATTCCATTCCGAAGTCCAACTTACTGACCGACGTAAGCCCCAAGTCGTAAGGAATCTCCTTCAAACTCTGCATAATAATAATAATAATAATAATAATAATAATAATAATAATAATAATAATCCAATTCAATAGTTGAATTGAATCTAATGCGGGAAATCCATGGCGTCCGTCTCACTCAATTCCAATTCCCCCCACACCCTGTCCCCTAGACAATTCCAGCCCTACACTCTAACATTTCTCTCTTAGTGACAGTTCATACCAAGCAAATCCAACTCTCTCTCACACACTAAGCAGGCCTTTTCACAGCTGCTGCTTCAGTTTTGCCTCCAATTTTTTTTTTCGCTCTCACTTCTCTCATTCGATTGATTGTTGATTTTCGTGATTGAACTCGATCTGGAACTGGCAGCTGGTTCTGGATCGCAGTTATGGAAGGCGGCGGAGATGGAACGGTGAGGTTAGGGACCAGGCCGGATCGGTGCTTCAATTTGGAGCCGGAGGTCTCCGTTTCTTCGCCGGTGACTAGACAGAAAGCGGCTGCCGCTAAACAGTTCATTGAGAATCACTATAAAAATTATCTGCAAGGCTTGCAGGATCGCAAAGAAAGGTCCGTCCAATTTACCTACCTCTATCTGTGTGTATTTGCATTTCAATTGTTACTGTATCAGTATGTGCGTGTGTTGACTGTGTTTTTTTGGGATGTTTTAGGAGACAAGCTTTGCAGAGACAGGTGCAGGAAGCGCAGGTATCAAGTGAGAAAGAAGAGCAGATGATGAGGAGTTTGGAGAGGAAGGAGACGGAGTACATGAGATTGCAGAGGCATAAGATTGGGATTGATGATTTCGAGCCTTTGACTTTGATCGGCAAAGGCGCTTTCGGAGAGGTGCGTATACATAGTTGTAACGGTATCATGATTATGTGTATATGATCGGTTTGTTTGTTTTCTGATGCAATCTTAGTCTCAATAAGGTAGTTTGCGATGTGATTCAAAATGAAAGTTTGCTATTAATGGTTAGAAAAAATATTGCATTAATGTGAAGGTCCGTTTTAGTCTTCATTTAGCTTGATTTGTTTAGATATGAAAATGCAAGGTAGTCGGTAGTCATTTTGATCTAAGAGAGACTGGTGATATGTTCTTTCAGGTTTATCTAAGTGAACTTGATAGGATTCTTGCATAAGAATTGGGACCCTAACCTTTATCTTAAGTTTGAAGATTTCACATTGCTAGTTTTGAGTTCATTTGGTCTGTTGAATTTATGGCTTTTGTGTGCATGATGCTTAGAGAAGATCTCTGCCTGGGTAAATTGTCATTTGGTGGAGGTTTTAGATGTTTTTCGAGATTTATTTCAATATGGTCTTACCGTGCCCATAGTTAGAGTTACTGATTCATTGACATAACCTGGCTTGATACTATGATTCCTTTCAACATCTTCCTTGCGTTTCTTTGAATCAACCTGACTTGACTTTGAAGTAGTTATCTGCTTGAGATCCAATTGCGGGTTCACTTTCAATCTAATGTTACAGAGCTTCAAATTTTATATGGAATTACAGCAGTTCCCACATTAGTTTTTTGTAAATATTTCCAGTTCTCTTTCATAATAAGTTAAATGAAGAGTGTGCAGAGCCTTACTCTCCTTTGGTACTTGTAGTTCTACCATGAATATGATGTGGAATCAGGTCAAGCGATTTTTCAGTGCATCCGTGTTCATGGCTATCTTTCAGTACCAGATATTGAAAACTGCATTACTTGAAGAGCCAGGCATATAAATTCTAGTACTCCCTCCGGTTCAAAATAGATGTCGTTTTGGAGGTTTTCACATGTTTTAAGAAATGCAATTATTACTACAACAATTTGAAGTAAGTACCAAAAGTACCCTTATTAATTGTTTCTCCCTCATGCATTACTTCACTCAAAAAGTACAATCAATGCAATTGAACAAGTTTCAACGTAGGGGTGAAATTGAGATTTAAAGGCTTTAACCCTAAAAACGACAAGTATTTTGAACCAAAATTTAGCTTTCAAAATGACATCTACTTTGAACCGGAGGGAGTATCTTTTTGGGCCTTAAGATGGCATGGGAGCGGATCAAACTTAAAGAGCTTGCACTTTGCGAATCCCCTAGTCCACGTCTTGGCCACTCCTTAATGTGAATTGTAATTACAAGTACTTATGTTAGCATGTTTTGGGATACATATACAACTCGAAAGAAAAAGTCATTTAATATGCACATAGAATGCCATCACATTATTTATGATGATATCAATTATGCAGGTTAGGTTATGCCGTGCTAAGAATACTGGGGACATTTTTGCGATGAAGAAATTGAAGAAATCAGAGATGCTTAGCCGTGGACAGGTGATAATGACAGAAATTTTCTGTTAAGATTATCTTTTCCTATTTGTTTTCGCGAGGAGCACATCATACTCGTGTAGAACCTTGTATATAATATTTGTGGTTCCATTACTTGCTTGAAATAGAAGCGCTTACAGTAAGTTCTGATATTCCCTCTATATTTATGCGACAAGGCCAATGATCTATAAATTAGCCCATGCTTAAACATGTTCTATCGTCTTGGTTTCTGTACTTCACTTACAGTTGTACTATTGGCCCTTTCTTGTAGATCCTCCTCCTTATGTTTCATGACTTCTTTCTCCTCCTCTTTGGTAATTATGAAAAATCTGTTTCCACCAGATAATTTTTTTCCTGTTACATTAGATCTTATTCTCAGTAGTAATCTCCCCCATCAACGATCAAGTAATTTTCAGGTAACATAAAATAATCAGAGGTTACAATTGGGTTAAACTCCTGTTTGCAAGCAATTTGAAAGCATTTAATGGTTTTCTTATTGGTGAAGTGAGTGTGTGTATGCAACCTTATTCTAAATCAATTTCATCTGAACATGGATGCGTTGAAGAATGACATGCATGCATTGTTTAACAATTAACATTCTGTTGCGCTATTTATAGCATATATTCTTATTTTTGTGATTTATATAGAAATATCATTGTTTATAACCTGACCCACCCACCCACCCTCCAAGGACACAAACTCGTACACACAACACAAGGAAAGTTTCTGATATCTAGGTGGATCTCAATGCAAAATGTTTCAAACTATTGATATCTGAACTGTTCAGTATGCAATTGGCACATGTTAACCGGATTTTAAAGAAATAATAATAAATCTGTGTTTCCAGACTCTGGAATTTTTATCTGTGTTGAAAGTCCACTTTATTTTATTAATGGAAAATTGGTTACTTATGATGCTTGCTGACTCAAGTCCTTGCATTCTTCAAGGTTGAGCATGTTCGATCTGAGAGGAATTTGCTTGTGGAGGTCGATAGTCGGTGCATTGTGAAGCTTTTCTATTCTTTTCAGGATTCAGAATTTCTTTACCTTATAATGGAGTATCTACCTGGTGGTGACATTATGACCTTACTAATGCGCGAGGATATTCTTTCTGAAGACGTTGCACAATTTTACATGGCAGAAAGTATCTTGGCGATTAATTCTATCCACCAACACAACTACATTCATAGGTATTATTTAGGCTCCACAGTAAAGAATCATGCACTTGTTTCATCTATGGCAGGCATATTAATAATGTACTGAATTATGTTTGTATTTATGATTTTTCTTTACAAGCATCATGCGGATGAATAATTGCTTATTGCATGGCATCTTTTTAAGTGCGGGCCTTGGAACAGCATTATGGTTATTCTATATTGACTTGGAGGTCACACATTTGATTTAAGGAGACAATATCTTTGCTAGAAAGGGTAGGATGATGCATAACCATTTACTAACTGTTACAATTTCTTGTTTTCCTTTTAGTTCTCAAAGTTGGTGGGCATTTCGTAAATTCATTTGCATCTGCTAACGTTTTCAAACAAAGATGTTATAGTACTCCTTTCTTTTTTCGGTCCTGAGGGGGCGTTGGAAGGGATTAACACAAAATCATTTCTTTTGAAGCCCAAAGTCCACCACTGGGCCTGCCCTTAGCCTAGCTTATCTCACTCTGATTCAGCTGTGCTCTTTTCTAAAGGCCGCAAACATTAATAGTTTTGACCAATTTGCATTGAAGGATCTCGTGTCCCCTTTATATATATGTGTGTGTGTGTGCGTGTGTGTGTGAATATGTATACACACACACACAAAGAGAGATAAATATTGCTTACAAAGAGAGAAAAAGCATAGGAGAAAGAAGTTGTGAGCGTATTCTTGAGTTTATAGTTTTCCATGTTTGGTGTGTCGCCATCGATCTTTTAAACATTAGCTATTGTAGCTGGGTTAATATACTGCTATTAGTTCTAGTGCTATGTTAATTTAAGGAAATTCCCTTTTTTGTGGGCCTAACAAGAAGGATGAACACCCCCCTCTCTGGGAGCTTGACTGTCCCATTTTAGATCTGAACAAGTTGAATTACTTTGAAGTCGACGATTAGATTGTTCTCCTATTCTTTGGTTTAATTTCATTTTCAGCCATCATACTTTTACCCGACTTCGACTTTAACCATCATACTTTATTTTTTTGCACAAAACCAGTGTACTTGGGAAACCTCTCATCACGTCCAAAATTTGTGGATTAGGGCATGAATTAGTCACGGATTAGACACGGATTTGGGGTCAGGATGGGAGGTTTCCCAAAGTGCTGTGGTTTTTGTGCAAAAAATAAAGTATGATGATTAGAATGAAAGTCAGCGGAAAGTACGATGGTTGAATATGAAATCAAACTTACTTCATTTACTTATGAAGGTGCAAAACGTGCGAAAATGTTTCCATGTATCTTGGTTTACATACTCCATGCTATGTTTGACGAGCAGGGACATTAAACCAGATAACTTGATACTGGACAAAAATGGCCACTTAAAGCTGTCTGATTTCGGCTTGTGTAAGCCTCTGGAAAACAAATACTCGTCAATATTATTGAATGATGAAGATTATGCAACTCAGGAGTCCATAAGTGATGGCGAAGGAGATTCTAACTTTGATAAAGCTCCTTGGTTGATGCCGAAGGAAAAACTAGAACAATGGAAACGCAATCGTCGAGCTTTGGTATTACAGTTATTCTTTTTCACTAGAGCCTTTCTTTTGGTTATTAAAAGTGGATGAATGAATGCCAGTGTTTCTATTAACATTATATGTGCTTGTGATCTGTTCTGTGGGGTTCTTTTTCCACAATGGAGGTTGTTTGGTTCTCATCTTGCTTGGTAATTTTCATGTACACCACTACTTGGCAGGCATATTCTACAGTCGGAACTCTTGATTATATGGCACCAGAAGTGCTTCTTAAAAAAGGCTATGGAGTGGAGTGTGACTGGTGGTCGTTGGGGGCTATCATGTATGAGATGCTTGTAGGCTATCCTCCGTTTTGTTCTGATGATCCAAGGATGACTTGCCGCAAGGTATTATAGCACCTGTAAAATTCCATCCTGTTTCTTATATGTGAAAACTTCTATTTCTGGATGTAAAAGACTGATACTCCCCTGTCTCTGTTTTTTTTCCACCTGACAAAAATGCGTAGTTTTGGGATTTCCATTAAATATGTTACTCTAGTTTAATATTTATAGTTTCAGAACTCGTTGTTGAATTAATATGCTCATAAGCAAAGGACGCCAAGAGTATTTTGGGAATGATCAGCCTTAACTTTGTTAGGGGTTAAATGGGATAGTAGTTAATCAAGTACATTGGTTACATAACTGGACAAGAAAATTGAGACAGCCAAACGAGGAAAGTAAGACAAATAAATGAGATGGAGGGAGTACTAACATCAAAAGTGTATATGTAGGTTTTCTGCCATAGTATGATCAATACTCCCTCTGTCCCAAAATGATCTTCCCATTTGTCATTTTTGATTGTCGCAAAAAGTTCTTCCCATTTCTACTTTTTGGGCTTAAAAGTGCATAAAACAAAACATGGCTAGTGAAGCAAGTGTTCATATCCTTAAAAAGTTTGAATAGTCAAATGGGATGATCATTTTGGGACGGAGGGAGTATTTAATTTCAAATACGAAGCAATGACGTTAGTTGTGCAAATTGTCTTGAACCTTGAGGCAAAGAAATTATTATGTTAGTTATTTATATCATCCCATTTTACAAGATATGTCATGCTTTTAATTTTTGTTTTCAGATTGTCAACTGGAGAACATGTTTGAAATTCCCAGATGAACCAAAAATGTCAGATGAGGCCAGGGACTTGATATGTCATTTGCTGTGTGATGTTGAAACGCGGTTGGGGACTGGGGGAGTGGAAGAGATAAAGGTAATAACCTTTTAAACCAATGGTTTGTTCCTTTGACAAATAAGTTTGTCATGTTACCTCATGTCATTTAACATTGATGCAATTCTTAACTTTTTTTTCTGAAGGTATAGTTGTAATAGATTTCTATTCAAATATGTGTTCTGCATTCAATTTGCTTATTCGTGTTCTTCAGGCACACCCCTGGTTTAATAATGTTAAATGGGAGATGCTGTATGAAATGGATGCCGCATATAAACCTACTGTCAATGGAGACTTGGACACACAGAATTTTGAGAAATTCCCCGAGGTGAGGACATGGATTATTTACTTTGTTTCTGTTGGGAAGATAGATTGATAATGATGATCAATCGCCTTTAGTAATTGTGACAGTCCTCCAGTTCTGAAGATCACTTTCTTGTTTAATGCTGCTTATTGTGCAGTGTATGTATGTATATATATGTTGTGGGTAGAAGTTTGATGCTCGAGGTGGTCTAGCGCCAACTTCCTCCTTTCACTCCCTTGTGTTAGCCTAAAGTGGAAGAGCATTGTAATTCTCGAGTGTTATGTTGCGGGAACTAACTCATTTTGTTGATTGGTTTTGTACTGTCTCGAACTTCCCTTTTTGTTCACCCGATTAGGCTTGAGAGGAAGAGGAATTAGGTGAGATGAGGATGTCAGTTTTGAGCATCCCACTTGACTCATTATGTTTACACGTTGTGGTCATGTTTTGTAAACACAATTACCTTCGACATGATGGAGATTCCTTTGAATTGTCCAGAAGCTGCTTTTGTAGGCTGCTGTTGATAGGTTGATTCATTTAAAGATTTCTGGTCTTTTTGTTGAACCTGACTGTGATATTAACTCAAGTTTTGGATGATGAATCTTGGTGTCCTATTCTTGACACTCTTTTAGCCAGCACTAGTGCAGCTGGACATGCTTTATGTATATTTTCTACTCACTTGGCTTACAATACCACTTTTATGCAAGTGCATCCAATATCACCATTCAATGTTCCACACCACAGCGTGAAACATGATTCCGATTTTAAACATTTCTATGTAACTTTGAAAGTATTTGATGTTATATTCTGAAAGCATTTTGTTTCAATGGTGCTTATTTTAACTTTGTTGCAGGTAGAAGGTTCTCCATCATCAGTACCAAGAGTGGGTCCTTGGAGAAAGGTATGTATATCATTATGATTTTTATGTTTTTCTTGAATTTTATTATAGCGATTATGTTGAATTTCAAAGAATAAACCATTCACTCATTATCGCTTTTTATGTTTTTCTTGAATTTTATTATGGCGATTATGTTGAATTTCAAAGAATAAGCCATTCACTCATTATCGCTTTATACTTGATATTGTGGTAGTGTGTAATTTTCCCTGTGCTTCTTGATCATGAAAATTATGTTCTCTGAGCATCTCAACCTGAATTTAGTTTATTTCTCCATGAATATATTCGGAGCAAAATTTTCTTTGGTATATGGTTACAATGGTTTCTGGATTCGACCACATGAATTTGGTTCCAGTGGACTCGTCTACCTGGTCAAACTGTATCTGCACCAGGTCCCATAGGCCATAGCTGTATCCAGGTTGTAGCTCACAATACCAGTCCCTGGGTTCGTTATACCCCTCTGAGTATCCCCATTGTTTATGGATGGAGGCTGTAAATAGGGCTCATCCCGCGTAAAGGGATACCTTTTTATTGGGAGGTGGCCCAAACACATGGATATGACTTGTTTGCTTTGTACTGCCTCACCACATTTTCTCACTCATATTGGAACTTGATCATGCTTGCCCGTTTGTTTTCTTTTCTCCGTTTCCTTATGGTGTGAGTCTCTGTTACCCAGACTCTTCAAATATGTTGAAGTACCCGTGTCTGATACGTATCGTGTCCGACACGACACCCTGACACCTGCTTTTTCATTCGGATACGACAAGAAAAATTTGAAAGAAAAAAAGGAGTTGGTTGACTTCATTTATAAAGATTTTACAAATTTTAATGTTGTTTTACTTAATTATACAATATATCTTAGTAAAAAAGGTGTGAGTTGGCTTCATTTATAAGTAAAGTATAAATAGACTATTTATACTATTTTGATTTGTCCTGAAATAATGCTCGTATCGCGTACCCGTGTCCAAATTTAGGACGGCGTCCCAGTGTCCAAAATTATTAAGAAAATTATATCCGTCACTAGGATCCGTATCCGTGTCGGATCCCGGATACTGTGTCCAGGTAACATAGGTGTGAGTTCACAACACTTATTTCATGCCTAACCTTATTTCCTTGCTGTCCAATCTCTGTAGATGTTAACATCAAAAGACTCGAATTTCATTGGGTATACTTTCAAGAAATCGGATATGCTAAAGTCAGGTGGAACTTCAGGTATGTCATTTCCGGAGTTTTGGTACTCCAATACTGACTTCCTTCTACCGCATTTTGTTTTGTCTGTGGTTTATTATATATTTGGTCCCTGAGCTTTACTAAATCTCTAAATTGGTGCTTAATGATTGACATTTCCTATAATGATACTTACACTCGACTTTTTCACCAACAAATTTCCCCTCAACTAATAGCCGTTAATTTTTCCTTTAATAATGGAATACAATGACATGGCCATTTTTCTTTTCATGGGGTAAGGCGTTAACGTTGGTCTAATGAAAAGGGAAAATAGAAACCTTTACACTTTTACCAAATTTGAGAGTGATAATAACTTTTCCTTACTTCACCTTAAATTATGGCACCAAAGCCAGGCCTTTCCCACCAAAATCTCACACCTTCATTCTCGAATCCCCACACCAAACCCAGGCTGGTTCGCCAGGTGGGCAAACATCTTTTCCATCACCAACCCTTTAACCCCCACATTCTTCATTCTAGGAAACGTCTTCTCCTCTCTGCGGACATAGCAGCATTCATTTTGACTCACTCGTGATCCCCTACCAGGCTACAACATAATCCCTCAAGTCTCAACGTCATTCCTTCACTGGTAAATTCTTTTATCAGTAGTGGAGTGACAGCATATGAAAGAGAACAAAAGAAAAACGAAACATTAAACATAAGTATGAACGCATAGATGGGAGGTTTTCACAAAATGGTCTCCGAACATAGAAGTACAGGATTTTCCATCTTTCTTGTTCTAGGTCCCCAATAAGGAAAAAGTTCCTGAGGTAACTGCTTCTCTTAATATTTAGAGAGAAAATGCTGAAGGTAAACAATGATCAGAAACTAAAATGAAGAATAATATCTTTTGTGCAGGTCGATCAAATGGATCTTCAAGGCCCCCATCATTGGTGTCCTTGTTTGGTACGTTGACTTTATGATAAAACACATTTCTAGGCTCAAAGTATTTCCAAATGAAACATTTGGTCAACCAACAATCTACATCACTTCGAAAATTCCCTGACATGTAATAACATTTTCTTTATAACTGATATAGGGAAGATGGAGATACAGGAAGAGGTGTTGCTTGAAGAGGATCAAGAGCAAAAGAGTTAACAAACGGAGCCTGTTTATTTGTCATATAACCAGCAGATATCAGACAAAGGCTGAATTTGACAGTACTAAAAACGTCAACCTATCTGATACGAGGATATATAATCTGTTACTCATCAAGCCTTTAGTGTAAGGTGATACTACAACGAAGAATTCTTTCCTGTCCAGCCTAAATTGCTACAACGGAAATTTCTTTTTTCATTTACGTTTCTAGGAAACTTTGATCACTGAGAAAGAACAAGATGATCATCAAGAACCAATATTCATCTCTAAAACCTGTAGCATAGATTGTTTGCTATTTGGCTGCCAAAAATAATTACCTTTTATCCTTTTTTTTTTTTTTTTTTTTTAATCCATTTGGGTAATGCTCCTGGAACCATGTTGTATATTGACAGGAATTTTGTTGAAATAATAACTTTTTCCTTTGTTCCGTTTTGAGTGGGAGATATGTGGATTATGCTAAATAATGTTTAAGTTTCTTTATCTTGAAGGGACACACATATTACTTGCTTGTTTATCAGTGGAGATATTTTTTTAAAAATAAAATAAAATCAGTCGAGATATTATTCCAATCCGTGTTTGTTATAGTAGTCAATTTTTCTTTCTCTTGATTCCACTTGCAGATAGGATCGATATGACCAAAATACGTTTACCTCCCCCCCCCCAAGTATGCACCGAATCCCACTTTGCACCCCGGCGCGAATTTTGTCCCAAAGTCATACCCAATGTTTAAATAATCCCACTTTGCACCCCAGCTCCTAACGAAAGTTAGAAATTTAACAGAATATTTAACGAATGGACTAGTTTGTAATGATTATTACTTTTAAGGGTCAAAATGCAAAGTTTTAAATATAAAGTACTAAAAATTTATTTCTTTTTTCCAAATAATTAACATTATCTTAAATTTGCTATAATTAATACTTCTTGAAAATAATACTAATTTTTAAGCAAAAATATTTTTTAAAAAGTAATATATATTTTTTAAAATAAAAATTTAGTACGCTTTTTTTTTCCCAAACATTTAGCTTTGCACGTATAAAGAGACCGGTGATTTTTTTTTTAAAAAAAAATATTTAGGGACAAAGTTATGATAAAAAAAGACACTCATTTTGGACGAAGATTTCTTGAAAATAGACAGTCATTTAGGGACAGAGGGATTATAATGTTTTATTTTTTAAAACAAAAAAATCTTAAAAATATTACGATTTAAAAGTTTTATTTTATATTTTTGAAAAATATAAAAAATCTTAATTTTTTAAATAATTTTATTTAAGAAAATAAAAAAAGCGTACTAAATTTTTATTTAAAAAAATATATTGCTTTTTAAAAAATATTTTTGCTTAAAAATTAGTATTATTTTCAAGAAATATTAATTATAGCAAATTTAAGATAATGTTAATTATTTGGAAAAAAGAAATAAATTTTTAGTACTTTATATTTAAAACTTTGAATTTTGACCCTTAAAAAGTAATAATCATTACAAACTAGTCCATTCGTTAAATATTCTGTTAAATTTCTAACTTTCGTTAGGAGCTGGGGTGCAAAGTGGGATTATTTAAACATTGGGTATGACTTTGGGACAAGAAATATTTTTGCTTTTTAAAAAATATTTTTGCTTAAAAAATAGTATTATTTTCAAGAAATATTAATTATAGCAAATTTAAGATAATGTTAATTATTTGGAAAAAAGAAATAAATTTTTAGTACTTTATATTTAAAACTTTGAATTTTGACCCTTAAAAAGTAATAATCATTACAAACTAGTCCATTCGTTAAATATTCTGTTAAATTTCTAACTTTCGTTAGGAGCTGGGGTGCAAAGTGGGATTATTTAAACATTGGGTATGACTTTGGGACAAAATTCGAGCCGGAGTGCAAAGTGGGATTCGGTGTATATATTGGGGGGTAAACGTATTTTGGCCTTTCCGGATTTATACCCGTGTGTAATGCTTCTGATCTCATTTTTTCCCTCGTATATTCAAACCTTTCTGAACACGTTTTTTCTTTCATTTCGAAAAGATTCTTTTCTCTTACGGATGTCGAGTTATCAGCCAATTTTTTACTTTCTATTTTTATAAAGTGTCTTAGTTATACTACATTCACGAAATTATTATTATTATTTTTTTAATGCGGCATAGATAAAGAAAATGTGATGATTATTAAAAAGGGAAGTAGTATTTGGGTATTATACTCCAAAAGAGAATTGCACTTTCTTATTTTAAACCATCTAAAAGAGCTATGTTAGAAAAACACTAATAATGAATGTTTATCAGATTACCAGCAAGCTACATCAAAAAAAAAAAAAAATGTGGCATAATTTTATTTTATTTTTTTTTGGATAAACGTGGGACATACAACATTCGGAATACTATATTTTTCGGGTAAATATAAAGTCACAAAAAAGTGACACAAAATGTGGTTTACAAAATGATGTGTCAAAATTTTATTGGTGTTTTTAATTAGAGTGTGTCGTGTAACGACCCCAAAAACCCGTCCCTATTTATTTTATATTTTTGGGGATTTTTATTTGACTTATGTGTGCATTTTATGTGTTGCATCATATTTTATGATTTGCACATCTTACTTGATTAAATGTGCTATTTACTTAGTTAGTAGTAATAATGGTTAAAGGAGTTAAATGATTAAGTTGAAACTTTAGGGTCCTTTGTGAAAATATAAGTTTAGGAGCGAAAGTGTTAAAAATAAAAGTTGGGTGACCAAAATAAGAAAATGGAGTAAAAAAATCTAATATAACATGTTTGCTTTCTTTCTGCAACATTCTCGTTTCTTCCTAAGGTTAAAAGAAAAAGGTAAGTTCAACCCATTTCGATTTAATTCTTTTTATTTACTTCTCTGTTTTAAAATCTAATTATATAAAAATGATCAGGGCGTTGAGTAGGTCATTTCTACTCGAACAAAACATATTTCTGCGATACTTTTTCCGGAAATAGGTAAGTTACTAATTCCCCTTAAATAGTAAAATGGTCATATATTTGCTATATGTGTGATATGTGGTGAAATTATTGTGAAAAGACTTTATTTGTGATACTTGTTTATTTGGGACAAAGGGAGTATAACTATACTGGGTAAGTGACTTGGTTTGTATGCAAGGATGTATATGGAGTATGTTTATATCCTGAGAATGTTAGTATAAGTGTTTGAAAGTATACTCCTACTTGTGGGACGGTAAAATATTAACTTGAGTTAAATGTTAAATAAGTATATTATAAAATTATACTATTATTCTTGGGACGGGGAAATTAAATGAAAGTATCCATAAATGAGTATATTAGTATATTAGAAAAATTATATTTATAATTGATACTTGTAATTGTTATTTTGCGATTTGGGTAATATTTGTTATACTTGTAATTTTGGGACAAAGGGAGTATTTATTTAGTATGTTGGTTTGGTTGGGCTCAAAGTAGTATTAAAATTGTTTTGAGACTGATTTTGTAGTCTTAGTAAAGTTATAAACGTTAAGTGTTGTACTTTTGGGACGGTGGAACGAAAGGAGTATAATTTGTTCAAGTTTTGGTCTGGCGGGTCTGTTGGGCGGCCGCCCAAATCGGGCGTGCGGCCGCACACTTATCTGGAAGATTTTTGTCTTAGGACAGAGTGTTTTGGGCGGCCGCACAGTCTGGTGTGGGCGACTGCACAGGGTTGCTGGAAAAGTTGAGTGGTTCCAATCCAAGTGATTTAAAGTTCAATCTTGATTTAAGTCTTAGGTGCTATCCTAGAGTACCTAGAGGGTTGTTGTGGAACACCCTAATGTTTGAAATGGGTTCCTTTGTGAACATAAGAGTTGTGGAATTTGACTAAATGTTAATTGGATTTTGTTGAACATCTTTTGATGTGGTTTAGATTGGTTCATCTTTGTGATGTGTTTGGCTTGGTTCCCTACTTTGGAATCATTGTCCTTGGCTGTTGTTTAAGCAAGTATTCATTACTATGCTAGTGTTAAAGTCCAGCTGGTCTTGTGTTGTGGAGTCGGGCAGTGGTAGGGATTATAATGGCACACGAGCCAAGTTCATTGTAAGGCTTCTACCATTGGTTTCCCATTTTTAACCCACAGTCCAGATTGGCCTTGGATGGGATGAACTTGCTCCCTCGAGTGAGCATTTGGGTTATGACTATGTGTTATATTTCACTCTCTAGTTACTTTGGTTCTATTGGTTATGGTTTGGTTTTCGGGATCTCGGCTTCAGCTCTTTGATGCTGCTCAGTTGATACCTCTCAGATGGTTATATGTTTGATTCGAGAACCTTGGCTCAGTATCCATGTATGAGTGAATAATTTAGCCTTATGTGCTGCCTGATGAGTTGGTCGTTATTTCCAACCGGTATGGGACGGTTGGCGATAGGGAGCCTCTCATGTTATGTGCTATATGCTATATGATTATTTGTTGATATTGTTTCTTTATGATTATCATATCAGCATGTAACGTAGTTGCATTTTAGTAGCTTACTGAGATTCATTCTCACCCCCTTATTTGTTTACTGTTTTAGATAAAGGCGAGTCCAGGGAATATGATAATTGCACGGGAGGACGTCGTGGTGGTAAGAGTTTGGGATATGAGTTTTGTCAAGGTTACATTACATAGATGTATAACCTTTTGGGTAGAGTTCCCTTGACTTCATCATCTTGTAACACCTATATTTTGGATAATGTCGGTGTATGTACAATTGTATAAAAGTTTGTAAGCCTTCGGGCTAAGTACTTTCGTTTGTGAAATAGTTTGTTTGAAAGTTAAATGAAGTCTTTGAACTTCGAGTGTGGATTTTGTTAAACTTTATGAAAGTATATTTCGAAAATTTTTCCTAAAATGTTTTATGACGTCTTCCGATCGTGTCCCGAGCGTGGGGCCAAGTAGGACCACGGGTCTGGGGCCCGACATGTCGGGTCCACAATCGATGCAACCGATAAAATATCGTCACCTCATTTTGTATCCATGATTTTGTAAAATTCTTTTCTTCCCCTAGCATTGCCCAAATTTTTCATTTTTTTTCTTAAAAATAATTAAGTTGAAATGTAATAATGAAAATTTTGTGAAAAACTTGTTTTACACTATCTTTAGTGTAAAACTGTTTTTTATCTCTTATAAAAGATTCGTTTTTCATGAAAAACAAGTTTTACACTAAAATTAGTGTATAGTAGGGTTTTCAGAAGACTGACTCAATGTAATACGGTACTCCGTCAGTCTCAGAGTAAGAGTTTTACTTTCATTATGCACGCTTATTAAGAAAATTAATAGAATATCAGTAAATATTACAAGTGGGTTGAGGGCATAATTGTCCAAAATAGTATTTCCAATGCAAGTGTATATAATATAAGTAGGTTAGTAAAGAATTGAGTCTTTTGTAACTATATAATCATCATGAAGACAACGTTATCAAAAATACTTTTAATTATGTCTCATCTTTTGCCTTTTTAAGTAAGAAGCCTTTTTAAGTAAGAACTCTTGCCTTGAGACGTACGAAAATACAAAGCATGACACTTACTCTAAAATAGAGGGAGTATATTTTTTAAACTCAAGTAAACAAAAAGCTTTTCTTACGCATAAAAAGCTTTTATATATCCCCTGTATAAATGAATTTCCTAATTTTTCATTTTAGGGGTTTTCTAAAAATCTTTACATTTCATACAATTTGATTTTGTAGCAAAATTTATATATAATCATATAATTTTATTTTTTAATATTTAATCTTGCAAGTATAGAGAACTTAGTGTAAGACATTAATAAAAAAATATTTAGAAAAAGAACATTTATATTAAAACAATTTTTTAAATAGATATTCCCTCCGTTCCATACTCATCGCTACGTATTTCTATTTTGGGCACTTCATACTTATTGCTACTTATCCAAAATGTTCATTTTTCTCTCTCCTATTCGCTCAGAACAACTATCCACTAACTTATTTTCTCTCTCCTACCCTCTCACAATACTCCCTCCGTCCGATTTGAAGCTTTACCTTTTACCCAAATGGGTGTCCTGTTAAAAGCTTTATCCTTTCCTAAAATGGTAAAAAATGGGGCTCACTTATCATATCCACTCACATACTTAAATTATGGGGTCCACTTATCATACCCACACTCCCTCTCATATATTTAAATTGTAAGCCCCACTTGTCATACCTACTAACTTCTTCCCTCCCACAACCCTTCTTACACACATCACTTTCTTTAATTTGTGTGCTATCACTAAAATGGTGAAGCTTCAAATAGGACGGAGGGAGTACTTACTTTTCCAACCTATTTTCTTAGTCCCGTGTACTCCCATTTGATAGACGGAGGGACTAGAGGAAGTACTATGATAACGGTGGATTGAGCGACGGGGAGAGATGTCGATGACCGACCAAAACATACACTTTTCGTTTGAACTCTTCGCTAACAAGATATTTTCGAACACACCAAAATATCTGCCAAAAAATCAGAACCGGAAAATATCTACACGGGCACAAAACTTTTAGTTCTGACGTGGCTACTGGAAGATGCCATTACACGTGTAAAAGCCGTCCCTAAAAGCACTTCCTACAATTTCTTTTCTTTTGTTTATTGTTTCGAAAAAAACAAAAACAAAAACAATTTCTTTTGTTTATTAAACTGAAAACAATCTAAATTCTTCTCTTTAACAAAAAACTCCAAATTTACTCCGGGAAGGTTTTGCCGGAATTTACGCCGTTAGCCTTTCTACTCATAATATTAATATTAATGGAGGATTTTGTTCATCAACCGATGAGGTTAGTTCGTACGGGCTCCACGGCGTCGGAGCTCACCGGCAGCGGCCGTTCAAGCGATTCCCTTGAACATCAAACGGTAGTTGTTTACTGGATCAATTTTCATTGTTTTATGTGCCTTTTGTTTGTGTTTTCTGTTCGTGTATGTATGTAGATGAAGAGCTTTGTATGTATAAATAGGGTGTGGAATGGTTGAACATGGTTTTGGATCGGTTACTTTTTTGATTGGAAGGTTTGTTTGTAGTTATGCTTAGATTAGGAGTTTATTAATTTGTCTCTCCTGATGCTGAATTTTGTTGGATGTTTTGTTTCATGATATTGTTAGTTGAGTTGTGGTTTGAGTCCTGTTTCTTGTGGTTTTAGTATTAGATGTTTTCAGTCAAATACTCCCTCCGTCCGAAATGATCTTCTCATTTATCATTTTTCATTGTCCCAAAAAGTTCTTCCGGTTTCTACTATTTAGGCTTAAATGTGCAAAAACACAATATAGTTAGTGAAACAAGTGTTTGTATCCTTCAAAATTTTGAGTCGTCAAATGAGATGAGAAGATCATTTTGGGACGGAGGGAGTAGAATTTATTCTTGAAGATATTGATGCTGTATGAAACTATCATTGTGCCTGAGTTTGTGGAGCGGATTTCAACTCGAGTTAAGTTTCGTTGTCTACTTGGATTTGTCTGCTACGGATATGTCTATATGCCTTTGTATTCTGGGATTGCAATTTGAGTCAATTTTTATTATGCTCACAAAAGTTTTCCTTCGTCTACCTATTCTAATTTGGACTTCATTTTTTTTCCTTATGTGCATTTAACATTATTTTGTGCTCATTAAATATGATTCTGTCTTAGGAGTCCCAAAGGATACGAGTAACGCCAATGGAATGGACAGATGAGAAGCATAGCTTGTATCTGAAATCAATGGAGGCATCATTTGTTGACCAGTTATATAGTACTTCAGATCTACATGATTGGCACTACCAGAAGGATGGATTAACAGATACATCTTCTTCCAGGAAAATACATACCACCACGTGCACCCCTTCACGCCTGGTATATTCTCTCATTCATTCCCGTCGATGTGCTCTTTCTCATCCATGTGTATCTAATATTTAATTTGTTTTGTGTATAATAATTGTTATTTATTCTTAAGAATTTCCTTAATCTGCCAGTTTAAAGTTCTTCAAGATGGTTGTTGGTCGAAGAAAAACTTCAGGAGAGATGAATCACAAACAACCAAAGCAGAACGGTCTCGTGGTCTTCCATCTAGTCCTTGGATACAACATTTCAAAGCTGGAAGCAGAGAGAATGCTGCAAGAAAGCCTGCCATCCAGGGGAAAAATGCACCTGCTTTACAGCAGTTTCTTGTTTGTGGTGATTATTTGTGCCGACAAGATTCAACTATTAACACAGGTAATTGAGGATTCCTATCAGATTTTTTTTTTTCCGGAAGGTCCTTTCTGTTGATATGACAACCTTCTATTGTACTCCCTCCGTCTAAATGATTGTCGGTTTTCAAGAAATTTTTGTCCCAAAATGAATGTCCATTTTAAAATTAACTGTCTCTAAAAAATTTTTTTATCAAAAAAATAAATCACTAGTCCTTTTCTAGATATACATAACTAAATGTTTAGAAAGCGGATAACAAGAATATGTATGCATCTTTGCTACTAAATTGTATAAAAAGTGAACATTTTCCTGATGTACCTTAATATGAAACTCCGACATTCATATAGGGGACAGAGGGAGTACATATCATACTTATACATACATGATACATTCTGGATGCCCTATGTCTACCTTGAATATACTTGCTGAAATCCTTGTCTAGTTAGTCGGGAAAATTGTAGAGTGCAAATACAAGAGGAAGAGTCAGAGTAGATACTAAATCTGCAGAGATGAAACAATAGTAACTACGTGTAACTTCTTTATCTCACTAGATATACCATGACCTCCGGTTATGTAGGCTAAAGAAATTGTTCACACAAGTGCATGAGTCCCATCTCAAGTATAAGTTCTCAAAATCAACAAATGCACTTAATTGAATTGTAGGGTAGAAAGCAGTCTTGTATGCGGAATAAGTAAAACCTAGCATGCACTTTTTTTTTTTTTTTTTTTTTTGGGGGGGGGGGGGGGGAGTTGGTTATTGGTTACCATTGCATTTAACAAACTATTATAGGAGTCTCATGGTGTTTCTGCAAATGGGTGCTCATTATTTCATTCCTGAAACTTCTATCACAGAGTTGAGCGGTCAAAATTTTCCCGATGAACACGTTGCCAAAGAGAGGACTAGCAGCAGGATAAGCAGTGCGAAGAGAATGAGAACTTCTGTAGTTTCTAATTCGAACAATGATCAGGTATGTACTATTTGTAGGTCTGGGTGAAATCACATTTATGGTATGTTCCGATCATTAATGTCCAACTTCGTTGCAGGTTGTGCCTCTTGGATTATTCCCTATGATGGAAGACATTACTGAAAATTAGACTCCTTACAGCAGTAAGGCTTGGTCTAGTCTCACATCAGTGGTTGGTTCGTAAGAAAGTCAAACTAAGATGCCTTTATATGGGGAACTCAGGCATAACCGGATATCCTTGACCCACTCCGTCCATCCCAAAATGAATGTAAAAAATATCCAAATTTTCTCTTGATCAAAAGTAAATTTGGACGTTCATTTTTTGATGGTTTCAAATTTGATCAAGTTGGTCAATAGTAAATTTGAACATTTTTTGGATATTCATTTTGGGACGGAGGTAGTATAAGAAGGTATATGGACGCCGCTCGTGCTTCTCTTGATGCATAACACTTTTTTTTTTTTTTCAAATTTAATTCATAATTGAACTCAATACATAATCATCGGCAGAAGCGAGGAACTTAGGCATATTTTCAAGACTAGGTAATTTACTTTTGGCTCTTGATTGTCAGCTGAGCTTAATGCAATTGTAACCATATTTTTCATTTAAGATCCTGCTGGCTACCAGTAATAATACGTCGACAATTTCTTGTCAGCCTCATGCGGCTTCAGTAACCATACGGTCCATACCACTCATATTCTTGACAATTTCTTGTTCACCGTTTAAGATGCACTCATAAAACTCTCACGGTGAAAGTTCTTTCTTTTTGGATAATGATATGTATAGTGAAAACTCAAAGGGAAAACTTATAGCGAAACATTGCAATCCGTTGGATTGTAATAAATCTTTGTGGACCCCACTGCTAAAAACTCATCCAATGGATTAGAGTGTTTCACCATGAGTTTTCCCTTTGTGTTTTCACTATGTGTATCATTGTCACTAATGAGTAATGAAAAAACTACCAACAGACTTTTTAGACTGAACTAGGATGAAGCACGGGTATTTTTAAATTTATTTACCTTTTTATAAATGCCCATTACCTTTCTTTATCGTAATATATTTATTTTGTTATCACTTATATTTATTACATAGTGCTGTTTTACTTATTTTAAAGCATGATGAGTTTGCCTCTTCATGATGATCTAACATTAATTTTGTATTATACTATATTCAATTCAATTTAATTAATTTAAATATGAGAATTTTGGTAATCACAAATCTTTTTTATCCAATGTTCTATCTTCTGGGACTTATTATTATATGAATATATATTTATTAAATGTTTTAATCTTTAATTTAGTTAATTCATAATTAAGTGACTTTTGATAACCAAAATATTAATTCACCTTCTCATTCATCTCCCTTTAAGATTTATAACACTAAAAAAATATTTAATTCATAATGAATCTATCTTTGATTTCATATGACTTTTCATATTCATTTCGTTTAAATTAAGTTACACTTCTAATGTTTCATCTTTTTAGACTTATTATATTCATATATATTTATTAGATGTTTTAATTATAAATTTAATTTAATTTGTAAGTTAAGACTTTTAATAATCCAAACATTAAGTCATCTAATAATTCATGGTCTTTAAAGACTTATTGCATAAATAAAGTAGAATTAATTCATAATGGATCTAGCATTTGATTTTAAAACACTTATCATATTCAATTAATCATTAAAATTAGTTTGTATCTTTTAGGACTTATTATATAAACATATATTTATTGTATGTTTTAATTTTTAATTTAATCTGATTCATAAATAAAAGACTTTTGATGATCCAAAATTAACTACTCGTTCATCTTCCTGTAAGATTTACGTATAACATAAAAGTTTAAATGAGCTATTTTTCCCAAAAAGCTTTCATTATGGATGTTTAAATTCAAGTGATAATTAATAACTTTTAATGAACATTATCATTTTCATCCAAATTCAAACTTTCATATTTCATAACTTATGACCATTAGATATATGCATGCATGCATTAGTACACGAATAAAGACAATTAATTCACGTGTTGTCTATATTTTAATAATTATTATTCTTGATTTAATCAGTAACATATTTACATATATTTTCTGATGAATTCTTTATCAGTTTGATATAGACGAAAGACCTGTGCTCCACCCCGTGTTTTAGGTTTATTTTTAGAAAAAAATTAGGCATATTAATAGTATGGGTGTCAAATTTTGAACTTAACTTTTCATTTTTACTATTTGAAAAACATTCAACTTAATTAGTACTACATGCATAATATAAATGATATGAATGACCGCTTTAACGAAGACACGGTATTGACTTTAAGAATAAATCATATTACTCGACATAAAAAATATGAAAACGAAATGTAATAAAAGAATAAAGCAGCATGTCTAGTACTTGTTACATTGATTGTAGTCATGAGAATAATAAAGCAAGAAAATTAATAGTATTGATGTAGATAATGAATGAGGGTAAGCATAATGAATAGACACATTCTAATAAACATTGAGAGGTTAAAAAAACTGGAAAGTTGAGCAAATTGATTGATTCATTAAGAAATATGAGTATTGGAAAGACATTGGAATTAAAAAGATTTGTTAATAATGGTGTAAAATAAATATTTTAATTAGCCGCATTTCAACTTTATGAGTAAAATTAATTCTAAATAATACTTGAATCTTCTACCATTTCGGCATTTTAACTTTCACTGACCATACCACATACTATACAATTTGGATTAAATTATAACACTACATTAATTTATCTTTGAAACAAATTAATCTTTATGACTCATGAATTTTAATCATCCTCTGAGTTTTAAGTTACTAATATAATTGAGTTTATATTATATTCAGACTATTATAAAATTACATTTAGTAAAGACATTTACTCTATTACCGGTAGCAAAGACTTCTCACTTTTGGAAATTTTACTTTTACAATTAATTTTCTATGCTTTTGAATATATTGAATTATTTAAATAGATAAAATTCAATATCATGTAGAAGCACGAAACAAATTGAGTAAGTTCAACAGGGAACCTCAATATCAATATGCTAATTTCATGTTTTTGTTCAATAGATTCAGACATTAAGCAACATAAGCTCATAAATATGAGGTGTACAATATAAATTTTGTAAACCTATCTCAAATGAATTCACAATTTCACATATACTAAAACACAAATTACACAAAACTTATACAAAAATCATTCATTTTCATTGTGAATATTCATACAACTTGATCACCATTTGTATAATCATAGCTACATTTTTTTTTAAATCTCTTTTTGGTTGGGTCTATTACCCATTTGCTATAACCTCACTCTATAAAATGTATTTTCACTTTCGCTTCTGATTAAAAATAAAAATGGGCGTTTATTTTATAAAAAAACAATATAATTAATTAGAAAATTAAACTACCATAAAAATGTTAAAAGGTCAATCATCTTGCTACTTCTAAGATATTTTTTGCCCACCATATACCAAAGAAGTTTAAACTTTGAATTCTTTTGATCTCTTTCTCCTCCTACAATTCATAAAAATGTTCTTGAATTATAGATGATCTTCAAATCAAAGTTTAGTTTAGGTTAAAAAATATTAGAAAAAAAATACATTAAAGATTAATTGATTTACTTGTGCGCAAATCATTTTTTTAACTATGCAAATATTTTATGAAACATAAAAATAAGTATTACCTGCATCACTTACGATGAGCTATGTATCATCTCAACTTGAAGTCTGCCATTATTCAATAAATTATCAGATAACATAAAAATGTTTAAAAGTATCGACTATAATACATCCAACCAATGTTATATATCAATAACAAAAAAAAATATCAAAACAAATCAGATCAAATGTATTGACACATATAAAAAATCAATAATTAAACCAAAGAACTAAAGCCAAGATAACAATTAAATCCATGATGCTATAACACAAAAGAAATGAAAACAAAAGCAAAAGTAAAGTAATTTATCAAAATTTCAAAAATCAAAAATCATCTAATTGAAACAGAACTTATCGAGCACGTTGACACCATGACAAAACATTTCTTGCAGTTAAAGAAGCATAAGCGGCACCATAAGAGATGTTATTTATACTTTTAGAATAAATGAGCCATGGGGGCAGAGAAGATGAATCGAGTAAGTGGTACATAATGTTCAAAATTTGTTGTCAAATTTCAATTAAAAAAGAAGAAGAAGAAAAAAAAGAACAGAAGTGCTTTTGATGTGGTATATAATGTTTAAAATTTGTTGAGATGTTTTTTTTTTAAAGAAAGAGAAGTGATTACCTTTATCCAATTGAAAATAGGTTGTTTGACATACATAAACTTTTATGATATTCGGCTTATGTATCTACAAAAAATGTTAGAAATAATGTAAGCAAGTTTCAAAAAACATCATGATAGTGCTACTACAGGGATAAAGAAACAACTAAATGAACTATCTTTGGATTCTTAATAGATAAACAATTTTTTAAGAGATATAACATATTACTACCACTGTTTCAAAATAATTTTCTATTTTTTTTGTTGTTACTACGAATGAATTTGGAGTAATAATTTTATGTTAGTTTCATTATACTAATGAAAAATTAAAACTTGCAATTGATACATGATCAATAATATTATCAATAACAAAATTTAAATTTTCATTCATTAAGATAATAAAATCAAACTAAAATTAGTCTTTTAAGTTAGTTGGTGCTATTGAGAAAAAAGTACAAAGGTTATTATGGGATGGAGATTGTTTCATAACTATTTTTTTTATTCAACTGGAAGGAAAGTTAACAAAAGCAATAATTATTCATTCTAAATTATTAGCGTAAGTGTGTGGCGCACTCAAGTTATGAATTTGAGTAGAATGTCTTCTTCTAGTTTTTTGAGAATGTTTCTTTCCTTTCAACCTCTATAGTGCTCACCTGCATTGGGGAAAAAAAAACTTAACATCTGAGCCAAAAGACAAAGAAATAAAAAAAAAAAAAAAAAAAAAACACATAAGAGAAGGAGAAGGGGGATTGGGCTAGAGAGATGAATTTAGCAATTGTGTTTAGTCCATTAATGGATATCTTAATATCCACAAATTCTTATCTTAATATGACTCTCCAACTTTTGAGTCTCTTACGCTCCATTTACCTTGTTTTATGCACCTACTTGAAATGTATTGAGTTATCCTAGCATTTGATTAGTTCAAATGTCACATTAGTCGAAAAGACACACCTTTAAATGCATGCCCTATCTAGTCTACATTTATATTCTATATATAAGAGTGTGAGTTCTATTAGATACTAAAATAATCTTATACAATATATGTTCTCTATACAACTTATATATTCAAAAGTACTCAGTTTCATACCTATTGTTATCAACTAATATTATTACTTAGGTAGCCGAATATCAAAAGACTTTGGAATTGAAACAATCATCCTACATGGAAGCCTCACAATAAAGATAAACTATTTTGTTGCTTATGTGTCATTCTCATAATTGGTTTCACCAACTTTAAAATACTATACGTATAAATTTTACATTGGAGCCTCAAAATGTGCATATAATGTTGTATTTTAATAACTTGAAGATATGATCAAACATTCATATGATCTAAAAGAGATGGCATTCGTGTGCATAACTCGTTCGTTTAAGAATTTGACTCTACAAATCTAATGAATTGAGGCAAAGCATTTTTGTAATGGCTGGAATATAGTGAAAGTTTCACAAAATTCAAATCAAACCAACTCGTTAAGTCAGTATCTTTATTCATTTTGAGACTGATTATCAACTAAGTTTGATCTCATGACTAATCCCGTTAAATATTTAACGGAGTAGTGGTAAAATAGAAATACCGACTACCCCTCCATTCCGGTTGTGTCAGCATATTCAATTAATTCTCGGCCACGGATGAATTTAGCTTCGATTTTTTTTTTTTTTTTTTCCAAAGGTAACGTTCATTGTATTGCATCTACTCTTCCTTAGGGTTCCGATTCTGTCTCACATCCCATTCATCCGATTCGATTGCTTCAAATCTTTACATAAATCTCGCTTCAATTTGATTTCACCCCTACAAAATTCGCCCAATAACTGCATCTAATTATTTACCAATTCTCTACAATTCCCGTAATTAATTGATATGACGTCGTTGATGTCGACTTCGAAGGTCATCAGGCGGTTGGTTTTGCGCAAAAATGGAGGTGGGCAATTGATAAAGAACTGGAGGAACAATAGAGAACCGGGAAGTTGCATTCAGCCACGTTGCTTGAGCAGCATTGCAGGGTTTTCATTTCGCAATCATTTGATTGGTAAGGATGCACCATATTTTTCTTTGGGAAGTAGTGTTGTTCAAAGGAGGGGATTTCTTGGCTGTGGTGATGGGGATGAGGGGAGTGTTTTGTCAAAAGTTTACGAGGAGAAAATCGTTTTGGGGTAAACCAATTTACTCTTGTTTAGCTACTTTTTTTCATCTTGGTTATGACTTGAATGCAGTTTTTTTATTTAATCTAGTGGTATTATGTTCTGAAATTATTGCCTTAGTCAATGGATTCTGTGTTATCTGAGTGATTATTGATTCAAAAAAGAGCTGGTTTAACGCTATGCTATGTGCTTTAACTTAACCGGCCACGTTAATGATGAAAAGAACATCCACTTTTTTCTAATTAGGATCAATTATTGCGTTTGGTGGTTGTAGTGCTACCTTAATTGATAAGACTGTCTTGCTTATTGCTCTCAGCCTTTTTCTTCTTCTTCTTTTCTTTTAAGACCTTCTAAAGAGAGGAGAAGATATCTGTTTTGTGTACTCTTGGGGTCAACTGTATGTCCTCTTACTCTGCTCAGAAGACATTTTGATGTTTGGCTTACATGTCCTGCTGGATATCTGACTTTTACTACTCAACTTTTCCTTTGTCCCGCTGCATGAATCCGTTCAGCCATTTATCATGTATAATACCAATCATCTGCAGTCTGCCAAGCTTCACGTACTCATATTTCTCTACGCTTCTAACTTTTGTCAGTTTTGTACGACCAAACAGCATATAATTCTAGTCCTCAATTACTGTGCCATGAGAATTAGCCTCAAGTTTTTAAAGTTCAAAATTTTATGCATCGATCTGTCTATCTTTATGTCTATATTGATCGAATTTCCCTCCTATGAAAGCCAAATATATGGCCCAGTGACCCCCAAATTGGTTCGAGTTTTTCACACATGGCACCCCTATTTTTCATATGTAGTTCGATATCTATCTTTATGATTGTGTACTTTTTTAGTTATTTGTTAGGAATGTACTTACGACTTGCTGGCTATGGTTTTTAGGCAATAAATTCAACTGTTCACTTAAATTCACACTGCATGCTTTATAGAAATTTGCATTAGATTAAGTGATTTAGTTCTTATTGCCAGATACTCTCAAGAGCAGTTGTATGCAGTGGTTGCTGCTGTTGACTTGTATGAAGATTTTCTCCCATGGTGTCAAAGGTCGGATATTGTTCGGCGCTACCCGGATGGATCGTTTGATGCTGAGCTGGAGATTGGTTTCAAGTTTCTTGTTGAAAGCTATGTTTCACATGTGGAATTGGTGAAGCCAAAATTGATAAAGGTGATGAGTTTTTGTCAATAATCTAGCTTTAGCACCTACAGATTTTGAGGTTTGGTACACATCTATATCTGCTTCACATGTTTGGATCTAGCCTTTGTATATGACTTAGAGCCATAAGTTTCTACATGACATCTATAAAAATGCTACATGGACAGTACATGGCACCTATGTAAGTCCATTGGACTAACATAGGTCTAATTGGAGTACACACTCATCGGCTCAGATCAAATAATTTCTCAATTTGATGTTATATGAATAAGCTAAATTTCTTCGTCACATGTTTTTTTATTTTTATTTATTTATCTATTGATATTTCAGTTGATAAAGTAGTGTTATTAATTGCTTGAAGGAAAATATTACTTGATTTAAGCTGTTGTTCTTGAGTAGAGCTGTTGTATATGCTTCCAATATCCAATGTTCGGCCATAGTCACCTAACTTAAAGCTTAACATCAAGCTGTGATACCTACTGTTACGGGTGACCAAGTCCAACCTTGGTGCATATCACATGTCTACGAATCAGAGTTAAATTCTTCACTAATAATACAAGGGGGCAATGCAAGTGGGATGGCCAATCTAAGACCTTCTGTTGCATATCCTGTACCTTTATCCAAGTATTCCCTCCGTCCCACCTCACTTGACACTTATTTCCATTTTGGGCTGTCCCAGCTCACTTGACACTTCCCAAAATAGCATATTTTTTATAATTTTATATTCACTCTATCCCACCACTCATTCCCACTCTTCATTTTCCACCACTCAATTTATTCAACCAACACTACTATTTACCCCACTCATTCTCTCTCTTCATTTTCTACCACACATTTTGCTTATTTTATTCATTCTCCTTAATTCTTGTGCCCACCTCATGGGTGTCAAGTGAGGTGGGACGGAGGGAGTATATGCAATCCTTGTTGGCACTAGCTCTGCCTGCCGGCTGTGGGGATATCAGAAGGTATGGGGTAAGCAGGGCATGACTTTAGTTTGTTTTGCAGTTATAGGTGGACTACTGAAACATTGGAAGATAGGATCCAGCTCGTCTAAACTTAGATGAAGTCAACGTATACGAATAAGACTATCTTCATTACATCTATTTTAATTAACACATAGGATTGAGCAGAACTGGTTTACAGTGTGAACTTGAACTAAATGAGCTGAGCTTGAGGATAGATTGCTCAACTCGAGTCAAGCACCTGTCAGTAACAACCTTATGCATATATATGTCTTATATTATATTAGGTCCATATCTGAACGTATATTATGATGAAAAAGGGAAACAATTTAAGCATTTTTGGACTCCGTCACGCGGGCACGCCTTTGCTTAGTCCTCAGGCAATCCTTTTGGTGCTTTGGGCTTTATATAACACTTGGCGGGAATGGCGAATGCCTCTCATAACTGTCAGTATATTTACATAAGCTTGCTTGGCCAGTAAAGAAGAATCCTTTAGTTCTAGCGTGGAGTTAAGATTGTTTCAGGGTCCGAATCCCAGGGATCTTTTTGATATTTTGTTGTTGAAAATTTCTCCTCTCTAACTTCAATCCCGATTCCTAACTGCCTTTCCCCCACTTGCAAGGCCCTATTCCATCCATCCATCCATCCAATATGAATAACAAAAAGTGACGTTTGTTTGAGATGGAGCTAGTTCTATAACTTCGAAAACCTTAGAGAACTATACAGTTAAATCATTAATATTTTTTGGTGAAAATGATGAAAATATGTACTACTCCAAATAATTTTAACAAGCCCAGAGCAGAAATTTGCTATCTGTGGACTGTTCAAATGTGTATCTGGCTCACCAAAAAGCTTTCACCTTTCAAAAAATGGATATATCGCGTATTGTATCGGGTAAAGACGTTTGTCCTAAAACTAAAGTATGGGACAATATTTTCTTCAACGGTCCTATTTAAACTGAAAACGACATTGGTTTGTTGAACAAATGTTCTTAAAAATATGAATAAATCTACACATTCCACTAGAATGATTTTATATTCTAGTTTTTTGTTGGTTTTCATTCATCATATCTGTTTTTACTTGCAGACGACATCATCAGAGAGTACTGTTTTTGACCATTTGATAAACATTTGGGAATTTAATCCTGGACCTGTTCCGGGATCTTGCACGCTTCATTTCTTTGTTGACTTCAAATTCCAGTCGCCTTTATATAGACAGGTAATGGCCATTAATGCATTTTACTTTTCTTCACATTTTCGCCTATAACTTTAGCCAAGTAGCTGTTCTTGTAACCTGCATAGATAGAACAAAAATAATTGTTTCAAGTTTGTAACATTAACATGTACTACCTACGTCACACTTGAAGAAGTAGATACAAAGTCACCGAATCCGTTTCCCCGCTCTTCCACTGAGCTACTGAGGAACAACGGTAGATTCGATCTCATAGAGTTCGATTCCCGCGATCCTGCGAGGGGGAGCTACCTCTAAAAACGTTTTTGACTTGTCTCACTTAAAGAGTAACTTTCCTCTTTGGGCCTCCTTTTCTTCAACCAATTTACTATACTAACCTTCCTTTCCAACGGACCAACCTAGTTTGAATCAAATGTTTTCTACTTGTTTTGAATTCAAAAATTTTGGGGGACAATATTGAAAATTACTCAGTTGCCAACCACTTACTTTAATATGCGTGTAGTGTCAAACGACTCAAACCCTACTCTTCAAGATGGATGGAGGAAGTATTTAGTTTGTGTATTTGCCTAATGGAGAGCATAGTTTCAGTTATCCTTCTACCCATTGCACCTGGTGATCTCACGCTTTTAAATTAGTTTCAGTTATCCTTCTACCTATTTCGTATGGTGATCGCACACTCTTTTATGGGTAGAAGGATAATTAGGCATTTAAGTTGTTTTGCTGTAAACTTAGACAATTGTGAACAGTTCATTTAGATTGCTGACTTCATTTCAACCTGATTTTTTGTAATACTCCCTCCGTCCCAAAATGATCTTCACTTTGACTATTCAAACTTTTTAAGGATATCAACACTTGCTTCACTAGCCATGTTGTGTTTATGCACATTTAAGCCTAAATTGTAAAAATGGGAATAACTTTTTGGGACAATGAAAATTGGCAAATGAGAAGATCATTTCGGGACAGAGGGAGTATGTGAACTTCAAAGGAATCGTGAATTCTTCTCAATTCTGCTTGCGACTTTATTACTCCTTGTTTACCATTTGTATAGCAGTCATTATGTTTTTTGAGTGATTTATCTATATTACATTTGTTGCTCAGTACAGTTGGTTGCCATGATCGAGTTTTTTTTTCCCATGTATTAAGACTCTGGCTGATGGCTTTCCCTTCAACAGATGGCATCCATGTTCTTTAAGGAGGTGGTCACTCGAATGGTTCGTTCATTTAGTGACCGTTGCCGATTGATATATGGACCTGCTGTCCCAGTTCTTGAAAATACTATTGAACAAAGCATGTGATGTGTTACTCCTAATCAGACATGACCTGTTGAGTCAAATTCCATTGCAAGCGCAGTTCAGATTAGGCGAGTTAAAGTCAGTCAGTTTCTTCGTGTACATCTTTTTCATCTTACAGGTTGCAGCGGCTAGTGCTTGCAAGTTTTGCTGGAGGAAGTTGGAAGTTCTGAACATCACTGACGTGATGAACCTGGTATCCCTGTTGCTTTTCTCTATTATACTGGTTATCTCCAGTTGCCTGTAGTTATACGTAGCCGTACTTACTTACATAGCTGGTTATGAGGTCAGAGCTGTATTTGATTTTTTTTTTATTATTATTTTTGAAATTGAATAGAAATCCCTTTATGCTGGGGATTAGGTATATGACTCCTACCCTTGTTGAGCATTGGATTTTAAGTTAGGTACACTGACTTCATTACAAGTCATCGACATAAAGCAAGCTTTTCTTCACGGCTATAGGAGTTATTAAGTTCCTTCTGATAATTGGGATGAGCGGAAATTTATGGTTCTGTTTAATTGTGTTTTATCCATCTTGTGCCTCCTATTCTTTTGTTAAGTATTGGATGAAAAAATAAGAAGTTAATAGAAGAAAATAAGGTAGTGTACTACATTGGGAAGAAAGAAGAATGTACAAAGGTTGATGCACATTACTACATTAGGAATTAAGAAGAATGTACAAAGGTGGATAACATCTGTCACACAAGAGGTGGGGAAAAACACCAACTTAACCACTTGTGTTAAATTCTAGAGACCACAGACAGATCGGTCAAATTCCTTACTAGTCAACGTCAGCAGATTGAGGACTTGAAAGTCTTGACCTAAATTGAAACTAAAAGTAATATTCTCCGGTTCTAAAGTAAATCAATGATATGTATCTTTATAGTGAATACTCGATACTTTTGAATGTCCAAATGTACCAAAAACGGCATGGCACGGAACATTGTCATGGAGTCTTGCACTCCTTTTTATTCCTGAAACACCTCCATTTTTGGACAAAGATCCCTCGCCATCATGGAACGATCCTGGACCATTCACTTACTGAAAATACAAAGCTTCACAAACGCAAAAGAACGCTATTGTGGAGGCCGAGATGCTATGAAGTTCACGAGCTTCTATGCATGAACAGAATATCCTATTTTGCCTGCAATAAAAGATGGGAGAAAATATTTAATCATGAGGGAAAATGCAAAGAAAAGAGTAAAAGAGTATAAAAAGATTGCATTAAATCATACTCCCTCCGTCCCAAAATGCTGTTCCCCCTTTTTTTGACGTTAGTACAAAGGAATTTTGAGTAGTAATTCTAGTTTTATTTTATTTATCCTAATGTAAATATAAAACATGTTATTGATACACCATTTTAAATTCTATCAATAACAAATTTTATGTTTTCATTAGGGTGTTTAAAATAAACAAAAATTATTGCTCAAAGTTCCTTCGTGCTAACATAAAAAAAAAAAAAAAAAAGAGGGAACATTTTGGGACAGAAGTATTACAACTTGCAAGAATAATATAATGATCTGAGCCCGAAGATGTCTGGTCTGCTAAGCACCTGGGTTAACTAGACCCACCCAAACGTCTATGGATGATATATGTTTGTGGTATTATATTCTTCTCAACGTAACATCTTGACGTCCTGGTCTAGGCACATAAGGCCGGCTTATGTAACCTGACTCACCCACTAGGATCGACATGCCGATAATGTAGGATCCAGGAGGCCCGTTAGAATTTGTACGTATCAAGCCCACTAGAATTGGTTCTTGGGTCATGTAGGATTCCAGAGGTCCATTACTATAGGCACCTATGCAGTGTAAGATTCAAAAGGTGGCTTTCCACCGCTTCTCTAGCAATGTTGGATTTTGTCCCATGTAGTACATTTTCCCACATTTCATCTAGGACTTGTTCTTGTGCCAATTCTAACTACCCAAATCCAAAAGATCGAGCTACGCTGGCTTACTAAGCATCTAAAGTAAACTTGACGTCCTTGGGATATTTTTAATGCAAATCGGAACTCAAGTATGAAGATTAGTTTGTGTTGAGACTTGAGGAAACTACTAGTTAGAAGTAGCAGGTATTAGTATATTAGAATGGCTGTCGGTAAGGAAACTACTCAACGAGAGTAAATATAACTATGATAGTAGCTGTTTGTTGTTTTTCTTTTTATTTACCTTAGTTAGGGTGTCATTAGGAATAAGTCATTGTCCGAGGAAGGACCATAGAAGTTAGTAAATGACAGTCAATCTAGCCCCATCCATGTCTTTAGATAGGACAAGCCTTGTGGGAAAAAAGGATTACTGGTGAGCCCCAACGTAGAAAATTCATTCATGCGCAGTCATCAAACAAACAGTACAGTAAGTGGATGCCAGAAGGGCTGTCAAGATACATGCCCTTGGTTACCAATATTATGTTTATAGATTAGATTCCTCTATCTTATATTTTTACGGCACCACTAACAAAATAATTGTTCACTTTCGGAGATCCCTCCAGCTGTAAAATGTGATCTTTCATTCCCAAAGGTTGGAATATGGACCCAAATCTTACATCTCATCGGCTGCTTCGTATGTGTTGGATTTTTATTTTAAAGTGATTTCTTCCCTCAACCACAATTTCTCTTGATATTTGGTTGCATGCGTGTATCAATCAAGATCAACGTCGATTGAGACTTGTTATCATCTCTTCCTTTATGAAGATAAAGTATCTAGCGAGTATTTTCTTTTTCTTTCCGTTTTTTTCACTCTCTCCTCATTTACATCCTACTACGATAGCTTTAATTCCTCTCATAGGTTGGTTGATAGTGAAATGCAACTCTCAAGTCGAAATTAAAGTCTGCTAGAGATTAAGCTCATCTTTCAGAAAGCTGACCGGAGACACTATCTCTAATTATTGTTTGCCAAGGTTGGCAATATATTAGTATCCCCTCTAGATGTTTGAGAGAATCTTTGAACAGACCCCCCCCCCCCCCCCCCACCTTCTTCTAGTAGGACCCAAATAATGCCCTAATTATTATCGTATCTATATGTTACAGAAGATTGTGTTGCTGACATAATAATATAGCTGATTCAATAGGCGATCATTGTGTTAACAAAATTAGCTTGTGCGGAGTGAATGTTGTATATGAACAGGGAGTGTGTTGGACCTCTAGTTAGAATGATTAACATTATGCCCAGACATCCACCTAGGGACTAATAATGTGTCATAGCCAGAGGGTCAAGAATTAGTTAGTGCCTTATCTAAGATAATTTCTTAAAGAAAATAATGTTACGTCTAGCAAAACCGTATCTAAGATAATTTCTTAAAGAAAATACATGTGTGGAGTCCCCCACAATCCTAGATGTTCATGGTATACAGAGTACGATGTTATTGTTTGTTGTCACCAGATTAGATCTATGAATTCACTATCTTTGGACATAAAAGAGACGAGATTGCAGAGTTTTATGCTCCTCTCTGTATTAAATCAAGCCTAATGAGTCTTTTTCTTAGATGTGTATGGAAATGTAGCCGCAGAAACAGTGTGTATGTCATGCTGAGAAAAGAAAGTTTTACTTGAAAAAAACAACCATATTCCGCTAGTTTATCTGACTCTTACAAAGGTGCAGGCATCAGAGCAATCACTGACCGACTCATTTATTTATTTATTTATTTTATTTATTTATTTTTTGGGTTGGGGAGGGGGGTTCGTATTTGTTGGTTTGTTAAAGGGGGGGGGGGGGGGGGGTTCGTATTTGTTGGTTTGTTTTTGGTTGATTTATGTATTTTTGAAAACTAGAAAATTTTGCAAGATCTTTTCCTGTGGGAGGTTGATGTCTTTTGGGGATTTCTGTCAGGACAATAGAACTTAGCAGTATTATTCTGCCCATGAACTTATTCCAACTTATGATTTTTTTATTTTTTTTTTGTTCCTTGTTTTTCCATTGTGGTAAGAGATGTGATGCAGGAAGAATGATGGCTAGGAGTAGGCTGACAGGGGGAGTCTAGTAGTAGTATCAGAGGTATAATTTATTGAGATCAAAACAAATCTACCCAGCGGTTGGCATTTACTCCCTCCGTCCAAAATTTTAAAAAAATGTTCGAAATTGCTATTGATCAAGAGCATTTTGGATAGAGGTAGGAACTTTTACGAATTGCACCATCTTACTTATTGAGTCAATGATCCGAATCAGGCAATTCAGACCAAAAGCAAGACGGAAGGTAGAAAGTCCAATCCAGTTTATTGGCCCCCCCCTCTCTCTCTCTTCTCTCGGATGAGTTATATCCCACATATACTTTTTTCCGTGGTGTATATCCAAGACTACTCCCTTGTCGTACACACTTATTCTTGGTGCTCCTCATATCTTTGGGTTTTGTCTGAGACTGATCTCTTGAGATATCTGTTAGAGTTCTGTAAATATATGTTGATGCATTCATAAGAGCTTGAATTTGGGACATATTGCTTAAGCAATTAGAAGCCCGTCCGCTCTTACCAACATCATTGATTGTATCGTACTAAATGAATGGTTGAAAATTTTGGGGCGTCAGGCTGTCGCACAAATGGCTCACATTTAATCTTTCATAAACGTGTGACCGCTATTGTGTGAGGGCGAGGTCAAAAGATAATTCTATCCTAAAAAAAAAATGAGTGAACGGACACAACTGTACAACAAAGGACTGCGTGTCGATCGCACGGGTTCGGACACCCATGGTTGAATATATAAACATTTGACACGTAAACATCAACCAATGAGTATACATGCAGAAGGAAGGCAAAGAATAATGGTAAACCCTACACCAAGTATCCTGCACAAGATCTTCATGCTCCCTATATTTATAACTACAATCCAATCGAGTACAATAGTTACTTTGGCACGTGTCAGAATGGCCACAATTTAAAAATGACCCAGAAAATTGACACGCATTAGGTGTGGGTCGCTTGACAAACAAGGTACATTCTTTGTTCCCCATGCAATCATCAAAGTTAAAGAATATGAGTTGAAGAAGTGGCCGACTCATCACTCAAGGACACACTCACACTTAGGGATGGCAATTTGTCCGAACCCGATCCGTTCCGAGGGCAACTCGATCCGAAAATATAGGTTCAATATACAATTTTATTATCCGAGCGGGTTCGGGTTCGGCCGCTGCTCCGACCCGACCCGAAACATATGATTTTTATTTTTTTTAGTATTGCCCCTTGTATTCTTAATATTTACACTTTAAGCCTACCTATATATAGAAAATTAGGGTTCAGTCTGAAACAAGCCGCTTCATTCTCTCCAATTCAATTGCCAGTTGCCGCTTTGTTCGTTCGGCCGTTCCATTGAGAAGACAAGCGTCGTCGCCGTCTCCATTCCCGCGGTGGTTGTCGCCTTCGCCGTCGCCGTCGCCGTCGCCTTCGTCTTCGCTGTCGCCGTCCCGTCTTGTCCCATCGCCATCGCCTGCTCACTAAGGTAAACGACTAACTCTAATCTCTCCCTTTCCCTGATTTCATATTTAGGGCTTCATTCTTTCCTTTTGATTCTGTACAATTCCATTGTTGTGGTCTTCTGATACTGATACTGATACTGATTAAATGCTTTTCCCGTCGCCATCGCCTGTTTCGAGCTCTAGTTTGGTAATCATCGCCATCTTTTTTGTTCTTTTTACTCAGGGATGTTGTTGTGCTGAGTTAACAAGGGGAAATAAATGATAGCCTCGGATCGGATCGGGGCGCGGATCGGGGTTCGGATCAGAGAATTTCGGGTCGGATCGGGTTCGGTCAAGAGCTCCTAGAGTTCGGATCTGATTCGGATCAGGTATGATCCGATCCGAACCCGACCCGTTGCCATCCCTACTCACACTACTCCCAAATACTTCCGTCCAGCTCACTTGATTTTTTTTTTTCCATTTTGGTTTGTCCCAACTCACTTGAGACCTCTCCAAAATAGCAAACTTTTAATAATTTTATATTGAATCTACTCAACTAGGGATGGCAACGGGTCGTGTTCGGATCGGATCAGACCTGATCCGAATCGATCCGAACATCATAACCCCTCTACCGAATCCGATCCGATCCGAATATTCCCTATTCGCGCTCCTATCCGAGATCCGAACTGATATGAATCTCAGGTTCCCAGAAAACCCTAGGTTTGACAGATTTGGGGGAATTGGGGAAGCTAAACTAATCGACCGATCAAACAAAACAAAAAAAAAAACTAAATTCAATGGCTAAGAATTGTCAAATTACCTCAATAGAGCTGAAATTCATTGGAGATGTAGTAGCTCGATGGAAATTGAGGAGGAGAGCCAAGAGAATAACGAACGGCGAGCCATGGGCACCGGCACAAGCAACGGGAACGGTGCATAGAGAAAGATTTGTGAACGGTGCACACAGAAAGAGAGAGAGAGAGTCGGAACGGTGCATAGAGAGTGAGAGAGTACGGAACGGCGATTGCGATGAGTGAGAGAGAGAGAGTAGGGAACGACGATTGCGAGATGAGAGAAAGAGGGGAGTCGGCGGCGTTGTCTCGACTAAGAAAGAAAATAATAATCCAAAACCTAGATTTTTTTCTTGTATAAGGAGGGTGATGTGTATATTTCTATACATGAGGGGGTAGTAGTAAAACTTTATAAACTTAATAGATTCGGGTCGGATCGGGTTGGATCTCGTATCAGGAGTACTACCGAACCCGACCGGATCTTTAAAAATGCAAACCATATCCGAAATTTTCGGATCGATTTCCATTCGGTACGGATCAGGTTCGGTTAAATTGCCATCCCTATACCCCACTACTCATTCTCTCTCTTCATTTTCCACCGCTCAATTTGTTCAACCAACACTATTATTTACTCACTCATTCTCTCTCTTCATTTTCTACCACACATTTTCTTTATTTTATTTTTTTCTTAGTTATTGTGCCCACCTCTTAGGTCCTAGGTCTCAATTGAGGTGGGACGGAGGGAGTAGAGCAAATGCATTACTCCCTCTGTCCCGAAATAAATGTCGTATTTTCTATTTTCGTTTGCCATAAAATAAATGACGTCTTACTAAAAATAGTGTATGAAGTGATCTTCCTATATTACCCATTCTAGTATGGACAAGTTGCAATGCCATAAAAGAAGTGTCACTCTACATATATAAATAGATTAGGGCAATTAAAGAAACATAACTAAAACTTTAAAAACATTGACTTCTCAACTGACATTCATTCTGGGATAGAGAGATTATCACATTCGTTATGTGTTACTTTAGTAATTAGCAACAATTAAGAGTATGATTAACATAGTGACAAGGAAAAATAACAATAAAGTTAACGTTTGACAATCTCTAATACCTAGCTTTATGGTGATGTTCTTGTCATTTTGGAAAGTGTTGTCGGGTTCAGGCACCCCGCCACATGGACAAATTCGATTAATCTGTTAATCAAGTGGATTTGTGAGGAGTTTATGCCTACACCCGATGCTACATGTAAAGCATATCAAATCAAATCTCCATTGCTGACTTTCACAGTGTACCACTTGTGTACAACTGGTGATCCGACGATAATGTATCTTTGATGATACCATGATGACGTCGGTTCTTATAACTCACAACCGGTGATCCATCATCATTAATACACTATGTGATACACAAAAATGGGGAAAAAGATTTCATCTCCAAAAGAATTCTTAGAAGAATTCTCCAGATAAAGTGAAACGAACCAATTTAACACCCAGTCCATAATAATAACGAAAGAAAAAAAAGAGATTAACTTTCCTGACATAATGAATATTTGCATCCACCTGTAAAATGTTTCGAATCCGCCGCCGCGTGTACGGAGTAAAAGTTGTAAAGGTGGAGGATGAAAAAAAAAAAAAAACAAGTTATGGTTGCATTATTTTTCTCACAAGAGGCATACGTGGTTGGCGAGAATCATTGTGATTAAGAAAATTTTGCTACCATCGAAGTGAGGAAATTTTCGTTGTGACAATCTCATAGGCTGGGATTTGTACTTGGTTTCTATTGTGAACAAATTCCCTCATTTTAAAATAACTAGCGGGTAACCAGTCGGGGGAGCAATATGTACTATTTCTCAAAAAAATATTGTAATTATAGTTAACTGATATAGTAATCATTATTTTAATTAATAATATTAATAATAATAGTTAATCTATATGATTATTATTATAATAATAGTTATTACAATTAACTAATATTATTGATAGTAATAGTAATATATATTAATAGTAATGATTAATCTATATAATAATAATAATTATTATGATAATTATTATGATAAATGTTGGAAAAATGTGTAAATGTGTGAAGGAAATTTGAGAAATTGCGCGCGTTTCTTAAATAAAAATCATTTGTTGATTAAAGAATAACTCCTACTTGTTAATAATAAATTGGTGTGTCCAATTTATGTAATGAAAAGTAGAAGTTGAAATGCTCAAAAATGAATGGGTAAGTTGGGGAAGTGGGTTACTATCCCACATGGAAAGGGAAGGGAAAATTCCCTAGGATCCTTCCCTGTAAAAGGGTATCCCAAATGGGATAATGGGAGAAATAATGTTCTAAGACCATTTGTGGGTAAAGCCAAGTGAACTTCTCCCACATTGGTTTAGAATAAAAAGTTGAGCTAGTATAAATACAATTACCCATTTGTATGGGTTAAGATTGTGTAGACTAGAGGCTCTCTCTCGCGCCCGGGTGCGCAGGGGGGGTGCAAATTTAGTTGGAAATTGTCGATTTATGCCACGAACCATTGGACTCATGTGTGCGCGTCCTGCGGACACGAATGTAGCTCCGAAATGGCCTAGGCGTGACAAGCTCACTTTTTGATTTTTTTTTCCGTCCCTAAATATTTGAATTCGGCTGGAACAGTCAGAATTAAAAGCCATTCATTACATAATTAATTTTGTAACAGTCAGAATTAATTCCATTGATTCCCAGATTAATTGGGTGATTAATTGGGTCATTTTGAGCAGTATAAAATGGTGTTCTGCACAGCCATTTTAGAACACACATTTCCAAACAGTCTCTCATCTTTTTGCTTAGCGTTTTCCTTGGCCCTCCTGCTTTTCTAGTGGTGATTCTTTCCAGGCACATCGAAGTTCGCCGGAGGCACTATTGTGCAGTCGTCGTCCGGTCCGTCCGTTGTATCCTGGGAGACAGGCGTCCAACGTATCCTCAAGCACAACACCGGTGAGGGGACGAATTTGTCTTAAGGACAGTGTTGGTTTACACGACTCGGACAAACCCAACTACCCTCGTTCCAGTTTCTAATTTCTGTTTTGTATTTCAATTCTGTTTCTATTCAATATTTGTATAATATTTATAACAATAAATAATACTATAAATAGTAATAATTAACTATTATAGTTAACTAATACTAATAATAGTAATAGTTAATGTATATAGCCTATTACAGTTAACTAATACTATTAATAGTAAAAACTAACTTATAAATTAACTATTATAGTTAATTAATACTATTAATAGTAATAGTTAACTTATATTAACTATTATAGTTAACTAATACTATTAATAGTAATAGTTAACTAATATAGTAACTATTGTAATATAGTAACTATTGTAGTTAACTAATACTATTAATAGTAATAGTTAACTTGTATAGTTAACTAATACTATTAATAGTAAAAACCAACTTATAAATTAACTATTATAGTTAACTAATACTACTAATAGTAATAGTTAACTTATACTAACTATTATAGTTAACTAATACTATTAATAGTAATAGTTAACTTGTATAGTAACTATTATAGTTAACTAATACTATTAATAGTAATAGTTAACTTATATCATAACTATTATTATGAGCTAATAGTATTAGCTAATAATGAGAATATCAATAGTCACACACATTTAGGATGGTGATGATGTGGCTTCACACAAATGAAGCTTTAACCTATGTTTGTCTATGTGTCAAAACCATATCCCTCCACACCAACTTTAATATATATATATATATATATATATATATATATATATATATATATATATATATATATATGTAAGATTTAGACTTAATTTTTTAAGTGTTTACTTAGTTAGTATTACTTTCTTAAAGTGTCGAGTTTTTATTTTTTTATTTACTCTACCTCACTTGTAACCATAGTTGTCAATACTATTCATATTTACTTATTATTAATATTTTAAATGTGAAAGAAAACTAATAAAATAAAAATAGTAACTTGAGTTATTAATTTGGTACCATAAATTAATAGAGTTAATAAATGTCAAAAATTTGTTTTGATATTTTAAGTTTAACGATTATAATTGGAGATGATTTTTTGATACTCATGTAAATAATAATTCATAAATACTTACTCCCTCTGTCTCACCCGACTTAGGATTCTTAGTCAAACAATTTATACTTTGACCAAATATTTGAAGAAATATAATGACACCAACAAAAATTTAAACCTTGTTATGGTATCACGATTAATAATAAACTAAATAACTATTTTTAGATTTTCATTAAGATAATTATTTTTGTTCAAATTGTTGGTCAAAGTATAAATTGCTTGACCAAGAATCCTAAGTCGGGCGGGACAGAGGGAGTATGAAGTAAGGACTATAATTGGAGTTGCCCTCTGTCTTTTTATATTTTACAATTTTTAGGCCTTATGAAAAACATATTTTACTTTAACACTCTTTAAAAATAGGAAAAACATGTTTTTGCAAAGACTCTGACACTTGTTTTAAAAACAAATGGTGGCATTTTTATAAATAATTGGCAAACATCGTAAATATCAGTGTTAATATTACAAAGTGCCAGTCATTTGGACATGCGTTTATAAACATTGTCATTGACACTTTTAATAAGTATCAACATTGCTAGTGACACTTATCAAAAGTGTCGGTGGTAGCGCTAATAAGTGCTAGTGTACATGGCTGACACTTTAAAACAACTTCCCGTTTTCCACAAAAATGCCAACGCACCATTTTTAAGAAGACGTTTTACGCGAAAACGGGAAGTTATTTTTTTTTTTATTTTTTTTTTAAAAAACAGCTCTTAGTAAGTCATGCGACCTCTTCATGCGGACACATTCCCCTCTATGCGGGCGAACCATGTGGCCGCTAAGTCCGCTTCCCCTGAGACTATCTCCACCAATGACCTCTTGAAGTGGCCGGTCATAAAAGACAAAAGAAAAACAAAAAACAAAAAAGAAAATGAAAAAGATTGAGTGGCCGGGCCAAACATGGCGACCATGGTCGGATGACCAACCATTTCTTTGAACATGTTCTTTCCCATTTGGTGGCCACTTATCTTTTTACTATTGGCCTAGACAATATTTGCTCAATTCTTTTAGATAACATTTTATATAGGACAAATTATATTTATTTTTTATTAAAAAAAAAGAAAAACTAAAATCACCAAAAAAATTTATTTTTTTCATTCTCTATAAATAGAGTTCAGTCTTATACATTTTGACACACAATCTCATTTACTATTTTATCTCACTACAAAATCATCATTTTCTTAACTTCTTTACTTTCCAAAATAGAGTTCAGTCTTATACATAGCTCTGAGAAATGATTTGATTGAGCACATATGGCAAAAATTTGGCCATGATAATTAAATATGTAATTTCTATTTATGTATTTGTATTTTTAGTTTCGCAATGTATTTATTTCGAATTTAATTATAAGTTTAATTTTATGTTTAATAAAATTATTTATTTTGAGGTGGACATATATTAATTAATAATTTATACAAAACAAATAGAGATAATAGAAATTAAGTATTTGGTAAAAAGTAATAAAATAATTAAAAAATAATAATAAATGTTGAGTTGGGTTGGGTTGGGTTGGGTTGGGTTGTTGATGGGAGTAAAAAATAAAAAAGTTGGTTGAGGTTGTAGGGTAGTGTATGTGGAAGAAAGAGAAATAATATTTAATTGTTGGGTTGGGTTGGGGGTGGTCATTGATGGAGGTAGTCTGAGCTGCTTGGAGTCAAGGCACACGATCTTAACTATCAGGTTTCAAAATGTTAGTTTTGCGAGTATAAAATGAAATTTGAAAATTAATCATTGATAAAAGAAAATTAGAAATGCATTTTGAGATAAAAAGTACATCCATTTTCATTTAAATAAAATAATTAAAAAGTAATAATAAATGTTGAGTTGGGTTGGGTTGTTGATGGGAGTAAAAAATAAAAAAGTTGGTTGAGGTTGTAGGGTAGTGTATGTGGAAGAAAGAGAAATAAATTTAATTGTTGGGTTGGGTTGGGGGTGGTCATTGATGGAGGTAGTCTGAGCTGCTTGGAGTCAAGGCACACGATCTTAACTATCAGGTTTCAAAATGTTAGTTTTGCGAGTATAAAATGAAATTTGAAAATTAATCATTGATAAAAGAAAAATTAGAGATGCATTTTGAGATAAAAAGTACATCCATTTTCATTTAGGGACGGAGGAAGTACATAAATTTATTTATTTTTTCACAAAGGGTTATGAAAATCCACAAGAATAGACCCACCCCATTTGTCATTTAACAAATAATGTAAAGTCTTCAAGAGTGTGTGATTGTGCACGGCTGAGCCATGTTCTTGGGTCTTCATATTCCAACACCCTGTGAGTTTCTGCAACCAAACACATGTCACCCCAATACACCACAACAACAACAACAACAACAAAGCCTTAGTCCCAAAATAATTTGGGGTCGGCTAACATGAATCCTCATATGTCATCGTGATAAAAGGAAGAGAGAGAGAGAAAGAGAGAGAGCGAGCGAGCGAGAGAGAGAGAGAAAGAGAGGAAAAAGATGGAGAAAATAAAATAAAATAAATAAATAAATAAATAATAATAAAAAGTACGATCAACCCCCATCATTCACATGAATTTTCGCCCTCCACTCCGGCCTCTTCAACGCCACATCTTCATCCACTCCGAGTAAACTCATACTATCATTTTCAATCACCTTAATCCATGTTTGCTTGGGTCTTCCCCTACCCCTCGCCATTTTATCACTTCTCCACTCTTCAGGCCTCCTAACCGGTGCATCACTCGGTCTCTGTCTCACATGCCCAAACCACCTTAGATGATGCTCCCTCATTTTATCCTCAATGGGCGCAACTCCTACTTTACCCCTGATCACCTCATTTCTCAATCGATCTTTTCTTGTATGCCCACACATCCATCGTAGCATACGCATCTCCGCTACATTCATCTTATGAATATGACACTGTTTCACGGCCCAACATTCAGTGCCATAAATTTTGAACCTACTTCCATTACCATTAACAAAAGTGAAGGACAGAGACATACAGTATGTAAACAAATAAATTGCAGAGTTTTGTGTTAACGACATGGGACTTACAGCGACACCCGATACCAAAAAAAAATGTTCCAGATGCGAGCAAACAGAAATCAAGCCCTTCATATCGCTTTCAAGCATCCACCGGGTATAAATAAGTCACCAGGCGGCACCAAAATACATAAATTAATGTCAACAAACTACAATCAATATTACATATGAATCTCTATCATTAAACAGTTTTGTTTCAAAATAGAAACAGTTTATTCAACATCCCAAAGTCAAATGTTTCTGTTTGTGACATCTAAAATTGGCTTCTTAAACTCCTGTAATAGATTTGACAAGATACATGATTGGTCCCCTTTCTAACATATATCGATCATTTCGTATTGATTATCTTCTCTAACCATCTATCTTAGTCTGTGAAATCAATAGCAAAGTCAACATAAAATCACTAGTAGTTTCTACTTTCTACAAAAACTGAATCGAGAATTCTCTATTTATCACATGTAAACAAAATATTAAGACTAAACTTCAAATCCTAGGACGAATTTCGCATAAATAAGCTTTAATGGTACGGAGTACTATTTACATTGACACAGACTGTTAAGTCAGGCATAGTATTATTGTTAAACTTTCACAGTTTCTGTTGCTCCGTCTCTAGTAAAATCAAGAAGCATCAAATTACTTGAACCACCTGGCATCTACATTATTCCCTTGAGGGGCTATGTTATAACTTTGACTAAAAATAGAGATTCACAGAACACAAAAGTACTACCTCTATCCCAAAATGAATGTCCGAAATTGCTTATGATCAAAGATCAAATTTGGACATTCATTTTGGAATGGAGGGAGTATTTGTGTTGACATCAAGAGAAAGTGTAATACACGAAGGAAATCTAATGAAATACCCGATATAATCTTCTTCTCCTAATCTCTTCCAGATTGTGGAAATCTAATGAAATACATTTCCGCAATCCATGGAAAATCCAATAAAGTAAAGAAAGCTATTACTAATAGATGTGAATAGGGAAAATACGTATCAATGCCATAATACGCGTAATTTATGATATTAAAGAGTAGATTTGTACGGATAAGATGAAATAGGCACAAAATCTAAGGAGAGCAATGTATCTGTACTTTATTACTTTCCTCCCTACTCCTATATAAAGCACACCACTTTGTCCTTGGTTCCTTGTATCAAACTAACAGCAAAGACCTGCATTATAAAACAACAGACAGACAACTGCTCAGAGAGAGAGAGAGAGAGAGAGAGAGGGAGGGAGAGAGATGGAGGGGGGAGCAATTTTACTATACGCTTTCATCTTTCTCTGTATGCTACTCTCATACATTTTCCTTAGAAAAAACAAAAGAGAATGCAAAGAGAAAGCTAAGCTTCCTCCGGGATCTATGGGGTGGCCATATATAGGCGAAACTCTACAACTCTACTCTCAAGATCCAAATGTTTTCTTTGCCACAAAAGAGAAAAGGTTTCTTCTTTTATCTCCATTGATGGTTTCGGACACTCTTTAATAGATAACTCCATCTTTTTCACTTAATGAATGAATGCGGAATTTTTTTAGGTACGGTGAAATTTTCAAGACTCACCTACTTGGTTGCCCTAGTGTCATGTTGGCTAGTCCTGAGGCAGCACGATTCGTTTTAATCAACGAAGCTCACTTGTTCAAGCCAACATATCCTAAAAGCAAGGAAAATTTAATTGGCCCATCTGCACTATTTTTCCACCAAGGGGACTACCACGCTCGACTGAGGAAGTTAGTTCAGGGTTCCTTATCCCTTGATTATCTTCGTCGTTTGGTCCCTGATATTGAAGCAATAGCAGTCTCCACCTTAGATTCGTGGAAAGGAGGCCATATCGTTAGAACATTTCAGGAGATGAAAAAGGTTTTTTACTTTCCCTTGCTGTGTATTCTTAAATATAACCTTCTTTTGTTTTATGTTAAGGTATCATCTTCAGAAACTTTCTAATCTTAGAAAATTTTGGTAATCTGGGAACATTGTTTGTACTTTTGTTCTTTTTTTATTTAAGAATGAATTCGTTTTAAGATGTTCCACTTGGACTCCACGTCATGATCTGTTTTACCTTCCTTTAGTTCTAAACTCATGATTCATTTTCATCTTGGTCCAACTGCAGCTGTCTTTTGAGGTCGGTATACTCGCTGTATTTGGCCATTTGGAGGCCAGGCAGAAAGAAGAGCTGAAGAAAAACTACAGCATAGTAGACAAAGGTTACAACTCTTTGCCAACAAATTTACCAGGAACTCCGTACCGAAAGGCTCTTATGGTAAGCAAAGTAGATTACGCTCTTTTAGTGGACATCCTAAAAATATCAGTCTATTTTGGTAATTATGCTAGTACTTAGTGATGCTAGAGATTTGCACTTGATGATATCCCATGTGCCAAATCAGAAACTTGATAGTTACCCTTGATAATACATGTCTAATTTATGTAATATTAAAATGTTTGACCTCAAGTTTGGACTTGCTTTCTGGGATAACGATGGTCATAGTTAGTATAATTTTTAATTATTCTATTTCAGAATAATAATTGAAAGTTAACGTTCTGTCTGATCTTATCTGATTCATTGATTACATCAAGGCGAGGAAACGGCTTGGTGAGATTCTACGTCAGATCATTTGTGAGAGGAAGGAAAAGAAGTTAATCGACAAGGACCTCCTGGGGTGTCTCTTGAATTCCAAAGATGAAAAGGGTGAAATCTTAGATGAGGATCAGATAGCAGATAACGTCATTGGAGTTCTTTTCGCTGCTCAGGACACCACAGCCAGTGCCATGACATGGATTCTTAAGTATCTTTATGACAACCCGAAACTTCTAGAAACTGTAAAGGTTAGCTCTACAGATCCTATTACTTAGTTTTTCTCTCTCTAGAAATGTAGGATTGAGAAGGAAACTCGTTAACAGAAAGATTATTATGTTTTTTGCAGGCTGAACAGAAGAAAATCTCCCAAGATAATTACAGAGGCAACTCACGATTAACATGGGGTCATACGAGAGAAATGCCAATTACGTACAAGGTATTCACAGCTCATATTTGACTTAGCTTATGCTTTTAAGCCTCCAAGAAAAGTTTACAGTAAAGATCTGTTTTATCCTTGTAACTTGTGTGAGAGGGGTAACATTGTTAAGTACTTAAATCCCTACTTTTCAGGTTATGTTAGAGAGCTTGAGAATGGCAAGCATTATTTCTTTTACATTCAGAGAGGCAGTTGCCGACGTAGAATACAAAGGTGAGATCTTTGAAATCTGGTTACTTTGCATTTTTTGGGTTATTCTTTCTTCTGAGGGGAAGTATCGAAAATGGGATGGTTAAAAACATTATTAAGAGAAGATTTTTATACGACACACTATTGAAATATATTAATCAAAGTCTATCTTAGCTAGTTTTAACTGCTGTATATGTTAATTGCGTTTTAGATGCACGTTTGAGGTGTTATACGATGTTTGATGAATTTAAATTGCAACAGGATACTTAATTCCAAAAGGGTGGAAGGTCATGCCTTTATTTAGGAATATTCATCACAATCCAGAATTCTTTACTGAGCCTCAGAAATTTGACCCCTTAAGATTTGAGGTAAGAGTGGGGCGAGTGGCCTTAATTGTGTTTCTTTTGTGCATTCTAGGGTTTAGAAGCTGATATTTTCATTAATTACAAAATACTTTAATCCTCTCAATCTTGAGAATATTTAACATAAGTTCTTATGATTAAGTACTTATTATCATCTCCCTGAAATTTTCTTACTGTTTGTAGATTGCACCAAAACCCAATACATTCATGCCATTTGGCAGCGGAGTGCATGCCTGCCCAGGGAATGAACTAGCAAAGCTGGAGATGCTCATTATGACTCACCATATGGTCACTAAATTCAGGTATAGTTTCAAATTTCATAGATCATAAACCCAGAAAAAATAGTAAGATATAATGTTTAAAACAAAGACAGGAATTATGACATGAAAATGCACCGATAACTATAATAATGGTTTTTATAATTCTATCACAGTGAGACAGATGAACAAAGCCAGACATTTTGATGAAAGTTTGTTACTCGATAATCAACTTCAATTTTTAATAAACGGAAAGTAAAATATGTTTAGACATAATCAGTTAATAAGGAGAGCTAACAGGGCATATTCTAGGTGAGTGCTAAATAATAAGTTTCGTTTTGTCTGACAATTGTTTGCAGGTGGGAGGTGGTAGGATCTCAAAGTGGGATTCAATATGGTCCCTTCCCAGTTCCTATGCATGGACTTCCTGCCAGATTTTGGAAAGAATCTAAGGACTAATGACAGCGGTCCAAATGCCATCCCTTCCTCAAACTTACCTATCAATTTTTTTCTCCCCCATTTCAACCCATCCCCACATAAGTAATCTGGGGATAGAAGATTCCTCTTTTTTCCCTCTATAATTATTGTCTTTTGTACCGACGATTTTGAATTAAGATGGTATCTAGTGGAACAAAAAGGAATAGTCAATGGAACTAGTATCTTATTCTTCATTATCTCACTTTTTTCACCTATTGAAAACGATAAACAAAATGTTGTGGTCGTAGCCACGTGAATGTTGAAACTAAGGGACCTCATTTCCTTCCTCCACGTATTACACTCTTTATGGCATATCAATAGGCATAATATCTTAAATGTTGTTCACCAGCGCAAAAGATTCCTATTGGCATCACTGAGCATAAATTTGACCTAGCGTTACAGAATCAACTAAATACCAAATAATTCCCTCATACAGTTCAGTAATGATCTAGCTTTACAGACAAGACAAGTTTGTAGTTTTAGTTCAAGCCATTTTCTATACAGTCAAGACTAATCGCATGCCTAAATTGTGCAGTGGTTGACTGAAAATTGTTTAGTCAATCATCTCAAATTATTTTCCCAATAGCATTGAACATTTCATGCTTATCCCTGTCGTACCCACGAATCCCAAGCGCCCCTTTGGCCTTCCCTTCCAACATAAGATGGCACAAAAGTATGCACGTGTATGAGTAAAGGAATGAAGAGCTGGCGTTTTCAGGAACAATAAAAAAAACCCGGCTATTAATGCCCAAGTACAAATACACACAATTGGATGGGCAGAGGGATGAATGATCATATAATGAATATATTTTCGTAGCAAAAAAAAATATTCTAGGTCATACGTTACATTAAAGATATCACATGCAGCATGGCTTTCAAACAACTTTTGCACAAGCATGAGTATTCCACGGGATTGAGAAATCAAAGGTTGGAAACATAACCAGAATGGGCTATATATTTTGAGAAGCAGGAGCTGTGTATTTCTGGATGGCTGCCAAGACCCTTTCTTTATCTCTTGTTGGGAAAGCTTCCAATAAGTTACCATCTTTGTAAAAATGAAATAGAGGCACAGCCTGCATCAGACCAGGTAATCACAAACTCAAGTAAGCAGGAGTAGAAATTAAAGTAAGAGAAAAGGCAGAATAGGATAAGAGATGTCCTTTTCTTATTTATAATTCTAACCAGCATTCTTTTGTCTTACCCAGATAAAAATGGGGAGGGGGGGTCGGGGAACTAACAAAGAACAATTAAATTGTCAAAAAAAAAAAAACATTTACCTTGATTCGAAGTCGTTCAGCCACTTCAGATTGTTCATCATATTCATCAATAACCTGCAGAAGTTAGCATATATCACAGCCTCAAAGGATATCATCTAAGAGTCCAACAAAGGAGGAGTTTAGATTTTGAAGTAGTGTTGCACATTACGGTATAATCTTACTACGTTATCAATGGATTCGAGAAACAGCCTTACAACTTACATTGTGCTTTAAGAAGATAACTGCAGCTTCCTTCTCTCCAGCACCTCTGCATAATTTTGCAAAACCCTGTTCTATATATTTACAACTACCACATGCAGTGCGGTAAAAATCAACCACTACTAAAGAATTGGTTTCCTTGGCCTTGTTTAGAATTGAGAGGAACTCCTCATCGGTCTTAAATTCTCTAACACATTCGACAGGACAAAGCTCTTCATCTTCATCAGATAACTCATCTGGACTTCCATCAGCCAAGCCTCTGACATTGAAAGCTTGGAATGTGCAGCTCTTGGTCTTTGAGTCGAAACCTAACCTTCTGATAGTACATGGTGATTTCACTTTCAAATGACAAGCTCTACCGATACTCTTATATGAGTAGGTCAGTCCAGAAGGATGTCTGGAATTTATATACCCATTCTTGATTCTACCAAAACTTGAAAGGGCTTGACGAAGAATTATTCTCTGCCTATGCATGGCAGGATGGCCAGACCTCTGCAATGGTAGTCCCTATTTCTTTGGCTTATGTAGCTTTCACAAACAGATCTTCATAGTGAATAAACCAAGACGTTGTTTCCCAGATATTGTCAGACTAGCACCTCGTTAATGAGTTGAAGATGGACTGTGGTGCTGTACCTGTCAAAGTGCCAAACGGAAATCAAGAATGCTTATGACCAATATATCATAGAGGTTATGAGCCAGAGAGAAACATGCCGTACTCTTAGATGGTTAATGGTTCTGAAATATTGTAAATGCTATATGCTACAAAATGAAGAGAAAACCAATACCTCCATTCTTTATCTCCAAAAACATTATGATGTTTTAGCCTATAATTGCATAGCAAGGTCTACCAGTCATACATATATATCCTTGACTTCCTTCTTGAAAAATGGTAGGAGTTGTAAGTAGTATGTCATAAGATTGTTTAGACTATGCACCAACATGCCGGTGGTTATCCATATAGTTTGCACATGAACTAAGACACGAAGTTGGATTAATTTCACAATCCCTATACTTCTGGATCTTTACGGTGTGAATGTGTAATAAATGTTGAAAAGGTGAGACAACATAGCACACTGAAGAAAAATATATCTTCAAGTAATCATTGTACGTTTATTCAACTAAACAACGTTATCTCATCTCTACATGTACATATCATCAGCAAAGTCACTTCCGGTTTTTTAAAAGTAGGCTGCATTTCATAGAAGCAGACATCATAGAGGCTAATCCATAAATTGGGATAACAGAAAAACCCCAAGTAGGCGGCCATGAGTGGTGGTGGCGGCAGTCGGCGGTGGGGGTGGTGGATGAGGTAGGTGGGGTGGTAGTGATGGTATTGGTTTGTAAGAATATCGGATATACCCGGATAATGTCCATTAAGCAGTGGATAAATTCGGGTATTCTTCATTTATACCCATTAAGAATTAATGGATATTATGGATAATTCCTGCATTTACCCATTAACTTAACCGGTACCCATTTTGACGTAGAACCCTATATTGTGACTACTATAAACGGATAAACCCTAACTTCTCCCCTCCACTTTTGTTGGCATAAGGATTCTTTTACCAAACAAAAGGAAACTATAGTGAAACGCAATTGACCATCATGAATCAAACTAGGGGCGAGGAAACTCCGGAATTCTGCAATTGATTAAACGAATTCACAGTTCAACTAACAAGTAGAACGACTCTACAGTATTCGTAATCTACGGGAATAATCACCAATTCTTCCATGATACTTCAGAATCAAATTACATGAAAAGCAATTGTAGTGATTGTTGAGCATTAAACTAGCACTCCAATATAATACTATAGCGGTAGGTAGCTGCACTCTAAATTAACAGAAGAATCTCCAAATTTGTGTTATAAAATAAGCTTCATATGAAGAATAATCTAGATTAAAACAAACACAGAGCGATTGAATACATACCGGGCTGATCATTAGGCGCCCAAATGTGTACTTTTTGGATGAGATTATAAGACGATTGATTGGTCATAATTGTTCGCACTCGCACGCTACTCTTTTCTTCGTAGTTCGTTGGGTTTACCGTTATCCCAAATTTTCATTTGACTCCCTGCATATTCTGTACAATGTCAAAGTCCCCCGAATAAGGCTCGTTTGTTTTACCGTAAAATATTTTACGGAAAATGTTTTACATGTTTTTCAGTGTTTTGTAACCAAATGGAAAAAAAGTCAATGTAAACTAGGTTCCGTAAAACAACTTACGGATTTCTCCTCCACAAGTCATTTTACGGAAAATATTAACACTTCACTCACACATCCAACTCCCCCATACAACCCCACCCTACCACTCCAACTCCACCTCCAACCCCGTCCCCACCTTCCAACCTTACCTTCCCTTCCCTCCCCTCCCCCATCCACCCCCACCCCCCAAAAAAAATAAAAAATAAATAAATAAATTCAATCATATTAAAATTATATTTCAACACCCCTTGCCTCCGTCCACTTTACCCCCACCCCACCCTACACCACCACCCACCACCCACCCACCCAAAAATAAATAAAATATTTTCACTCATATTAAAATTAGTTTTAACACCTCCTCTGCCCCTAACCACCCCACCACTACCCCACCTACCCCTCACCCCAATTTTTTTTTTTACTCTTATTAAATATATTTTCTAACAACTCCCACATTCGCACTCCCTACCCCCACTACCCCACCACAACACCACCTACACCCACTCCAACCCCCCCCCCCCAAAAAAAAAAAAAAAAACTTTTTTCACTCATATTAAAATTATCTTTCAACAATCCTTGCCCCCTCCCCCTTTACCCCCCCCCCCTCCCACCCACCCTACCCACCCCCAATTTTTTTTATTTTTTACTCTTATTAAAATTATTTTCTAACAACTCTCACATTCGCGCTCCCTACCCTGACCACCACCTACAAATCGTGTCCAATTTTAATGCTACAAATCGTGTCCAATTTTTCATTCTAAATTATTTTTGATGCTACAAATGATATTGGAAAATGGTACTCCTTCCGTCCCAGAGTAAGAATCCTACTTTCTATTTTGGTACGTCCCAGAATAAGAGTCTCAATCCTAAAATGGAAAAGAATCTTTACTATTCATCTCACTCATTTTCTCTCATATTTTACTTTTATACTCACAACACTAATCAACTTACTATTCCCTCCACTCATTCTCTCATTTACTTTACTTTTACACTCACAACACTTAAATCACTTCAATCATTTCTTCATCTCCGTGCATTTGAAAGGTAGGACTCCTACTATGGGACGGAGGCAGTATTGTGTTTGGATCAAGGTGGGCTACACATGTTCATATCGTAAGCTAATTATAATTTAGATAATCATATGTATAGTGAAAACTCAAAGGGAAAACTCATAGCGAAACACTGTAATCCGTTGGATTGTAATAAATCTTTGTGGACCCCACTGCTAAAAACTCATCTAATGGATTAGAGTGTTTCACTATGAGTTTTCCCTTTGTGTTTTCACTGTGTATCATTATCCAATTTGATTTAAGCTTAATTATGACTTGACAAAAACTCATACATCAGTTTATTGGGTTAACAAAATCATGTAAAAGGAAAAAGTTGGATGTAGAGTTGGGTTTATTATCGCTCGTGGATGTTTTTTTTTTTTTACATGAAATTATGAATTGTAAAGCCAAATTGCTTTTAAAAGCATTAGTCTAAACAAAGAACGTACTCCAACTTTTAATTAAAGTGATAATGGCATATGCATGTTGATTAGTATATATAAATACTTCATCAAGTCTTCTCTCTAAGATTAATGTAAAACCAACATCCTACCTTTCTGCATATCTTTCTTCCAACTGAAGAAATGAGAGAATTATTATCGTGTCATAGACCAAATTATTTTACTTTTTTCCTTCTCACCTAATATATCTATTATTTATTACTATTTAATAAAATGATATTTATAAGTGTTAATTAAATCATGAGTCATGAAGATATTGAATAAAGTAAAATTTATAAGCTGCAATTAATTCTCAGGCAAGCAAAAATGAATTAAAGGGGTTTAGTCAGGATTTTCTTTTTGCGGAGTTGGTACGTGGCATTGTCGACATCGACAAATTCTACTTAACTAATACTCTAACCGATTTAAAATACATGTTGCTTTTGAGTTTTTCACCGGTTTTAGAGAATGAAATCATTACTATAACTTAGAAAAGAAAAAAATAATCAAATTTACTCTTATTAATCGTTGCTCTCTCCTTCATTACCTCACACAACAATGTAACTAATTGAATGAAATAAGTTGTAACTAAAAGGTAAAGTTAAATTATAGTACATTTAACTTAAAATGATAAGTATTTTGATTCAAAAGCGACAACTGTTTTGAACTGAGGACTATCAATTATCAAATACATTACCGACCAATTTATTTTAATTTTCTCCAACTCTTCAATTAATATCTTTATTATCTTAAAGTGCAAAAGTTAGAAATTGCAGTGAAGACTCCCAACAACTTGCCTTAGTTTTCCTGTACTCCATCCGTCACTTTAATTTATAAACTTAAAACAAAAAATATTAATTTATTTATATTTTGACTAAAATTTCAAAGAAAAATTAATTATCTTAAAAATAAAATTAATTTTTATTAATTCACCATTAGTAATATACTCATTAATAAATTTTTTATTTTAAAAAAGTTAATTAGATTTTTACAAATTATTGATCAAAGTAAAATGAAATTAACAATTTTTTATTTTTTATTTTTACTTTGTAAATTAACTCTACAAAGGAGAGAGAGAGAGAGAGTATTAACTAAAGCATGAAAAGAATGTACTCTCTCTGTCCCTAAATGAGTGTTCATTTTCAAAAAAAAATTGTCCCAAAATAAGTGTCTTTTTTAACATAAATTTGTCCCTACTTTTTTTTTCGAAATTTTTTTCACCGGTCTCTTTATACGTGCAAAACTAAATGTTTTGAAATGAGATTACAAAATTATATATGAATCTTTGCCACCAAATTGTACAAAAAATAAGATTTTTAGATGTCCCTTAAAATGAAATTTGGACACTCATTTAAAGACAGGGTAGTACTTATTTAGTGCCTCACGTTTCAGCAACCTTAGACCATGTACAATGGGGCAAAAATGAGGGTGTTGAATTGAAATTCACAAAAAAAATTCCCATGAATTGCTCCAATGGTTGTTGAAATGAGTTTGTGTGAATTTTTTTGTGAAAAAAATTCACACTGTGAATGGGAAAGAGATGGGTCCGTTTTTGCCACGTGGCGCCTCTCTATTGGGCCAGAGAGGCGCGTGTACTTCACGCGCAGACAAGGGTGCGTCTGCGCCGAAGTCGGCCTCTTTTTTTTTTTTTTTTTTTTTGGTGTTGACACTTGTCGCCATCTGATTGGCGGACGAGTTTTTTTTTTTATCCCAATTATTTGAGCTCAATTATTTCACAAAAAAATGTTTTTTTTTTTTTTTTTTACACCAAAATTCCTATATTTTTTTCTCTTTAAATTGACATAAGTTTTATTGTATTCCGACACAAAAAAAAACCCATCTTTTTTCTTGAAATGGATCCCAATAATAACTATTTCAACACTAATCATAAAAATAAAAAATAAAAAATAAAAAATAAAATTTAAGTGGTGGGGTATAGGATGATGAGTGGGAAAAGTGTTGAATGGGGGATTAAACAAACCATTGTAGGGTGTTTGGTTGAATGAGTGTTGAATGGATGAGTTGGAAGAGAGAGAAGCTGATGTGGAGTAATAAAGTGGGTGTTGAATTGCTTTTTTTGTTGAAACCATTGTATATGGTCTTAGTCAATACAATAATTAATGGACATAAGAACTTTAGTGTCAGTATGATATTACTTTCACGCTCTCATAATAAAATTTGCATTTCTTTCGTTGCAAAAAAGCGTTCCTATTGTAAAATAAGAAATTAATTATATAATTTTGTTGTATAAGCAATCTACTAGTAGAATATATTCCCTCTATCTCATGATGATGCCCCTTTCTATTTTTGTTTTTAAAAGTTAGTCTTATTTTTGATTCAAAAAAAAAGAAAAGTTAGTCTTATTTTTAAAATAAAAATTTCATAATTATTAAATTTCTAAAATTTATAATACAATTTTAAAATATTTGAAAAGTCAAATGAGACTATAATTGAAGATGATTTGAAAACATAGAAAATATTTTCTTTAAAAAAGATTGAGAAATCAGGTGTAACACTTCCTAAACAAACAATATAGTACATGTGAAAATCGAAAAAGAATAATGGTAAATATAAAGTCATAAAAAATAATCACAAAATTTGGTTTACAAAATAATATGTCATGATTTTGTTGTTGTTTTTAATTATTGAGTGGCGGCTCCATAATCGATACAACTAATAAATATCGTCATCTCATTTCGTATCCATCATTTTATAAATTTATATGGTACCCCTAACATTATCTAAAAAACGATTTAAAGAGGAAAGGGGCTACATATCTCATGGTTAGTAATGTGACACATGGGAGCATGCTAGGAGAGGGCTGGCCCTCATCTATAATCATCTACGGATCATTGTATTTAGAGTGTATGACAGTTCGATTTCATCTCTAATTTTAGTCGTTACTTTAAAATTTTACTATATACAATTTGTTGTGGTTATTGAAAATTCCGCCATTCTCTAGGGAGTGATTTGTCCGAAAATAAATTTGCGTCATTGCTTTATCGGGGAGTTTAGGGATGGCAACGGGTCGGGTTCGGATCGGATCATGACCGATTCGAATCCGATCCGAATTATGCAAATGTGCGACCGAACCCGAACTGCCATGATCCGTGACCGATCGCTGCTTCGCTCTGCTCCGACCCGAGACCCGATCCGAATACACCCTTCCCAATCCAGCAACAACAACAGAGGCAACAAGAACAGACTGTTTGAATAACAAAAAAAAAAAAAAACCACAGACAGAGACGGGGGGAGTATTCTTTACTAATTGAACACATAGCAAAATAAACCATTAACCAGTATATTCAACACAGAGACGGAGAGAGTAATCTTTACTAATTGAATCCCTAAATTTGAAACAAGTTAAACCCTAATTTGAGTTTGAGCAGTGAGACCCGACAATAATTTACCTTGGTAAAGAGCAGGTGATGCCGGAGAGTAGGCGACGGCGAGCAACGGCGAGATGGGTGGTATCCTGGAACGGCGACGTCGGCGAGGCTAGCAGAACGGCATCGTGTTTCGTCTTTCACAAAGAAGCGGCGTCTTTGGTGAGTTTGGTCTGCCGAGCCCTATTTTTAGTATATATAGGTAGGGGCAAAATGTAAATGCTGAAACTAAGGGGGGTGATAATATAAAACAGGCCAGCACTAATATATCGGGTCAGATCGGATCGGATCAGGGGTTCTGACCGAATCCGAACCCGAACCCGCTCGAATCATGAAATGGCATATTGAATCCGAAATTTTCGGATCGGAACACCCTCGGAACGGATCGGGTTCGGACAAATTGTCATCCCTAAGGGAGTTGTTGTGCATATAAATTTCACAGGCCCAAATTCATCATCTATCATCATTATTGATTCATTGTGACTCAAAATGCATACAAATTATAGTCTCTGATTCAAAATAATTGTCGCTTTTGGTCAATCAGAAGTAACTTTGGCCAATAATTTAAATAAAAAATAATGATACTAATAAAAATCTAAAATTTGTCATTATATTATAATTAATAATACTTTTAATAACAATTTTTATATTTTTATTACAATCATTATTTTTTGTTTAAATTTATTTGTCAAAGTTATATCTTTTTGACCAAATGTGACAATCATTTTGGACCAGATGGAGTACATGAATGTAAACTTGTGCCTTATTAATTACGACTAGCATATTAATTTTGTAACGTATTACTATCATATTCTATGAGTAGATCTTACTTTATAGCATACACACACCCAAAAGAAACATATTAATATAGCCTATTTATTTGGGATGCTAGCTAAGAGAAGTGAGGCATATTGAAGCTACAACACATCAATGGCTTTGCAACTCGACTCCCAATCCGAATCTAAATCTTTGTCACCTATAGACCATCTCATATTCATATTTGATCAACTACGAAGGTGGTTTGGATTTCTAGATGCAACGAGAGATCAAGATTATTATCAAGTCGCTCAACACAGTACCGATCTTTCTCGCTTCGCCAAGCATGTGATATGTATGGAAGAAGTACCTGAATCTGTTATTACACTTTTTTAAAAAGATCTACTTTAGTGATTTTAGCTGATATATTTTGTTGCACACTTGCACTATAGTGAGATCGTGATAAAATCAGGTTAGTTCTTAAGTAATAGTGGCTTGGCTTACTTGATTGTTTAACCTCATATGTCTTCATTTTTGGGGATTTTTTTTCTATGCACCCTTTTCCTTTCTTTTCACTGAGAAGAGCAAAATCTTGATGTAAACATTGTTTTCTAGAGATATAATAAGACGGATTTTAAGATGAATTAATCGTGCTTGGGGTTGTATTTTTTTTATTTTTTTTTTTTTTTTTTTTTAAAGGTAAACGATAATTTCATTTCATTCACAATTAAAAAATGAGATGACACTGTAGGAACAATTTAGAGATCTCATATGAATAATAGAACACATAAATAAATAAATTACGTACCCGAATTCGTCATCTCGTTGAAATAGGCGGAAGCGATAATTTGAACAAGAACGGAGACGGCTACTACTACTAGATCTTCTTTCCCTACTCTTTGCTATGGACAATGGCTCAATGGAATAGCCGATATTTATAAGCCTAGGGTTTTAGAGTGGAAAAGGGACCTAGCAATTATTTTCCTTTAAGGAAACCAATAACCATGTTCAATAAGGACTTTAATATCCTTATTCAATAGGAACTCCAATTTGTGTCCTTTTCATCACGGACTCAAATTGGGTCAAAGCCTACACTTAATTACAACCCACATCATACAATAAAGTGTGCACAAGCCCATAAATAGATCATATTAACAATTGGGCTTATCGTGCATTGTTCTACTCAATAAGACTATAATAGTTAACCCGTTTTATTAAAACAAATAAATCCACAATTAATGGTAAGCCCAAATAAAAGTCTAACAATCTCCCACTTGGGCAACATTAATTGGAATCAATGATTTAAAAACATTTTGCTTTTGAAAACGACTCTCGGGTCAACAACAAGTTTCAATGTGGCCACAGTTTAAAAATATATAGTCCAAGAACAACACTTTAATGTTAAACTCATTCCGGTCCAATAATCCTCCTAGTAACGAATCATGGCAACCATTACGTCAATTAGGACGCAACTCCGATTCATGGTCACTAGACTAGAAGGCCTATCGACATGGAATTAGATGTAGTAGTGTATCAATGAAAATAGTCACCAAATGATCTAATTAAAGCTACTTTCATTGTCGGTCCACATCATGATTTCTTTCAATGCTTGGTACACTATAAGCAAAAATCATCCTACTTCCCATGAAGTCAATATGTCTCAAATTCTCAATGATATCATCAATGAGACATATAACAATGTTGAAAGAATCTATACTCAAGAACGATATCAAATCTTGAGTTCTTTCGTAACTTGACATGCAACTCAATGTGCATAAAGCATGTCAAAAGTAATATGCACAAAAGAATCAATTAACTTCTTATGAAGTTGATATGTCTTGAATACCCAAATAATATCCAGAACAAGACATATAATTATTCAGAAAGAATCAATACTTAAGATCGATATCTAGTCTCAAGTTCTTTCATCATAATGATGTAAATAAAATATACACAGTTACATATCAAAGTCAAATGTGTACGAACATAAAAGTAACATTAACAATGTATAGCAAACAAGGTGTTTCTATTAAAAAAATAGGTAGATGACATGTTGAGAAACTCCCACTAACCAAGTGCATCAAAGGACTTATAAAATACTCATACTAGCAATGTGTTTCCATAGCACAATGAGTCACATCCCCTTGGTTCATAGATTAACTAGTAGCAACATTGTTGTAGTGATAATATATATACAGTAAAATGTCATTATCATTTATTAAAGTATTCCTCGATTTATGCATTTAAAAGGAATGCTCAAGCAAAAGATCAATGCAAACTCTATGAGGAAACTAACAGAATAAGATTTGTCACTATAAATCCAAGAAATATTAGCAAGCAATCAAGTTATTGGCATATAGAACAAGGACACTAAAGGCACTCCCACTAGACTTGAGATATATGCAATAATCAATGTTAGTCTTAGTAAGTCCAAGAAAAGTGGGGTTTTAACAAATTTCAAGTACTATATATGCCTGAAAATAGTGTGTTTTCAAGTTATACATGAATGTTATGTATACACATTTTACCATCCTTTTAATCCATAATTATGGTTTCAACATTCAAAACCTCTATATAGATCACCAATCAAGAAACCAATCTTGATACACACTTGATGCACCTTATAAATCATGATAAAATAAATATTGTATCGAAAAATCATTTTAATAAGGGTTTGATCAAAGTAATCCCCTTACGTAACTAATAATTAGCACTCAACTTGGAATATTTTGAACTAGGAAGAACTAGAGCATCAATCACATGATTCTTATGTACACAAAATGAAGAATCAAAACTATGTGGCTCTGTAATGTTCCTCAATTTTAACAAATTTAGGTGTCCCAAGATCAATCAAGTGAAATACATATATACCAACCATCTCATTTAATTGCTAATATGAGAAATAATCTAATATCCATAACATCATGCTCCAATTATTTTATAAATAGGATATAAGGATCCATAAAGTTATAAATGATTTATAAGGAATCAAAATTGCAAGATGACTCATCAGTTTGGTTTAAAATATACCCAAGTTAATTAATATGAGTATTGGTCTCACCAAGAGAAAAGAGACAAAAGTTTATCATTTGGTTAAGCTTTGAAACCAACTTTGCAAATTAAATCATATTATGTCATATAACACGTCTCACTATTAGATCTATTAAAAGTGATATTCTCAACTCAAATGCCGAATGAAGAGAATTAGAAATCTCAATTGAACTCTATATAAAACTTAATCTAATCCGTCAAAGCAGTAAGTGTAACGAATCAAGTATTAGTAGATCAAGAAATGAAATATTTTAATAGAGAACAAAACTAAAAGGATTTATCATGATCACTTATTTTTCAAGTGAGACAAACTAGAGACTCAAAATCATATGATTATTTTCATGCAAACGTATTATTGGGTTTTATACAAGTAGCATTTTGGGATCTCCCATACTTCTAACTTGGATATGAAATCTTTCTAAAGGGTATCGAGTATAACTAATGAAAACTCCAAGGATTTTAGATCGGTCTAATAAATGAAATTTATAAAGAATATGAGACAAATGAAATATCGAATTTGTCAAGGCCAAAATTTAGGACTGTAGGTGAACTATATGAGGAACACAACCTCAAGCACCATTCTCACTACTTTAGGCTCAAAACACTTAGACTAAACCAAATACGTCATAAGCATTGTGTTTACTTTAGATGTCAACAAGTTTACCATCACACATACCAAAAAAAAACATCCACATATATTTTATGTCATTTTTCTTTCTATTTTACTATGAAGAGATTAAACTCTTAAACAATGATCAAGAAGCTGCACAATTTGCAAACAGTTTTCACTCGTACATATTACATAAGTAATTCTCCATAAATCAAGAAAGAAGAGGAAAGAATAATGAATCCATAACTGACTCGAAACAAAATGAGCCACAACTAGGAAAGATTTCGGTACATTATAACAATTTCTCCTTTGGGATGAAATTGTCACAAGTACTTAGTTCTTTCAATATAAAGCAAAATATAATAACATGCTAACTTCAAGAAATCTACACCTTTGGGTTGACAGAATCTTTAGGCTAGCACACCGATAGCTTTAAGATTCATTTTCTTCTTCAAAAGACATCATCAATGTAACGCCCATCCTTAATCTCGTTAAATATTTGACTTATTTGTTAAATTTTTGACTTGCTTGTTAAATTCTTGACTAGCGTATTTATATGCTATTTTATTTGAGTTAATTATTTAACTACTTTAGAAAATTAAGGTGGTTAAATGTCAAAGTTGAAAGTTTAGGGGCCTTTTTGTCAAAGTTAAAACTTGAGGGGCCTAGTTGCAATTCTTGGATAGTTGAAGTATATCTTCATGTTGTGTGCCTGAGAAAGGCAAATTATTCTCAAACATTCTCGTACTCCTTCTGTTCCAAAAGCTAAGTTAGGATTCTTCTTATTCTCGACTCCTCGAGCTTAATTATCTGTCTGTTCGTGATTCTGGTCCCGGATAAATATTCGTGGCGTTGAATAGAGCGTTCCAGGACGATCAGAAATTAATTTGGGTCAACTTGATTTCGGACTAGGTAAGCTATTGACTCCCCCTTACTTGTAATAACATGCATATATGTTATTCCCGATACTTGTTCTTGTTAAAATTGTATTTTAAGCCATTTTTGTGATACTTGTAATTTTGGGACGAAGGGAGTATAAATATACTGCGTACAAAGCGTACAAAAGAAACTTGAAAAAATGGTTCAAATTGGTTAACCTCCTGGGTTTGTTGGTTTGTTAAAAGATTAGTAGGAAATTATACTCCTATTCGTGAGACGGTAAAATAGTAACTTGATTTAAATATTATTAAAAAAATTGTACCATTATTTGTGGTACGGGAAAATGAATGGAAGTATCCCTAAATGTTTATATTAGTATATTATAAAATTGTACTTATACTTTTGGGGACGGTGAAATATTTTAATGGAATAAAGAGAATTATTATATTACTTGTGGGACGGTGATAAATTAATAAAGTGTCCCTATAGAAGTGTAATTGTACCTTTTGTGGGTTGTTAAAAATGTTAGTAGAAGTTACTCCTACGCTTGGGACGGAGAATTCTAAGCCTGAGAAAGAAATTGAGTTTGCTGAAAATTTGGACCAGGCGCCCGCCCACTTAGGCACCAAGCGCCCGCCCTTTTCCACAGAAGTTTTGGGTTTCAAAAGTACTTCAATGAGCGCCCGCCCGGTCCTCCTTGAGCGCCCGCCCGGTCCCCTGTTTCAACCAAAGTGTTTTAAATCTAAATTAAATTGAAAGCTTATCACTCCTAAGGCATATAGCCTTAAGATAAGATGTCCTAGGAAGTGTTGTGACACCTTAGGGTATCAGAAGTGAGTCTTGAACATGATTACTCATTAAATTAAAATGAGAACCTGAGTATAAAAGGAAGAACTCTTCTTTATGTCTTGAAAGTGCTATGAACAAGCACTTATGTGTTATACTTGTCTTGAAGCCAATGATTGTGCACCTTAGGTGCATTAAAACAATGACTTGAGATTGAATATCCTATGTAGAGGATTATGAACTTGTAAGTATGATTGGTATAGCTCATTTACTTAATTTGAACTCGAAGTATTCTTGGTCTAGGTTTAGGGTACTACCCTAGATGCCTAGATGAGTGTTGTAGAACACTCTAGTACTGGAAAATAGTCCCTTTGTGAACAAATGAAATGTGGACTTGAATCATAATTAAATGATAACTTGAGTATAAGAGTAGTAACTCGTTTATGTGTCTTGAAGTTAATGTTTGTGTACCTTAAGGGCACCAACTGATGTCTTGAGCTTGAATGTCCTAAGAAAAGGATTGGAAAATAATACGTGAAAGATGTATAGTTCATCTTCCTAGCTTGAACTTGAAGTATAAGATAATTAACTCTTGTACATGTTTAACCATCCAAAGAAATGGATTGAGAACTTGGATATAATATGATAAAATCTTGTATATGTCTTGAATGTCTTGAATGTCTTAAGTTGAGACAGTAACTTGAAGTATAAGACAATAAAATCTTGTACATGACTTGAACATCCAAATAATTGGGTTAAGACTTGAATATAAGATTATAAAATCTTGAACGTGCCTTGACACCAATATATGTGTATGGTAATAAACTTGAAAGATCCTTGATGTGTATATGCAAATCTTGCATATAGTTACTTGATAGAATGTGGCTTCTTGATTACTTGACATATGGTATGAATAACCAAAAGAGTTGGGATATGGAACTAGATGGAGAATGATTAACTCTACTACATACTTGAATTTAATACGTGTGTATTGTAAGTGCTATGAACAAACACTAAAGTGCTAGTGATTGGTTTTAATCGTGTATATACTCAATGAAGTATCAAAGAATAAAGAAAATATCTTGTCTTGAAAGGGGTTCCTAAAGAAAATAGGGACTAGTGTAATATGAAGATAATTCATATAATCGTGAATACTACGATTTAAGTTAATAAGAATAACTACAGAACACAATATGTTGGGAAATTGTATTCGATTACTAACGATACATATACGTGAAATATGACTGTGACTAGGTATGATGTGACCTATTTTTTTACGTATTTAGAGTCTAAGGTATTGGGCTCTATTTGATAGTAAGGGTATCGTGATAGACACTTTAATGTGTTAAACGTGATATGAATATGTACGTGCAAACTTGGCATGTGACAAAGTGATATAGAATGATATACCCTACTACTTGTTTGAGGTCTGTTATTAATAGACTCTAACTTGGATTGACTGTGTTATATGGACACTCTATGTGCCATTGTTAGATTGATTTGTCTTCGCAATGATTGCGTACGTGTACTTATATTCTCGTAAGCACATGATACATGATTACATGGTGCATATTCTCGTGAGCACATGATACATGATTACATGGTGCATAAAGACTGGTCCACTAGTATGGGACTTAGTTCTATTCTCGTAGTTCAAGTAAACATCTACTTGTGCATTCTTGTGTGAGTCCAGCTGGTTCTCCTTGCTTGTTCGGAAATATATAGGTTCACGCTTGTCGCGAGAGCTGGGGATTAAGTGACAATCGGGTCCCTATGTATTTGCGCTTGACCCCTTACTACCGGCCATAGTAAGGGCATAGCTTCCTTGGTTGGAGCAATAAGCCTGACTTAAGTGAATGCTAAACTCGTGAACACCTCGTGAATCTTGTTCTTGGGAATGACACTGGTTACCGGGTCTTCTTATATACTGCATAGCAGTCTCTTGTTCTTGATCGTGGTTGTCCTCAGCTATACAAGCATCGACAACAATGGTATTCTTGGGAGGAATAAGGAAGGATTCATGTAATGATACGTGATAGGCCTATGTGCATCTTGGTGAGCTGGTCTAGCCTCTCACACTACTTGACTACTTGTTACCTGATCATATCAGCTTGATTACTTGTTGGGTTGGCTTAGCCTCTCATATACTTGTTACTTGATGATACTTGATATATGATTACTTGAGTTTCTACTTGAATTGCATGATAACATGTCATGTAGTTGCATGTTAATAGCTTACTGAGATTTATCTCACCCTTTATTTGTTTCCCCCCCCAGGAAAGCAGGGGATAGTACGTAGTAAGGCTCGACATAGCTGGGAACGTACTCCGCAGGATGTTCTTGTTTGAGACTAGTGTCCTTTTACACATTGGTAAGGACGAGGTTGTATGAGTTATTAAACTCTGGGCTTGTTTTGGGGTAGACTCGTGTAGTACTTGTTGTCTCTAGTCAGTTCTTGATGCCAGCTTATTTGCTAGGCATGTCTTCCGCTGTATGTAACCATTTTGGTTTTAATTTTCTTGGTCTAGAACTCATTGTGAGCTATCTTAGCTCCCTACTCTTGAGTATATATATCATGTCAGTTTTTTTTTTAACAGGTATTGTTCCTGTTTCCCGTTAGTTTCTTGTTTCTTGCTAGTTACGCGCACCAGGTTCGAGATTCTATTAGGGAATCCCGGGACTTGGGGCGTGTCAATCAATAATGATCTACTAAATAGACAAATGAGCCATGAATCAAGTGACTTGAGACAAAATAAGCTACAAAGTTGAAACACTTATCACATTATAACGATCTCCCCTTTGGGTAGAGATTGTCATAAGCAACAAGCATCTCAATATAAAGCTAACAATGAGCACACACTAATTTCAAGAATTCCACACCTTTGGGTTCATGAACTCTCTAGACTAGTATGGCTAGCTTTCTTTGATTCACACATCTTATTGTTCTATGTCATTAGTCACTACCAACGATAACCCCATTTGGGTGGGCAATCGTAAGTTGCAATCAATGATCTCACCGCACCTAAATTATGAGAAAAACAATATTTAACTCATTGTGAGCTATCTTAGCTCCCTACTCTTGAGTATATATATCATGTCAGTTTTGTTTTTAACATGTATTGTTCCTGTTTCCCGTTAGTTTCTTGTTTCTTGTTAGTTACGCGCACCAGGTTCGAGATTCTATTAGGGAATCCCGGGACTTGGGGCGTGTCAATCAATAATGATCTACTAAATAGACAAATGAGCCATGAATCAAGTGACTTGAGACAAAATAAGCTACAAAGTTGAAACACTTATCACATTATAACGATCTCCCTTTGGGTAGAGATTGTCATAAGCAACAAGCATCTCAATATAAAGCTAACAATGAGCACACACTAATTTCAAGAATTCCACACCTTTGGGTTCATGAACTCTCTAGACTAGTATGGCTAGCTTTCTTTGATTCACACATCTTATTGTTCTATGTCATTAGTCACTACCAACGATAACCCCATTTGGGTGGGCAATCGTAAGTTGCAATCAATGATCTCACCGCACCTAAATTATGAGAAAAACAATATTTAACAAGTTAGAACGAATGGGTCACTTTGGCAACAATCACTCAATCCTAGCTTGTAAACATTCTCAATGCGGCCAAAGATGTAGCTAGTAAGGTCTCATGGTCTATTATAGTGCACTATGATCATTATATAACCAAGTAGGAACATCACAATTCATGTTTTACAATCTTGCATACAAACGATAACATGCATTAACATGAGTACTTATTTCAACCAAAATGAAATAAAAATGCTCCAAGTCTGTATTTCATAGCATGAAATTTGTACACAATTACTATTGCAACTGAACAAATGCAATAAAACAATGTAACAGATTGTTGACTTAACATGGATATAAAATTACTTACTAGGGCATTAATCAAATTTGTAGTGGCAAAAATATATTAATGATATTCTTTGTGTAAATTTAGAGAATATATTTTTTAGGGATAAATTATAGGGATTCAAAATCCTACAACCCTAAAAACACTTGGAACAAAATATTTAGCCCATATACACATGAGGGCCCAATTTTGATACAAATATTTCCACACAATCAATATTATGGTAAAATCTAACCATATAAAGAAGCCCTAGATCATCAAGAAAATATTAACTTAGATATTTTCTTTTATATGAAGATTAAACCCTATGATGCACCTTAAACTTTAGAGAATATGTTTAAGGAAAAAGAAAATTATAGAGATATAGATTTTATAAACAAACCCAAATTATGGAAACATTATATTTCGGGAGAAAAAACGTTTATATAAGATTAAACCATAAATTCTGTCAACAAATTTTGTAGGGGAAAATTATGCCCATAATTAAACTTTTATAAAGGTTTATCAAATTTATAGTTAAATCAGACCCTATAGTCAATCAATTATAAATGTTGAGGATAAACCTTAATATTAAATGTTTAGTTTTGGCACCCATGACATACATGAAAAGATTTAAGGCGTAGAATTCCAAGATCAAGCAAAGATAAATAAATATTTGCCGAAACAATGATTAAGGAAAGAAATTGTGCCATTAACTATTAACAAAACAATTTTGTAGACAACTTATATCTGACCAAATAATTTTGTGACAGGATTATCAAAATAATAGTAACTAGTTCGGTTTGTCACTAAACTGTCAGATTAGTTCTTGTAGTGTTGCACGAAATTGCTTGTTGTGCTAAAAGTTTATCAGTAAAAATAATTGGTAGTAGCACACCCAATCTTTCTCATTGAAATATAGACATAATAGGTTGAATTTTAAAATAACCCACTAGAGAAAAGTAACTGTGTATGTCTATAGTAAGCCTTCGCCTTGGCCTTCACAAGAGTTGCCAGAAGAAGGACAAAATTTCAAAGTACAGTTGACTAACACAAAGGATTAAAAAAATAAATCCCTTTACAAAAGGATTTTCCTGAATCTTAATAAAATAATAATAATAGTTACTTGTTCTTGAAATTAAAGGTAATACACCAGGTACAAACAATCAATCCCAACGAGCTAAAGAATCCACGTAATAATTTTCTTGTTATCAATAATGCATACACGTGGTCGCTCAAAAAGAAAATCTATCTATACTACTCCCTCTGTCCCTAAATGAGTGTCCAAATTTCATTTTAAGAGACACTGAAAATCTCAACTTTTTGAACAATTTGGTAACAACGATTCATATATAATCTTGTAATGTCATTTCCAAACCCTTAGTTTTGCACGTATAAAGAAACCGGTGAAAAAATTTTCGAAAAAAACGTTTAGGGAGAAAGTTATGTTAAAAAAAGACACTCATTTAGGGACAAAGATTTCTTGAAAATGAATACTCATTTAGGGACAGAGGGAGTATTATTAAAAGCACAAGGCATGCCAAAAAAGGAATTTTGGCGCTCAAAACGTCACTTTCATATCCTCTTTAAACGGAAAGTTCAAACGTCGTCGTTTGAGAGCCTTTTTTTTTTTTTTTTTTTTTTTCCGGTTTGGCTGGAAACCACACGTCCGTACTCTCGCCTCCCCTCCTCCCTCCTCATTTTTCCTCTCTTTTTTCTCTTTCTAGAAACACACACACACACACACACTCACTCTCTCCAAATCTGTCTTCCTCTCGACCTCTCTCTTTCTCCCCCATCGCCACCCACACCTACACCGAACCCGTCGCCGTCAACTCCTCCGTCCTTCCCCAGATATTTCTTCCGCTCCGGCTTTCTCCTTCACTCCCCCACCGCCACCGCCGTCGTTTTATTTTCATCATCGCCGTCACTTAATTTCGTCATCGCCGCCGCCGTCGCTTTAACATCGCCGCCGCCAAAGGAAGAAGTAGCAGCTCCACTTCCACTGCCACCGCCACCGCAACCGCCACCGCTTCACTGACTCCACCTCCACCGAAATCAACCTATCTACACAAATCTGTAGCTTTAAATCTTCGATGATCTGCCTCAAATTAGCTGATTTCCGGAGGGTTTGGGGAGGAAAGTGAATTTGGGGAAAAATATGCCGACGCAAATAAGGTACTTTCTCTCTCCTTATCCAACTTCTCGATTTGCTTATCTGATTAGTTCAATTTTTAGGTTTATGATTTGGGCTTTTAAATTTTGGTTATTGGTTTCGGTTTTTAGTTTTTTTTTTTTTTTTTTTTTAATCCGTTGAATTGCGTATAATCTTGCTGTGACGCAGATGGTGAAGATGAGAAGAAGAATATGGAAGTAGTGGCATAGCTGATTGCAGTTATTGATTTTTTAGGTGTTTGTGGTTGAAACCTACCTCAAAAGTTCATTTGGTCATGCAATTGTGTAATTTTGACTTTGCAATTATTGATTTTTTAGGTGTTTGTGGTTGGAATTGTGGTCCACAAAGTGAGAATGTGACTATGTGACTGGTGTCATCGAGTGCAAGCATAAGCGACAGTTCGAGGTACGCAAATACTGTTAGATCAATGTGGCTTGCAACACAAATAATTTGGTACCTTTCATAAATAAAATCATAACTATGACATTAATATAAAGTATGGTCAAAATAGTCAATGTGTAGAATCCCTGAAATGTTATTTATCTATCTTTGATGGGCAAGATGGTAAATCAACATTGCTTTGAAATTGAATAGGTATGGTCCCTATTTGAAGTGTCACCATGTTTACTATATAAATGCCCCTCCATCAAGCCTTAAACTTACTTGATTCTTACTTTTCTCTCTACATACTCTCTTCATAATTATCTAGAAGAAATTCTGAGAAACTTAAGAGACACTCTCATTTAGAAGATCATCTCCCTACATCTTCATCATCCTTAATCTCCCTTCAAGACACAATAATGGATTCAACAGGTATACATTTATTACATGCTTCCGCTTCATCTTTCCTCTTTCTCTTACTTAAATATGAGTGTGGCATTCAGGGTTTAAAATTGTTCTATCAATTGGTATCAGAGCCCCGCTCATTATTTAGTTTGAGTTTGAGTTCTTGTATTAAGAAAAAGTATTAAACCGCTTTAACTATGATTCATTTTCCCTGTTGAATCTTAAGGTTTTTGATGTCGATTAGGGACTCTAATTCGTTAATAGAGTGCTGACGATCTTCATCTAAATTAAGTAAATGGTTTGAAAAGTTTTTGTTCTTTAAAATGGTTCATGTGAGACTATCTCTTAAAAGCATGGTTTATGTTGTAATAAACATACCATGTGGATCTACTCACTCGATTCCATTATTTTTTAAAAAGCAAGATTATCCTAAATAACATGGTTTTATGTTTTAAGTACATACCATGCGGATCTACTTGCAATTCATTTGATTTTGAGGAAAATTTAGACAAAAATTCAGAAGTGCAGATTATTTGGCACGGTCGTGCTCTTTGTTTGGCACGGCCGTGCGCCTCTATTACCTTGAACCGGTGTGTATAGTTGTGCCGGTCCGGACGGGTGTGTTGTTTAAACCGGTCGGACCGTTTCGTTTAGCACGGTCGTGTCTATTATTTGGCACGGTCGTGCCATCTGCACCGTGAAAACATGTTTTTTTTTCCCCATATTTTGGCACGGTCGTGCCCTTTGTTTGCACGGTCGTGCTAAGTATGTCGAAAGCAACACAAGTTCTGCAAATAAAGTTTCTGCACTATTTTGTTGTTTTTTCTTGAACAAAAACATTCATTTTTCAAACCTTAAAGCTTGGATTAATTATATGCTTAAATAATTTTATTCATTATTTAAATAATATTATCACCTAAGTGATTAACGTTATTTAAATGCAAAATTATTAAAGTGTTGAATGTTTAAGATATGAATGACTTGAATTTTCCAAAGAAGATCTTGACATTTGACTAATGATGGTATATCAGGCTGGAAACCTTGACTGGTCTCCTCAACCATCCGATCGGATTGGTGGAACGACTAAGGTTGAACAACGCCACGTACTAAGAAAGTCTTAAGAATTCATGTGATGACATATAAAATGAACATTTAGTAATTTTATTAAATGCTTAAGACTACCCAAAGGAAGATTAAGCATTTAATCAAATATTGTTCAAATTACTTGTCATCTAAAGTAATTATTTATGAGTCAATTCACAATCCAAAGATTAGTTTTGATGTCATGTTAATTGCTTTATTGATGGATTTCATTTGATATAATTAATCTTTTAATTCATAATGTAGTTACTTATTCATGTTTTTGTTTTCATTCTTTTTTTTTTGTTCTCAAAACCAACAGATTTACTTATTGCTTCGTCCGTAATCACTGCTATGAGTACAGTACCGATGCTAAATGGGACTAATTTTAAAACTTGGAAAAATAAATTAATGATGATCTTAGGCTATATGGACATAGATCATGCATTAAGGGAACTGTTTGCTCTTCCTCTCTCTAGTGAAAGCACTCAAGAAGATTGCTTAAATGAGGAGAAGTGGAAACGCTCCAACCGTGTGAGCCTAATGATCATGAATATAGTTGTCCCGGAGACCATTTTGGACGGTGTCTCCAAGGACGTTGATGCTAAAACATTCCTTGATATGATTGAGGGATGTTTGGCATCTACCTCTTCTCACGGGACAAAAAAAAAAAGGAAGAACATTGCGGTTGCAAGTAAAAAGAAGCGTAAGGGATCATCCAATGATCATAAAGAAAAAAATGCTTCTTTTGCAAGGACCTTACACACATGAAGTTCGACTGCCCTAAGTATCACGCTTGGCGTGCTAAGAAAGGTAAGTCATTTGGTCTTGTTTGTATTGTATAAGGCTAAATTGGTTTCAATCCCTACATATACATGGTGGCTGATTTTTGTGCAACAACTCACATAAGTATGTTTGTGTAGGATTGCCTGAGTTACCGAAGAACCAGTAAAGATGAGAGATTCATCTATATGGGAGCTGGGAATCCGGTTAAAGTTTTAAGCATAAGGACTTTTTTTCCAGTTATTGTTAAGTACTAAGTATTGTTTGTATAAATAATACATTTGTTGTACCGTCATTTGAACGGAATTTAATATATATATATATATATATATATATATATATATATATATCGCAATATTGAATAAAGAATGTTATTTTGTTCATTTTGTGATCTTTATTTTTAAATTCCAAGGTTGTTGGTACTAGTACTTTGTCAAGTATTCTTTATTTACTCGACATTATTTAAACAATAAATGTGTCCCTTAATAATAAAACCAAAACTAGAAAACAAAAGTTATCAAGTAAATTTTATTTTCATTAGACATAGGCATTTGGGTCATATTTCCAAGAGGAAAATTGATAAGCTTATGTTAAAGGAAAATCTTAAACAAACTTGATAATTTGGAAAATACTTTTGCATTAAATGCCTTAAAGTAAATTTACAAACATTATAGTATTCTCGAGGGGCTTGGACTCTAGGGCCCCTAAGCCCAGATTCAAATCCAAATAAGGAAAATCCAGATAAAAAATTCCTCATACACCCCTCACTAGCAAAAAGATGCAATAAGACTAAATGCCCTCATATCTCCTCCCAGCCCTCACCAGCAAAAAGATGCAAGAAGACTAAAATGCCCTCATATCTCATCCCATCCTTACTTTTTTGGTCAAATCCTAGTCAGCTCTTATAACTTACACATAATTATATTATAAGTCAAAAAATTAATTTTTTCATTTTTTTCAATTTTTTTTTTTTTATTGTTTTGGTCAAACTCCGTCAAACCGAAGTCAAACTCTTATAACTAACCCATAATTAACATATAAGAGTAAAAAAAAAATTACTTTTTTATTTTTTTAGTAAAAAATATTAATAATATTTGGTCAAACTTGGTCAAACGATAGTCAACTCTTATAACTAACACATAAGAGTAAAAAAAAAAAATCACTTTTTCCATTTTTACCAAAAAAAAATAACAATTTTTTTGGTCAAAGTTGGTCAAACTACAGTCAAACTCTTATTAATTACACATAATTATCATATAAGAGTTACAAAAAATACTTTTTTTCATTTTTTTACAAAAAACTATATATTTTTTTGGGTCAAATTTGGTCAATCTCGGGCAAACAGCAGTCAAACTCTTATAACTGACACATAATTAACATATAAGAGTAAAAAAAATTGTTTTTTTCATTTTTTTAGAAAAAAATATTAATAACATTATGTCAAACATGGTCAAACTTGGTCAAACAGTAGTCAAGCTCTTATAACTAACACATAAGAGTCAAAAATTTCACTTTTTCCATTTTTTTACAAAACTAATAATAAATGTTTTGGTCAAACTTGGTCAAACTTGGTCAAACAGCAGTCAAACTCTTATAACTAAGACATAATTATCATATAAGAGTTACAAAAATTAATTTTTTTCATTTTTTACAAAAAAAATAATAATTTTTTAATCAAATTTGGTCAAACTTGGTCAAGCGACAGTCAAACTCTTATAACTAACCACATAAGAGTAAACAAAAACACTTTTCCATTTTTTACAAAAAAAAAATAAAAAATTGGTCAAACTTGGTCAAACATCAGTCAAACTCTTATAACTGACTCTTATAAGAGTCAAAAAGTCTTATAAACATTAATAAGACTTTTTGCTCGAACAAAACTGAAAAGTCTCACGAACATGGTCTGAACCTGATCATAAGACTAAAGTCTTATTAAACCCATTTTGATACAAATGAACATGTTTTAATGAGATTGAAAAGTCTTATGAACAGTTTCAATAAGACTTTTAGTCTTATGAACACAGGTTTCAAATGAACATGTTTTAATGAGACTGAAAATAGCTTTTATAATACATATATTAGTCAGCAAAGTCTTATAAACAGATTCAATAAGACTTTAATCTTATGAACAACTTAAAATAAGACTTACACATAATTAACATATAAGAGTCGAAAATTTCACTTTTTTCATTTTTTTAGAAAAAAAGTTAATATTATCTTGTCAAACTCAATCAAAGTCTTATAATTGACACATAAGATCAGTTGTTCTCTTATTATTGAAGTATAAGAGTTATTTTTTTCACGTTTTTATAATTTGACAAAAAAAAAATCATTTATAATCGTAAAACGTCTTATATATTAATAATGTAGAGTCTTATATAGTATAACACTAAGAATCAATTTATCAAGAGTCACTTTTTTCATATTATAAGACCTATGAATGGTAATTTTTCTAGTGTTTTCCACATTTGATATTATTATCCAGTACAATGCATGCCAAATGAAACTCAGAAAAACAAACTAAGTTTTCACCACAAGCCGAGCAGACAAGGAATAAACCAAGAATCAAAGGGGACACTGTCGGAAGAAGCGAAGGGGAGGGAGATCTGTGAGGAGAAACACAAGTGATGAAAATGGCGTCAAACGACAGATCTGTGTTTTACAATCCAGATCTATACCTGAGAATAAAAAGATCCGCCGGAGACTTTATTGCTGGAGATATAGAACCCGGAATCTCAAGGATCTGGTCAGTCTATGGCATAGATCTAACAGGAATCATTAAGTGCCATGAAGTCGACTCAGATTTGCATAAAAACGACATGAAATCACCGATCGTCGGGCTGGAGAAGAAGATGAGACGTCGGACAAGCGGCAGGTGAGATGAACGCTAGAGAAAGGACATGTGACTGGTGGCCGGAGAAGATGGCGAAGAGAGGTTTGGGACACCAGATCTGTGCTAAATCCGTCATAATCGAATAAACTGTGGTCTTTGTGGTTGATCGGAGAAACAAGAGAAGGATGCGATGAGTTCGCCGGAGATGGAGTGGACGCCGGAGATGTGCCGGTGAAAGTGGGAGCCGGCAAAGAGAGAGAGGGAGAGAGTGTGTGTGTGTGTGAGAGAGAGAGAGAGAGAGAGAGTGTGAGATCTGGTACAGACCGAAGAGGATCCGACCAGATCTGGAAGGAGAGGCCGGTGGTTGATGAATGAGGTCGCCGGAGTTACATTTGCCGAAATGGTTAGAGAGATAAGTTTGATTGTGTGAGTGTGTCTGATTTTTAGAGAGAGAGAGAGAGAGAATGTGTGAAAATATCAAGAGGGAGGCTAGGGTTCTATATTGAGATAAGGGCAGTTTGGGTATTTAGAAGTTTCATTAATAGGTCATGTGAGAGGCACATGGGTATAAGGGGTGTCTGCGGAATTTCCATCTCGGATCAAGTCCTTATCTGGCATTTAATCTCGCCTCTCCTTATTTGTAATAAAATCTCGGATCAGGGGCCCTAGAGGAATAATTCCATTCTCGAGAGCATCAAGTGTCTCAATGAACTAATGCATTCGGATATTTGTAGGCCATTAATTATTCATTCATGGAAAAAGTCAACAATAGTTATTATGTTCAAAATGACTAACTCTTAGTTTGAATACATTTATTTGCTTCATAAATATTGAGTTTGGACGTTGTAAAGTCTTATAAAGACAAAGTTGGAAATCAACTTTGAAGACTATTAAGAACATTAGGGTAATTCATGATGGTGTATACATCTTTGGAATGATTGTTAAAAGGAACAACGTCTAGGTCCTTTTTACTCGCTATTTTGAAAGAGTGTGGGATTATCTCTCTCTACATTGAGCCGGGTCGCCTAGCATGAATATTGTACTAGAGTCATATTGAAATCCTTAAGGATATGGTAATAAGTATGTTTTATACTTCTCTTACCTCACTCATTATGGGCGATACGTTAAAGCCGCAACCTTTATTCTCATTAAAGCTCCCTCTAAGGCTACTAATATAAACCCTTAATGATTTAAGGACGCATTCCTTATTCGTCCTTAAATCATATTCATTTATGGGGTTGTCTAGCATAAGGATAGACTTTATAAGTCTACTAAGGGCAAGTTAGACGTAAGATTATTAGTAGTTATTCATGGGGTAAGCCGAGAGAACTAGGGGATATATAAATTTTACAACCCGAAAGTTAGAACCTTTTGAAAAACGAGAAATGCTAGGTTCTTTTAAGGATGTTGAATTTAGTGGGAGAATTTGGAGTAATATTTTGAATTTGAAAAGGAAGAGGAATTCATTTGTATGGAATCCATTTATATACCACTTCCCATAGTTCCAATTGGATATCAAGTTTTGAACTTGACATTCAAGAAAACATACAATTCAAATAAATATGATTTCCCTATAAATATTGAACAACATGGAAATGTTGATCATAAGAAGGAAATTCAACAACCTCAAAATAAGATAGAACCGGTTGCCCTTTGGTAGATCCAATAGAGTAAGAAGAAAGTGCAAATCCGGATAATTGTGAAGTGTATATTGCCGAGAATAAAGGACACTTAGGTTTAGTGGGAGATGAGTCTCTCATTTTCCATGAAACCATTAATAGTTCTAATTCTCATATAGGAAATTAATGTCATAAATGAAAGGTTAAATCTATAAGGATAACAACGTTTGGATCTTGTCCCATTACCTAAAGATGTGAAACCTATTGGGATTAAATTAATCTTTATGACCAAAAGGATTCACAAGGTAATATGGAAAGATATAAAGCCCATCTAATTGTTAAAGATTTGACTCAAAAGGAAGACATTAATTATAAGAAAGCACTTTTCCGGTATCTTCTAAAACCACTTTTAGATCATTATGGCACATATAGCATATTATGATCTTGAAGTTTATCAAATGGATATAAAGACAACTTTCCTTAATAGAGACATTGAGGAATATATGGTTGATTTGGATCAAACTAAGCAATTAGTTTGTGAATTTAAAGAAATCCATTTGTGGACTCAAGCAAGTTTCTCATCAATGGTACTTAATCAAGTTATTTTTATTTGGTTTTGAAAAGAATCTTGATTAAGATTGTGTATACCATAAGTTCAGTGGGAGTAAATTTATAATTTGGTCTTATATATGGATGATGATTTTGCTTGCTAGTAATGATATGAACCTTATAAGGAAACTAAGAAATTTCTTATTTGAAATGAAAGATCTTGGTAAGGCATCTTTGTATTAAGAATCCAAATTCACCGTGATCACTCACGAGATATTTTTAGGATTATCACAAAGCCATATGGAAAGGTATTACAAAAGGTTTAGCATGCAAAAATGTAAACCACATGACACCCCTAATTTTAAAGGAGACATTATTAGTCTCAAACAGTGTCCTAAAAGTAAATTTTGAATCCAAGTATATGGAAAATTCCCCTCTTACATCAACAGTAGGAAGCTTAATGTATATGTATATCTTACATTAAATGTTGGGAATACCAAAGCAATCCGGAAAGAACATTAAGTAGCAGCCAAAAGAATGATAGAAGTATTTATAAAACACTAAAGAACTACATGCCTATGTTTTGAAGTCGGATCATCTTGAGATCATTAGGTATTCCGACATTAGTTAATGGCTGCATATGTTTTAATGGACTGTAATTTGTCAAAGCAAGTGTCGAAAAACAAATTAAGAAATGACTATCAGGTAGCAGTTCTGTACTCTAAAAAGAGTTTATGGATTTAGACATTAATTATCTTGTTATAAAGAAAAGAGTACAACATGAACGAAAGGGATACAACTTATAGAAACAAACTCTATTTAGAGGATCCATTTATGAAAGAGTTATCACCTTTAGTGTTTCACGAGCATGTTGCTCATATGGGTGTAACAACTTTTGATAACATTTAATATAGTGGGAGTTTGTGTTGTTTCTTCAATTTTATTGTTCTATTATTATTATTGATCTCATTTGGTTAAAGTTGGACTAGTTGGAAGAATATGTATATATTCATTAAGATCCATGCTACACATCCATACTTTTGATCTATGTCATTTAGTTGAATTAGTATATGTAATTATAGTGGGTTTAGTTACGATCAATTACAACGACTGCCCCTTTAGTTCTATACTTGTATGGCTAATGGACGAGATTGTTATAAGTGATAACAAAGTGCACATTTGGGTTATCATTTATGTTGTACTTATGATTTAAAGGAAGAAATTTGTTTTGCAACCCAAGTGGGAGATAGAACAATTTTAAACCCTGAATGCCACACTCATATTTAAGTAAGAGAAAGAGGAAAGATGAAGCGGGAAGCATGTAATAAATGTATACCTGTTGAATCCATTATTGTGTCTTGAAGGGAGATTAAGGATGGTGAAGATGTAGGGAGATGATCTTCTAAATGAGAGTGTCTCTTAAGTTTTCTCAGAATTTCTTCTAGATATATGAAGAGAGTATGTAGAGAGAAAAGTAAGAATCAAGTAAGTTTAAGGCTTGATGGAGGAGCATTTATATAGTAAACATGATGACACTTCAAATAGGGACCATACCTATTCAATTCCAAAGCAATGTTGATTTACCATCTTGCCCATCAAAGATAAATAAATAACATTTCAGGGATTCTACACATTGACTATTTTGACCATACTTTATATTAATGTCATAGTTATGATTTTATTTATGGAAGGTACCAAATTATTTGTGTTGCAAGCCACATTGATCTGACAAATACTACTGCAATCAGATTTAATACTTTATTGACTCAAAGTTATGAAGATTTTGTAACTTCCTGAATTAAGTTTTGAAATTTGATTCTACGGCCTTTTATTTCTTCCTTGAATATTTAATCTATTAGCACAAGTCACTTACATTTCATCATTTGTTCCTTCAGTTTGTTCATGCAATTATTTTGTAAAGCAATTGTAAGCTTCAACTATGAAAGAGTTGTTCCTTAAATATTTTTTACTTAAGACATGTCAATTACATTTCTTTTGGTCCTTCATGGAAGATTTGAACCTGAAATTTAATAAATTGAAAATAGATGCAAGTATGAAAATAGCTTTCATGTAGATTGAATGTTACTTCCCTGATGTCTCTAGAACAATTCGGTATGAATTTGTTTGGTCACCAGTTCATTTGTGCTATTTTTTATCTGTACTGAAATGGTGGTATATGTATGCTTAGGTAATTAATGAATACTCCCTCCGTCCCAAAATGATCTTCACTTTTGACTATCCAAACTTTTTAAGGTTATCAACACTTGCTTCACTAGCCATGTTGTGTTTATGAACATTTTAGCCTAAATTGTAGAAATGACAATAACTTTTTGGGACAATGAAAAATGGCAAATGAGATTGAAAGAGTATGAAATACTCTTATATTTAGTTTTGTATCTTTGTGATTCTGATTTAATTAATGTATATATTTAGAGTTTATTTATTTTAGGAATTAGTTGTAATTATTTAGGAATAGTTTATTTTAGGATAATTTTTATTATTTTGATTTACTTGACTAACATACTCATAGTTATCTTTGGTAAGTGTTTGTGTATTTTAGGTGTTTTATTTTTAGGTGGACTCTCAAAAGGAAGGGTTGATTGGTTGCTTGAAGATCTTGTGAGATTTGAAGTAGCGGCCAAGAAACCTTATATAAAGAAGCCGCCACACATCAGTAAACTGACGAATTTACAGAGTATTTTAAGAGAGTCTTTTGTTTTTTCTTGAGGTTCTTGTTCATCAAGAACTCAAGTATTTTTATGTTTAGTCTATTCAAGATAGAATAGATTTTGATCTTTAATTGTTTTTGTTTCTTTCATCCTTTTGTACTCTGAAAGAGTTTTAGTAATGAAAGTATTCCAGCAAGGTATTTCTTGCTGAAGTGTTTAATCAGTTTTAATTTCCGCTGCGTTTGTTTCTGTGTTTCTGAGTTTTTGGTCGTCGCCAACTGACAGGACAACTGTCTGGACAACTGTTAGCACGTTTGAATACACAGTTGTTCACACAGTCGGTCAATTCCCAGAAACAGTCCTAGCCGCTTAATTTTCTTTCATTTGGTATCAGAGCCTGGTCTCGATACACTGAGATCGATCTTTGAAAGTGGTCATTATGGACTGTACTCATACTCGTAATAAGCCGCCTACTCTAGATGGTTCAAACTATACCATTTGGAAGGCAAAGATGACTATGTACATCAAAACATAGATCATTGTGCTTGGGTCAGCATTCTAGTGGGATATAATAAATCCCCTACCATGGAAGTGGCTGATCCAAAAGCTAAAGCTTCTGTGTCTGACGAAGAAAAGAAAGAAAAAATTTTTATTCTAAAACCCGAGCAAGATTGGAATGCGGAGGAAATTGCCCTTGCAAATTTCAATGAAAGGCAATGGCCGCCATTTCTGATCACGTTGATTTTAATTTGTATCGGTTGTTCTCAAAACCATACAGTGGCAAAAATGCTTGGGACATTTTGCAACTACATTGTGAAGGGTCCGATAGTGTTAAACAAACTAAGTTAAGAAGGTTGATGACAGAGTTTGAAAATTTAAGAATGGGAGATATTGAAACTGTTCAAGAATATTCTGCTAGATTAATGGATTATTCAAATGAATCATTTGCATTAGGAGAATCCATCTCCAATGCAAGGTTGGTTAGTAAGTTTTAAGAACTCTCCCAGAAAAATTTAACATCAAATCTCTGTCATTGAAGAAACTTGTGATACTCGGACGTGAGTCTTGAAAAGGTTCTAAGTATTCTAACTACGTTTGAATTGAACCTTGAAGTGCAACAAACTAGCAAAGTAAATTCAATTGCTCGTGCTAGTGCTCTTACTGTGTCAAAGATCTTGTTGAATTATCAAAAGATATTGATGACTCAAACTTAGAGGAAGATGAATGTGACTTGATTTCTAAAAAATTCAACAATATGTTGAACAAAAAACGTCAACAAAGGTTTTCCAATAAGGATATTGCTTCTTCCCCTAAGATTGAATCATTTAAGAAAGAAACAAGTAAGAACAAATTTCTTCTGAAAACAAAAAGATCTATTGAGTCCGTTCAATGTCAGAGCGTGTCTAGGATTCGGACACTATGCCAATGAGTGTGCTAACACACTCAAAAAGAGAGGGATGAGTGTTTTTCTGCAACCTTAAGTGATTCAGATGATGACGATCAGACAGCAAACCTGTCATTTTTACGATCATCACAATCCTCCCTTTCTGACAGTGAATCTGACAGTGAATCTGAAAGTGAAGATAAACAGTCAACTGTCAGCACAGTTGTCAGCTCAAATGGTACTAATGTGTATACCTGTTTTAACTCCACTTCTGCAGGTGAATCTGAAGAATCATCACAGGAAGAAGAGGATAGTGCCACATATGAAGATCTATACAATACATATGCTGAGCTTCATGCAGATTGGTCCAAGCGAATGGAACAACTCAAGGCATTCAAGAAGGTAAATGAAAAACTCACCTCTGACAATCTGAAATTAAAGGCTGAGAATGAGAGGTTGTCGAGTGAAAGTGATACTCAAAAGGACTCCATAGCTAGGTTAGAAGTCATGCTTACCAAAAAGGACAATGAGTGTGAAAAGTATAAAAAGCAATCTTGAAAAAGAAACTAACACACTCAATAAACTTAACAATGGCAAGGCTAAATTGGAAGAGGTTCTGAACATGGGGAACCAAGGAAAATCAGGTTAGGCTATGGAGATCCAGTGTTTGTTAAGGAGGTGAGGGCACTTCGAAAAACAATGAGAGATTTAATGCTAATCACGTGTCTCCTCACAAAAACAAAAGAAATAGAAAAAAGGAGATACTTGTGTCACCATTGTTTTGCCCCTGGACATATACGTCCATTTTGCTACAGTTGAAACAGGAACTTGGCTTGGAGAAGAACAGCGGCCACTTGACAAGAAAACTGTGGGAACAATCTAACAGTCAGTTGCCCAGTCAAGTGACCAGTCAACAGCAGCAGGTAAGAAAGGCCTGGGTAAAGAAAGACACTCAGCAATGCAAAGTGGCTCTTACCTCCTTCAAGAGTAGTGTGGAAGAAGGATGGTACTTCGACAGTGGCTGTTCTCGCCATATGACTGGTGCTCGTGAGCATCTCATAGACTATGAAGCCTTTAAAGGTGGAAAGTCAATTTTGGTGGAGGTGCTCAGGTGAGGTAATTGGCAAAGGTACTCTGAATGTTGATGGTTTGCCTAACGTGCATAATGTCTTACATGTTGATGGGTTAAAGGCAAACCTAATTAGCATAAGCCAATTGTTGATGATGATCTACATGTCAAGTTTGATAAGAAGATATGTGATGTCTTCGATGATTCAAACAGATGTGTTTTGAAAGGTGTAAGATCCTCTGATCATTGTTACAAGTTGGTTGAAAATCATTCATGTTTTAACTCAATTTTTGATAATGCTCCTGATCTTATTGTCAATTGTGTTGAGGATGATGTTTCAGGTTGCACTTGGGAGCATGAAAGGATTAATGATGAATCTGAACCTAAATCCACGAAAAGAATCTGCAGATGCACCAACTGTGAGACAACTGACAGTCAAGATGAACAGTCAACTGCCATGTCAGATGGTCAGACAGCAGCAGATTCTGGTTCAGATTCTGAAATCTTGGAAGATCAGGTAAGCAGAGGCAATGATGATGCTGCAAGCATACAAGGAGATCATCTAACTTCCCAGGTTATTGGGGGAGTGATGAAGGAATGAAAACAAGAGGAAAACGAATAAATTACCGGGATTTAGCTGGTTGGTATGCATGAAATCCGCGTACCATCAGGTAAGCTCTTGTTGTTTTTGTTGCTAAGTTTAAGCATGATAGTGTGTCAGAAACCTTAAATGGTAATAATTGGATCAATGACATGCAAGAGAAAGTGTAAAATTTGAAAGCAAAGATGTTAGGTTCTTGGTTCATAGGCCATCTAATGCTGAATGTATGGAGATTTTACTTGTTGTACTCAATTGTTGAATATGAACCAGATAATAAAGGATTATGATCTTAAAAGTAAAACCTTTACTGTATTTTGTGATAGCTTAAGCTCCCAGAATATTGCCAAGAATCTGGTACAACATCTCCTAACCAAGCACATAGATATTATGGATCATTTTATTAGAGATCTCGTTGAACAAAAAATCATTACTCTTGAACATGTAAACACACGGATCAACTTGCTGATATCTTTACCAAGGCTTTGGATTTCGAGAGATTTTCTCTCGGACTGTGTGATACCAGTTGACTGCACAAGTGTGCAGACAACTGACTGCATAACTGTATAATTGTATATTACAGTAACCACTAATTAAAAAAAAAAAAAAAAAAAAAAAAGGTCTGCATACAATCTATTTGCCGACGTTTCTCTTGTGATCACTTGGTCTCCTTTAGTTCCTTGACTCCGAGTTTTGACCCTTGAATGTGAGACCCTCTTGACTTGATAATAAAATTATCTTGTTAATTCCTTCGTGTTGTTTATCATGAGTGGGCATCAAATCTAAGCTTGCGGGAAGAACAAGCTGCCTCCAATCTTTGCAGTTACTACTCATTTAGGCAAAAAGCGAATGTTTAAATACATAACTTTAGATCAAGGTAACACTGTATTGTGAGAGTGAATAGCTCTTCCCGTAACAGATTCATTGGAGATATGCCTTTAAAAAGGGGGTGTTCTAAAAGCTTCATGATTGAAGGTGTAATCTCATGAATTCTTGTGAGTTGAGACCGAGTCATAAAACGGAGTTGACCATTCTATGTCACACCAAAATTGAGACAATCTTCACTTGTGTGTTTAGGCATAATTTTTCTAAGTTTTTTTTCTCCCTTGGTATTTCCATCAGCAATTGAACTGTTCTTCTTCTTGTTACAGATTTAATGCTTTCATTGTGATTAACGATAATCTAATGGCGTGATGTTCAAGTTTCATTATGTAGTTGGTGGAATTGTGGTACATTGTGGTTAAATGGATTCAGTTGAATTTAGCAAGTTTTAATTCTGGGACGGATAATTTATCACAAAACATGGAAAAAGTTTGAATTTAAAATCAAAATCATTGGTTGTTTTGGAATTCAAATGGGTACTTCAATGTTTCTCAGTTCTCCCTTAATATTTCCTCCTTGTCGAATCTGGTTGTGAATTATGATTTAGTATATCTTCTTCTTCATGCTTTCTAGCTTCATTTCTCTCATCTCATCTTGTTCCTATTCTGCAAATGCTCTCTTTCTAACATTTTGCAGATAAATCCGAGAATTCTGGAGAAACTCTAAGTGATTATGTGTGACACAAAATGATTGTTTGCCACTGCTCTGATCAAGCTCTGGTATTTTTGTTGTTAAGCATCCAGCTGGTGCTAAGCAACTTGTTCGTGCAACTGTGCGGACAACTGGACAGTCAACTGTACAGTCAATTGTACAGTCAACTGGTAAGTCATATGGTAAATCTGCAGAACTCGCTGGTCTATAAAGGTTTGCTGCGATGTGAGTTGAGATTGATGATGCTCTTAGATGTATTTTTGTTGGGGAGATTCAAATTTAGGGGAGTGGAAGATATTCTTATTTTTTCTTTGAGTTTGATGGTTCTTCTCAAAAAGGGGAGAAAGATGTGGTCTTCATATTTAGGGGGAGAAAGAGTGTTTCTAGGGGGAGTAGAATCCATTGTACAAATTCAGGGGGAGAGATTATTGTTTTGGATGTTTTGATCAGAACCACAAAGATAGGGGGAGATTGAAAGAGTATGAAATACTCTATATTTAGTTTGTATCTTTGTGATTCTGATTTAATTAATGTATATATTTAGAGTTTATTTATTTTAGGAATTAGTTGTAATTATTTTAGGAATAGTTTATTTTAGGATAATTTTTATTATTTTGATTTACTTGACTAACATACTCATAGTTATCTTGGTAAGTGTTTGTGTATTTTAGGTGTTTTATTTTTAGGTGGACTCTCAAAAGGAAGGGTTGATTGGTTGCTTGAAGATCTTGTGAGATTTGAAGTAGCGGCCAAGAAACCTTATATAAAGAAGCCGCCACACACAGTGGCGGATCTGAGAATGTTGATCACCAGGTGCACAATTACACTACCACTACACAACTTAAAAAAAAAAAAAAAAAACGTAGCGCAATTACATACATTACATAACTTCAACTTCATTGTCTTACAAAAGGAAAACAATACATTTATTTAAATCAAATTTGTCCCGCACGTGTTTTCATACCATAATAACGATTAATAACATCTTCTTCCTTAACATCTAGAAGCAATCTTTTCAATGAAACATAAAAGACAATCATTCATAAATTGATCACAAATTTTGTTTCGTAACTCGCTCTTGATATGTTTCATCCCAGAGAACAATCTTTCCACGCTTGCAGTCGCTACCGGCAAAATCAATGCTAACTTCAACAATCGAAACACCATGGGTACGACAAGTATTTTCTAGTTGTTACTAGAAGTGAGCACAAATCCGCAAGTCCCTTCAATTGACCAAATCTCTCATCTGATCGCATTTGCATAATATATGTCTCTAGTTCAAATGGAAGAACTCTATAATCATTATTACTAAAGTCATCCGGATAAAACTGAGCCAACCTTATCAACTTTGATGAATCAAAATCAATAAATCCATCACTCGGATTCAAACTAGCAACACAAACAAGCAACTCAGTATTTATCTCATTGAACCGATCATTAATCTCAGAAATCTGTCTATCCAAAATGGCATTAAAGCACTCCACATGATAATGATAATCATTTGTAACATTTGTCCTATAGCGAGGACGGTGACGATTAACATATTCAGCCTCCATATCCACCCAATCAATTTTATTCTTCTTGCAAAAGTCAACTACCTTCGTCAGAAGAGAATCCCACCCATCACTTCTTGTCATTTGCAATCTATCCTTAGTCAAATTAACAAACGACATAGCATTCAAAATATCATTGTCTTTCCTTTGCAAAGCTTGTGACAAATCATTTGTAAATGAAAGTATAGTCAACATCAGTTGCAAATTAAAGACAAAATCAAATGACTGCAAATATCCAAGTAGACCACTTGCTTGATTTCTTTTTGATGACTCAGTAGCATCACGAGAAACAGCTTCAAGAACATCAACAACCGAAGGAAGAGTACTCATATCAACAAATGGTTTACTACCGGAAGCCTTCGAGGAGATAGATTCACTTGGTGCACTAGGACTACTACTAGAATTACCAACCCCAAGATTAGCATCACCAACCTCAATTCTTTTTCTTTTGATGACAAATTTATCCATATTCAACAATCAACAAAACACAACAAAGGCACCAATCCTACAAAAAATCCAAGAAATAACCATTCAAAGACATATACATTTAAAATCAACATTTAATAAACACATAAATTGAAATCACCCATGAAATTAGAAGAACAATGTCAAAGCCCCAAATTGTAGTTCAAACCCTAAATTTCTGTTAAATCCAATTTGAAGAGAAATAATGAGATTTGAGAGATGAAAACTTACAAAAAGGGAAGAAGATGTGTAAGATGTCGCTGTTGGACCGCCGCCGCTCCGAGCCTCCGTCCGACCCTGGTTGCCGCACGCACGCCACGCCGACCGACGACGCCGTTCCTGGTTTTCTTTTTTCTTCCGCCTCTGTTATTCTCTCTCAATTTAAATTATGTCTGATGCCTCAATAGGCTTTTAAGTTAAAAGGAGAGTGGGTAGATTTTATTTCTTATAAGTTCACACACTCACCAAGAATATAATAGCTTACTTTTATTATTTTGGCGGTGCACTTAGTAAAAAAAAAAAATTTTTTTTTTTTTTTTTTAATTTTTTTGGTTGACCAGGTGCAAGTGCACCTCCTAGCATGTACAGAAATCCGCCACTGGCCACACATCAGTAAACTGACGAATTTACAGAGTATTTTAAGAGAGTCTTTTGTTTTTTCTTGAGGTTCTTGTTCATCAAGAACTCAAGTATTTTTATGTTTAGTCTATTCAAGATAGAATATATTTTGATCTTTTAATTGTTTTTGTTTCTTTCATCCTTTTGTACTCTGAAAGAGTTTTAGTAATGAAAGTATTCCAGCAAGGTATTCTTGCTGAAGTGTTTAATCAGTTTTAATTTCCGCTGCGTTTGTTTCTGTGTTTCTGAGTTTCTGGTCGTCGCCAATGACAGACAACTGTCTGGACAACTGTTAGCACGTTTGAATACACAGTTGTTCACACAGTCGGTCAATTCCCAGAAAACAGTCCTAGCCGCTTATTTCTTTCAGAGATCATGTTGGTTAAGTTCCACACAACAATTTTTTGAGTGATAACCCCTCCGTTCAAATTGATAGTATGTGATATAGAACCTGCAAAAGTTGATTGGTCAATGAACGGCAGTTTAGTGTCTTCATTGGAATTCTACGTTGAAGGAGGTAAATGGATAGTGTAAGGGTTTTTTTAAAATTGTTTTATTTGTATAACTGAAAACCACACAAACACACACTTAAACGCACACACGCATCAAACATTTTTTTTTTAATTTCTGGTGTTTCTCTGTGAAATACTCCCCCCGTTTCACGTCACTTGATACTTTTTGACTGCAAATGGTCCAGTTAAGGTTGTTTTGACCAAGAGTTATTACAAATTTTAATGATCCTAATGAAAATTTAACAATTATAAACTGATTTACTATTAAAATACTTTCATTAACTATTTTTAAATTTTTATTACCATCATCAAATTTTAATGATTATTTTGGGACGGAGGGAGTACTTCGGTATTTGATGAAGTTAGTTAGTGGTAATTTGATGGTGAAGGGTTAAGTGGTTGGTTTGTCAAGTGGATTTTGGAGTAAAACTTGCTGCATGAATGAGAGTAAGGTAAGATTGTAGTTTTTTATTTTATTTTCTATAATTTTTCTTGATTAATTTTTTTTGGTATTTATATGCAGGTGATTCTACATTGTTATTCGATTGTTCAACTTGACTGCTTTTTGGGTCAAGTAGGTTGTAGGCCTGTTTGGCAATTTGTAATGGGTTAGATTGAAATGTGATTTGCTAAGTGCTGTTATTTCTATGAATGTGGAATAGTCAATGTCAATTAGTATATTGAATATTAGTTTCAATAGAATATTTACTTTTTACCCAACGATTTTTAAAAAAACACAAACACAACAAACGTTTCTTCTAATTTTCGCCATTTCTTTGTGAAATAGGTGTTGAGAAGCTGAGAACCAAATAAGAGTAGGTTGACTCTAGATCTTTTGGCACCATAAAGTGAAGAGCAGAAAAAAGGTTTGTCAATGTCTCTGTGTCTTCCATAAGTTGTTACCTTTTATTGTGTGTTGGGTTTTATTTTTTGTTCTTTTTTTTTTTTGGGGGGGGGGGGAACAAAATATGCTACCTTTCTATTTCTAGCTCTCTGATGGTTTCTATTGCCAGTCTAGAAAAAGAGGTGTACCCTCAAACAACAATTTCACATGAATTGAATAAGAATATGTGATTTTCTTTTTTTTTTTCCTTTAAAAAAAAACTTTGTTGTTTTCCTAAAATTTGACATTCATTTTTATTACTCCTGCCGTCCCAGTTTAAGGTTTTTCTTCCCTTTTTGGTCTATCCCAGTTTAAGGTTTGTACTTGCTTTATTCTATAAATGGAAAAGAAGGAATAGTGCTTTGGAGAATCTTGCCCTCCAAAATTTCATTAATTACAAAAAAAACATTACTTACCTAACTTACTTTCACCAAATTGCTTCATGAATAGTGTTTTAGACATTCATATCCTCCACTCTCTACTTTTGGTTGATTCATTTCCTTTGTTATTGGCTTAGTTTCTTAATAAGTGTGCATAGTCAAAGTAAATACCTTAAAGGTATTTTTTTTCCTCATTATTTGTTGTTTCCTTTGTGAAATAGGTGCTGAGAAGGCAAGAAGACAAGAACAAAATAAGAGGGACCTCAGTGTAGACAATATTTGCTCGAGTTATTCGTCCCCATAAAGGTACTTTTCCTTATCCCTTATTGAAATTGTTGATAGAGATAAGCAGAGACTTTACATAAGAGAAAGAAAGACACTTACAGATAAAGGTTTGTTGAAAAAAAACCGCTTCTTTACCAAAAAATTCAATCGAGCTATCTCTTTTAGATCTGAAGGAAAAACGATAAAGGGATGTGAAAAATCGTGAATGGAAGACGACGTGAAGATGAACGTATGCTGACTTAGCACAGGTCAGGCGGCGTGAGTCATGAGGAGGCGGTGCATTGAGTGCTGTGTTTTGGGTTTTGAGGATAGAGAAAGATTCTACTTTTGTTGGACTTTAGAGAGATGAAAGAAAGGTTTTGTTTTTTTGGTTTGAGTTTTGGGCATTAGAGGCTCAGTAGTACACCTATACTACAACCTCTATTATTATGCCTAAGAATATGATACTATATGAAAGACTTTTATGGCCGAGGGAAACCTTTTACAAATTTGATGTTTATAATCCCAAAATAAATGTAGACTGATATTTTATTTAACTTTATTTCAAGTTAGTAAAAAGAAAAGTTTTATTTAGTGCATCTTTGGTGGTGTTGGTGGTTGTTGGTATAGAAACTGAGATAGAGACGTAGAGAGAGAATCCAGGAGATTAGAATGGTACAAAAAAGATAGTGGGATTGTGGGATTAAAGGGAAGGGGGGGTTAGTATGGGAAATGAAGTTTTTTTTTTTATTAAGGGGGGGGGGGGGGGACAAATGTTATTCTTAGTACTGGAAGATTTATTATCCTAACACTAAAGTTGTTACAGTAGTGGAGGTGGGGTGGAAGTTTAAGCCCCCCCCCCCCCCCCCTCCCTTCTAAAGAGTGTAGCTGTGCCTATACTTTATTACTCATATGCCCACTTCGTTGACTGCAGATGGTAAGTTTTTGATCCTGATTTGCCCCCGACATATTTACGGTTTCAATATGAGTAAATACTTTTTGTTTCTTACATACCTTTTTTGATTGAAAATTTATGTGTAGGGCCAATTTTATCCCTTGCACTCTTGGGGGTGGATACGCTTAGGTGTTACTCAATCATGTCAAGAGAAATGAAGGTACTATTGTTGTAATCTTGCAAAAGTGCCGTATAAGGAAGTTTCGAGGTCAACTTCGTTTATCAAACACTTTTAAGTTGCCAAGGATTATTCTTTATTCAAATGTCCAATAAATACAATACTTTTATAACAGATGGGTAAATTTAAATGTATTTTTTTTGGAATCAGGTAAGGAGAATGACAAGAATGAAAGAAGAGGTCCTTCAATGGAGCCGATGTTTTCTGTTCAAGTTCTTCCTTCACTTCAAGATTTTCCGTCAACATAAAGGTATACCTTCTGTCTAATTCTCTTTCTGTTTTTCATATGCCATTCTCTGCCTCAATAAACTTAGATTTAATAAGTACCCCTTTCAGTAAACTGAGATGGCAGCAACATTGTAAACTATTTAATCCCAAAAGTAACATCTGTCCATCGGGCATTTTACGCTTTGAGGCTTGAAGAAGAGGCGATGCGCGGCAAGCGTTAAGACACACTAAGGAGAAGTGGGAAGCATATGCAGTAGTGGAGAACAGGTTAGAGTGATGTATAGAGAGAGGGGATGAATATGATAGAAACTGATGATTGTGTTCGTGGAATGGTGATGGTGGTGGTGGCAGCGCGTCGCGGTGTCTGCGGCAGCGACGATCGGTGGGGGTGAAAGAGTTCTCGAGAGAGAAGTTGGGAAGAGAGAATAGATATATTTTTTGGAGGAAAGGAAAGAAAAAAAGTTATGGAAATGGAAATGGTCACGCTTATGTGTAGGCTTAATTAGCTGTAATTTCAATGTTCAAAAAGTTAATTAAGGTGATAAACAAAATTTGTGGAGAGATTTGTGGCAGGTCATGTGAAAGAGGTTAGTTTTCGAAGACACTCTCTACTTTTTTTTTTCTTTATTCACAAATGTATCATCTTTTGTTTAACACTAGTACTCCTACCGTGCCAATGGCACGGTTGACAGTATGACCAATTTCACAGCTCCTCACTCATTTTCGCACATCTTCATCTTTCAAAAAAATCATTTACCCCCTTATTTTGTCCAAAAATTTTGTTTAATGCATAATAAAGTTAGTCAAGTGACTAACCTTTGTTATATTTTGGTAAACATCAAACCCCACTGTTATCCCAACTGCTTGTCAAAACCCGATTTCAGTTACTTAGCTTTATCTATTGATCTATTTGCTTGTCAAATTTGTTTTATTCTCTATAGAAAAATCCAATTGAATCTTTTCAGTTTAATTCCCCATAATCCTCTGCCCCCACCCCCCTCCCAAACCAATTCATCTACAGCAGAAATGAACATTTTTAATTCTTTTATATACTTCCCTTCATTGTCCTCATAACAACAATCGCCTCATTATCCATCACCCACCACTCCCCCACTACCACCATCGTGATGCACCTATCTGGCCCTGGCCTCGGCTGCTGCACACATCCTTGCCTTAGTTGCTCAACAAAAGGCCTAACAAATCCAAAGTGTTAATATATTCTCGAAAATTGACAGGATATTAAACCCTCTATGTAACTGTGACAAAATCACCTCACAAAATTCACAAAAAACTCGTGAAAACATTTAAAAATTGCAAGTATAAGCCATACAGGTAAACTGGAATCTTTAATGAAGAACCCGAAGGCCAGAAATCAGCTCAAAGCCTGACATGAATGAATGGGTCTCGTAAAAGTAATTCGAGAGTGGAGTGGGTTTCTTGCGATCCTCCGCAGGAGGTGGAGAATGGTTTTTTTTTCTAGCAAGGCAGGGACGGTTTGAGTGGGAAAAACCGTTTTGGATATGGTGGTTAAGGACGAATCTGCACGTCAGTAAATGTGACGGTCTAACCAGTTGGTAGACATGATTCAAACATGAAGGCCAATGTGTTAGCTATTTTGTGTAATCCTGGCTTCATTCCCACCTGCAACCTGTTAATCAAGAAGAGCGACGCGATAAACATAAAATAACTTCAAATTTAGAAAACATAAAAAAACCCATTGAGGAGCATAATCAAAAAAGCATGCTGCCTTACTTTGACTCTTTAAGTTCTGCTGCAAGAAAATGGTCTTTGCAACTAAGGATTCAACAAAAGTCGAGTCTGAAACCAATATGCGAAGTATATCACATGGCAGAACAGAATCTACTTAATGAAGTTGACAAACAGTTGCATAATTTAACTAAAATTGAATTTAATCCATCGAAAGTGAAAGGGAATATGCAACACAAAAACTACATCTTTGTGCAGACTACAGTATAAGGAAGGATTAGAATAAAGCAAAACTCGTAAAAATACAATGAAATTCCAAGTTAAATTCATCAATATCAAAATCAATATAAAAAATAGAAAATGACCACAATAAATATGCAAGTTAAATTCATCAATACCAACCTGTAGTGGACGGATGGTTCTGTAGAGAAACCTCGACAGCCGTTTAATTCCTCCTCGACCTAAACGGCTAGGGATCCGAAAGGTATTCAGAGAGCACCAGCAGGGGTGAGAACTGGCCTTGGAGATGCTCATGATTTTCCAGGCAGACGATTTGATGTGTGGCGAGAGAGAAACTGAGAAGAAAAAGAATGAGAGAGAGTGGTGGAGTGAAAAGAGGGGAGGGTTTTGGAAAAACCGCCTCTTGGTTGAGGAGAGCCGTAGGATTGGTTGCCGAGAGATTTCATCCTAGCCGCTTTTTGTCTTCAGTTATTTCTGCTTTGTATTGTAATATAGATAGGGTGATTTTTTTTTTTTCCTTTTAAATCTGAAAATGGAATACATCTACTCTTAGATTTGTGGCAGGTCATGTGGAGTATTTTTTTTATTGGGAATGGGTTGACATGGAAAAATGGAAAGCTGTAAGGTAGGCGTAGAAGGATGGTGGCGGTGAGAATGGTCTACTAATGCAGTATATAGTCATTTATCTTTTTTAAACTAAATAAATCTTTTTGAAGTTATCTCTTTTATATTGAACTCAAAACCACATTCTTCAATTTGCAAACTAAGATTTGGAATTTAGTATAGCGTTAATGTATTATTTTTTTTATAAAATGCAATTACGATTATTATGACTATGAAAGGAAGCATGATTTTTTCTGTAAAATTTTCTTCATGTTTAGTTAAAGTTGCGTTTGTAATTACTAATTTGTACTCCTTAGATTATAAATATCAATTATTAATGTTAATGGCTTTATTTTGATTTATTTTATTGCAAATTAAAAATATACAATATGAAATATAAGATGGTTTTTCTTAAATATTAAAAACATTCAATTAAAAGGATAACTGTACTATGTAAGTTGTACTCCAAAAAGTTTACCTAAATGTTTAAGTTAAATTACTCCCTCCGTTCCTGGTAAGTTGCAACATGGAAAGGGAAACACAAAAATTAAGAAAAGAGAATAATGAGTGGTTGAGGAGGAAGAGAGAGAATGAGTGGAGAATAACGAGTGGTTGGGAGGAAAGAGAGAGAATGCGTGGAGGATTATAAAAGT